>VYXH01006349.1:251276-392863 GCA_013397275.1 Burhinus bistriatus | reverse complement strand
CTGCGAGCGCCTCCAGCAGGGAGAGCGCCGGGCGGCGGCGGCGGCTGCAGTGACAGGGGCTTGTCACAGCGCCCGGTGCTTCGGTTTGCAAACGGCAAAAGAGTCACCGCTGACAGCGGCCGAGGCTTTGGTGCCGGAGAGGCGTGCGCCTCTGGCGCATTGTTTTACCGGGCTGGTTTTGACTGACTTGTCGTTGATTTTTCTCCTCTTCTGTGGAACGTGAGGTGGTTATGTTAGCGTCCTGGTACACAGGCAGCCAACGACTGCCTGGTAAGGGGAGGAGCCTTTGCGATAAAAATTACGCCGGTGAACAACTAGGGATAAGTTGGTGCTCTGTGTCTTTATTCTCAGGCTTAAATTCTAAACGTGATATTTAATAACTGGTTATTTCACACACGTGTCCAGTTTCAGGCTTCAGCAAATCCCCAAATCCTATTTTACTTGTGGCTGAGTAGAAAGGGGAGGAGGGAGAAAAGTAGTTCACTTTAAACATTGTAATTTATGCAGAAAGTCTAAGCTAATGCGTTGGAAACTNCCCCGCCGGGGCAGGGCGCAGCCGAGCGGAGAGGATGAGACGCGCGTCGCGTCCCGGCCCCCCGCCCGCCCGGGCGAGCGGGCGAGCGCGCGGCGCATTCCAGCTGCATGACATCATGGGCACGGGCGGCGCGCGGCCAATCGGCGCGGNTAATAACTGGTTATTTCACACACGTGTCCAGTTTCAGGCTTCAGCAAATCCCCAAATCCTATTTTACTTGTGGCTGAGTAGAAAGGGGAGGAGGGAGAAAAGTAGTTCACTTTAAACATTGTAATTTATGCAGAAAGTCTAAGCTAATGCGTTGGAAACTTTAGGAAATATACTACTTTTTTTCTGTGTTGGCTTTCTCAGGGTGGTTGTGGGGTTCTGCTGCAAAGTCTGATGACATCGTGTAACCAAATGTCTTCCAGAGAGGTTGCCTCCAATGTCTGAGCTTAGATTGTAACGGTGTAGGTAAATCACTACAAAAAGACAATAAAACATGTGTTGTGTATTATTGCATCTGAATTAGGAAGAAAGTAAATGCTTTTCTAATTAAAAAAAATATTGACAGAGTCATGTAGGCTTAACAGTGATCCCTTCATGGGGACAAGACGGGAAGAAGTTCTTTGTTCTTTCTTTCAGTTTCTTATTGTCATCAGCTTCCTTAGGGCCTCCTGAGAGGAACTCTTCCAAGCCCATGCATTAACACAGGGTTTGAAACTGGTGTATTTCACGCCTTTATGCAAAGGGCCTTCTACTTTATCTTACTGAGCATCTGTTATTTAACTCACTTTCTCAGCTTTCTTCAATGCAAATATTGCAGAAGGATGGATTTTCTGTGCAAACTTCACTTTACTTGTATGCAGGTTTCTGCTGCAGTCCTTGGAAATGTCAATGCAGCAGTGCCATAAAAAATTACTCAAATGCGCTAAAGACAAATGAAGTCATGTCCTTTAAAAAAACCAAGCAAACAAACAAAAAAAAAAACCCAAGGACAAAACCGCTAGCAAAAGATACAGCTTTAAACTTTGAGAATGTTGCTCTTACTGCAAGAGATCAAATTTCAAAGTAATTATGTTATAGACAGATACATTGCATACCTCCTGTCTGGTATCTTGCATGGGTCTGTGGGTTAGGTACGTTTCTGTTTCTCTGTGTAATTGTACAGGATCAGAGAATAGCGTCTCTGTGAAGATCAGAAATTCCTTTTTCCAGATCCTTCTGTCTCGTAAAGATTTGAAGAACAACATCTAGTTTCCAGCTGCTGGTGGATCATTTTTTGGTACTGATCTTAATCATGCTTTCTAAAACACTGGCCTTTGTGCAAACCATTGCGTTACGGTTTGGATTTTGTTTTCTTTTTAGTGTGGTGGTGTAATGTTTGTAAGTAGCTGTGGTACCTCCCTGCTTGAATGATAGTGAATGTCAAATACCCTGGTTTGAAATTTCCAGTGCTAAGCGCCAAGCAGTGCTTTTCTGTGAAAAACAGACGTGTTGGTAGCTGTGCTGCCTGAGGGCCCAGCTGTGCTGGGCAGAAAAGTCTCTTGGTTTTGTTTTTTACTCTTGATTTTCTCATTTGGCATTGTATTAGTGTTCAGAGAGACCTTTTGTTTGCTATGGTATTTGAATAGATGGGCATAATATGTCCTGATGCCTTATAAGAATTTTGTTTAATTGATGTTCAAGATTCTGTCTCTAAGCTTTTTCTTCCCACCCCCCACCTTGAGGCTCCACCCTTCTCTTGTTTTGCTCCTTACCTTAGTTCACACTGATAAGGTGTCTGGTCTCTGTTATGGATCTCTTTTCCTCATTCCTACAAAGAAAGGATGGAATTTGTGTACTGGTTCCCAGCTGTAAGGAAACTCGTCTGCATGAGAAATGTGTAGGTAGTCAAACTAATGTAATCCCTTTGAAGCTGATTCCCTGTTTACTTGAGATCACCGGGAATATTTGATCCAAAACAAATACTCAGTGAGGAGCCCTTTAAGCTGATTGAAATGGCTAGTTTCTTCTGCAGGCAATAAATAATTTTCTTCTTACGCAATGGGAGAGTTTCTGCAGTATGTGAAGTTCGCATAGCTTGAGATGGTGATGCAATTAGACAAAGCTACAAACTAATGTTATATTTGTTTCTGATTTACAACAGAGGTGGGTAAGAAATTGGCAGAAGCTTTTACTCCGTTGTCTCGCTGCATAAGGTGTGGAGCAAACAGGAATGCCAGGCAGGAGAAGGAGAGGTTCCAGTTCATTCAGCTGCTTCCTGGTGACTCCACCCTTCCCATGGAAATGGTATTTGCATCGGGCAGGCATTTATCTTCTCCCTCCCTTCATGCTTGATACACTGCCAGTTTAATCTCCACGTGAAAGGAAGGATGGGCAGAAATATGGTCTGTATGGGGAGTTAAACTTTACGTAGCGTTTGGCTATCTCATGTCTTGACCCTAGTCTCTGACCTTCCTTCCAAGCCATCCCTCTGTCAGGAAGCTGGCACTGATCAGTACCATTTTCCAGACTTTTTAAAGATAGCAGAGTGACTGAGGTGAGTTAGTCTGTCCCTGTGGCTGCCACCCTGGAAGGTCAAGCGCTAGCCATGTGGAAAAGACAGGGAAACAAACTTTTTAAACTGGAGGCTGTTAGACAAAGGAAGCCTATAAACAAAATATCTCCTATTTTGCAAGTGCGCAGGAGGGCAGTGGTACTTCCTGCTGTCCTTCTCAAGGGCAAGTATGGATTAATGAAAAAGAATTGAAATCCGTGGTGAATAATACTAACCAGTCCTAGGTATGATTATTGTGTTCCTCCTGAAACTGCTGAGCAGAAAATTTCTTGTACTGTATTTCACTTGCTACGGGCCAAATAAACCGATTTAATTGCTTTGTCCAGAAATTACTCCTTTATTGATGTTTTTAACTGGGAATCAGATTCAAATCATTAATTTACAGATTTTTTAATTAGTGATTTAATAGCTATATGAAGTTTCGGCTGCCTATAGCTGGACTGTTAGGCCCTCTCCCTCTTTCTCACCCCTCCTTTCAAAACAGTAATAATATCCTTTTCCTTCTTAAAATGTAACTGTTCCTACTATATACTTGCTTTACCCTTCCATACTTCTGTAGACTATTTTCCCTTCACAAACCTTTAGGTTTACTAGCTGAATTTTATGAACCTTTGGTAAGAATGTTTCTGCTGATACAGTGTATTTCTGTTAATACTATCTGAAATGATGTAATAAAAACAGAGGCTGTATTGGGTAAAGGCAGTGAAAACTTGCACTTTGAGAGCACAGGTGGATATCTTCTATGATAAAAACTGACAGTACAGGATCTCTGCATCCCCATTCTCTTGTAGATGTCTATATAGCTTCTAAAGAAGCAGTTTCTTTTATTTACAAGTTTTGAATTAAATTCAGGTGTTTAGTTTAAAATAAAATCAGCCTGTGTGACCTTTTCAGTGATACAAATCTTTAGTTTGTTGCATGGAGAATAAATTAAAAATCCAATATTTTGGTGCTGTCAGAAATATTATAATAGAAATATATACACTGAGATTTTACAAAGGGAATTTCAGATGAAATAGCAGAAAGATTTTGCAAGATCAGGCATTGAACTTCAGTTTGCTCCAATTAGTTCATGGTTTCTGATAGTTGATCGTAGCTCTTGAAGTTAACATTTACTGGCTGAATATCAGTTTCAATGTGCCTAGCACTGAAACTTTTCTCTTTGTGTCCAATTTCTGTATTTTTTCTAAGGAACTGTGACATTTTTTCCAGCTGGATTGAGGCTTTAGTAACAGATCTGCAGTTCAAATGAACAACTTCATAACTTTGTCTTTTATGTTTATTGTCTTCCAGAAATATCTCAGTGTGTTAATCTTCAAGCATCCTATTTTTTTTTTCATGGCTGTTCCCAAACCTTCTTTATAATTGTAATACACAGAGATGAATGAAATGCTGAGTGAAAACTTCTGCTATAGGTTTAGTCAAGAAATCTGTCGACTAGATGCACAGAATGCATTAAACATAAGGGAATGGTACTTAATGGCACAGTTTTGGTAACTGAGTCAACAGAAAAACTGTCCACAAAACATAAATACGACAGTGGATTAATTCCATAGCTAAACTTACAGTCAATGTTTGGCACAATAACTACACGTATCACTTAACACACATTAGTGATATAAACAATGAAAACTTGTATTTTGTCAGTTAGTCTTAAGATGCCTTTTTTTAATGTATCAGCAACCACATGATGAGAATTCTCCCACTTCTTTTCAGTATCCCTGCTGGTTACTTCTCTCTGATGCTTAATTTTACCTTGGCTGACAATATTAAATTTCAGTAACTTGGTTTCAACAACACTTCCTAGAAAATGGTCCTGCTGCATGCTTCCCTCCACTTCCAAATCACGCAGGGTTCCATTTCTGGGCAGAAGCCCTCTTACGCTTCTGAGAATGTGTTTGACACCTCAATTGCGGAAACGTGAGTTTAGACTTTTGCTGGAAATTCTGCAGAGGATCTTTTTTTAAACAAACCCAGTGAAACACTAGCTTTATTAAGCTGTAAAAACCTATTAATTTGTATTCTCCTAGTATAAGATCCCATGTGTGAAGAGTTCTCATATTGCTTGAGAAGGGGTATTAATGCAGTAGCCCTAATCAATAGCTACATGTTTTAGTTAGATTTTTTTTTTGAGGAGGAGGAGCAGTGGAGAATACATTTCCAGCAGTGGAGAATATTAACTGCAGTGTCCCTATTCAACTTCATCCTTTACTGTCTACCTCACTGTGTCTGCTCTATCTTGATGTGTCTAATCCATTTTCCTCTTTCACTGTTGGTATCTCAGGACAGGTGCTCTCTTGAGCACATATCAGGTATAGGTTTCCAATTCTGTGGCTAGTTCAATAGAAGTATTAATACTACAGCAGTAATAAGTAGACCTACTGATGGGTACAAACTGATGGTGATGAAACCTATGCAGCGTTGAGTTGATAGTTCATACCTATGATACATCTCTTTTTATGGTAAGCAGAAGCAAGTAATTTGCCGTGGAAACACTTCCCTTGCCAGCAACTTGGATGTTAGCACCCCTGCTGTCTGCTTAAAGCCTCCTGTGTTTGTCAGCCAAGCATTGCCCATCCTGCACACTTGCTCAAGCCCACAAACAAGAAGACTTGCCTTTGGGAGCCCTTGCACAACCCCACTAGGTAGACATACCCTATATCCAGTTTCACTGGTCAGTAGCCCCTAAGTAGGCGAGATGAAACAAACCTGTGAAAGCAGCTGCCCTAGTGACATCTGGCAGTTGTTGCTGTAAAGCACTGACCACAGGAGTTAATTTCTTTTTCTCAATGGTTTAAATCCCCAGTAAACCTTGACGTGCCATTGCCAAGTTGACAGTTGTCTTTTGGAGTCCTCACGTGTCTCAAAACTGTCACTTAGAACAGCGCACAGCCATTCTTGAACTGTGAGATGTGAGTCGCTGCCTCATGTTAAGCCCTGTGCGAGGCATGTAATTTCCAGTTCTGTCTCTCAGCTTACACCATTTTTTTTCTAGGAGGAAGGTGATGAATGGCATAGCGTAGCCAGGATTAGCTGCTGCCGCCTCATGAACATCGAAGCAGAGGTGGAGCACTAGACCAGTCTGCTCCTGTGCGTGGGTGAGGACAGCACAGATAGAGACCACCAGTGCTGCTGCCAGCAAAGCACGGTGCCTAAGTAAATTAAGAGTGAGCATGTTTGCTGTAAACTTTTGTTATGTTTAACCTTAGGAAGCACACTGTGTCTGCACTTTCAAATTTAAAGCGCTTTCTGTGAACTTATAAAGTGTATTATAATAACCTTGTTTCTGGTGGGTTAATAAACTTTTACTAAAATTTTTACTGGTGATAGAAAAACATAAAACTTGCTGAGGTTAACATTTAAGGATGTAGGGTAAGTATCGAGTCTTGCATCCTTTACGTGCAAGATCACAGTATACCTCCTATGGCCAGAACACGTCTGAAGAAAGCAAATAGTTTGACAGAGTCATGACAATTAGATGGGATAAGTAGTCTCAGGAAAGAAAAAGTTTAATTTGCATTACAGTAATGCTTGCTTGTTTAAAAGGTACAAATGAATGTGCTTTTAGTGTGGTTTTGGACTTAGACTTAGTTTAAAATTTAGAGAAAAATACCTATTATATTCCTGTTGCTGAGTCAATACCCTTAAAGGATAGATGGATGGATGCGCGCATTTTTTTCAGATAATGGCATGTCAGTGATTTTATTTTTTTTTCTCTCACCTTGGCTTTTCTTGTAAGAATGTTAATTTGGAGACTTTTTCTTGCCTCTGAATAATTTATAATTTACCTTGGAGAATAAAGGATAGAAACTTCTTTGTACTCAGAATTGTTAGCTTCTGTAGCTATGTAACACCGTATACACTGTGCATCTGACACATCCTTTTAAGGCAAACTTTGTAGAGATTCCCATCCCCTATGGAACTGTACAGGAAAGGCCTTCAGTAAAAATGGGCTTGAGGCCAGGACACGTAGGGCAATTTGAAACAGATTTTTTCTAAGTGAGATCATGTGAAAATACTTCTTTTTTCTTTAAGAGGGACTCTTTTGCTTAAAAATGCTTTTTGTAAGTATCCAGTTCTAAACAACTGTTAACTTGTATAGCTATATTCAGCAGCAAATGCTCTCTTTTGGGTAAATATTTTTGGTTTTGCAGTAATGCCTCAGAGTAACGTACGTTGTTGTTTTTATTTGGTGGGATTGAATTACAGTGTTTTTCTCAAAAATAGTTTTGACTTTCTTCAGGTGGGTGGTTTTATGTTTGGGGTTTTTTTCCTTAAAAAAAAACCAAACAACAAACCAAACAAAAAAACCCTCAACCAAACCTTCTTATTTTTTTCCTCTTTTTTTCTTTTTTTTTTCCTCCCTCCTTAAACCAGTGCAGAGTTTAGTAGATATTAGGAGGGGAGACATAATTAAATTTCTTGTTGCTTATATAAAACCATGTCTTAACTGAAGCAGATGCGATTCTGGATGTATAAATTACAAAGACATGAAGGCGTTAGTCACAGTGGAGAAGCTGGCAGCAAGAGGAAACCATTACAGCGAGGCACAAAGTGCTGCTGTCACAGCTACGGTCTAGTGCCCTGTTTGGACTCTCACCAAACTGCCTTACCCAGCCCCAGCGGCTGGGCCAAGTGTGCTTTAAACCTTGGGAGTCTGAACTTGCTCTGCTCACTGATCCTTGCTCGCTCCTGGAAGCTGAACTTTAACTGTTCAGTGCCTTTGCTGCTTCCCTTCCAAGTCTTGACCTGGTCTTCTGGGGTCTAAACAGGATTTTTCTTGGGGACTTTATTTATGGAGACAGCCTTTTGGTTACAGAGTAATCCATAAGAGGTATAGGGAAGTGAAACTGGACGTGGCTTGTGCATACATCCTGCAGGATTTGAACACCAAGTCTTTTCCTAGATTTGGGCAAAAATGAAATATTTCTGCACCTTCGTGCTGTTCTGAAATGCTTTCATGAAGGTGGGATCTGATCAACTGCAAATCCTAGCTGGCTGAATTATAGATGGATTCTAAACAAACCTTGCTACCCTGCATCATGTGTTTGGACCGTGGCTCTTCCCAGAGTAAAACCGGACGTTACTACTATTAAAACCTTAGTTAGCTTTCCTGCTAAGAAAGTTCTCCTGTTACATTGCTTTCCTGTTGATAGTTCCACAGCTACGGTCTCTTATTTACAGACAGAGCGCATTATCTTAGTATTCCTGGTTTTCTTGAATAACAGTAATTTAATTGAAAAATATTGTTATGTTGTCCCTAACCAGCTGACTAAATGCTAGAAGCCTTCCCCACGAGAGATAAGGCGTGACAGACACATGCATGTGGGAAGGGATTTGGTTATATTCAAGTGTTGATGGTGAAAGCCAGCTCTTGGCTCTCTGCTAACACGGGCCCCACCACAACATTTCCCTCCTGCCTTGAGCACGGACAGAGCACAAGTCGGAGCTCAGGCCAGGACACACCGAGCAGGAGGATGTGCTGGAACAGGACCCATACTGCAGCTCCTGTGGGGATTCCCACCACCTGACCAGCCTGAGCTGCCACCGCTTTGGTTGATGTTACAACACTGCATGGGATCAATTTGCCGTTACGTTGTGTATCGTATCTGAAAGTCAACACAGTGTTAAGTCAATGAAGCATACACAATTCAGACACATACCCAGTGTTCCCAAGACTAAGTGTTCTTTGCTTATTTTTGCAAGAAGCTGTCCCCTTACCTTGCTGACATTGCTGTATTCATCATGCCCCAAGAAACGTAAAAAGTACAAGTAACTTTCTAAGCAAATAAAGACTATTGCCTTTTTACTGTTGTCTGTCTTGATAGCATCCTTTATCATTAATAAGTGATGGTATGAAAATGTTTGTGATATGGAAAGGTACTTCTATGTGAAACGTACTAGCAGGTTTTAGTAAAAACCAAAAACAAACGAACAAAAAAAAAAGGTGTGAGATTAAACATCCGAGATAAAGAACTGGTCTTTGAATGGATGGGAAAGAATTAGAACAAAACGTAACTAAGAAAGTTAAGAGTTCAGTCAGGGCATCCACGCATTTTATTCTGCAGAAGAATAGTGGAACCTGAAAGACTTTAGGATTGGGACCTCTCTCACATGTCACGTGTAATACAACATTGCCGACACATACTGCTGCTTGCGTGTTTCAAACCTACAGTGAGTTCAGGTGTGCAGCGTAATGAGAGGACAACTTATCTTGCAGTATCCAGAGTTTTGGATGCAGTGTATGTGTCATCCCCTACCCACCCCTAGCAGTGCTAACTGTTCTTTCTGTTCATGCTTAATTGCTGAAAAATGCTGGTTTAGAAGTTGCTACAGGGTGTTTAACCAGAAACCTCTTACTTAGGAGTTTAACTGTCTTTCCTACTTCAACAGCAGTACTTTCTTCTGTACTCATATAAACTTCAATATAGCAGGCTTATGGCTTGATTTTTACATAACTTAAACTATATTTTCATTAAACGAAAAGTTGAGCTAAAAGTTCATCTAATCATAAACTTTTTAAAATATATCTGTTCATCTGTCTGCTATACAGATTTTATGATGTATATAAAACTTACTTGTAGGATCTGTGTAAATTTCAAGTACTCTGTCTTACTTTTCTTAGACTGGCCTTGGTAATCTTCTAGATTTTAATGGTAGGCCTTTAAAGATGGATATTATTACAAAATTAAGTAAGCATTTTCTAATGTGTTTATGGTCATCTTTTTTGTTTTAAAATATCACATTAATTGTAGATTGTATTCTTCTTCTATCTCTTTTTATGTGGTTAAAGCACAACTTGCCTGGTTGGCCGTATTCAAAATATTTTTGGATGTTTCCTGGAATATAATCAACATTGTGTATCACCTACTGAACTTTAACCGGTCAGAGATATACCCTGGGAGCGGGGGGCAGGGAGAGGGCAACGAGCAGCAGAGGCAGATTATTATGTTTCATTCTTTACGCTAAATTCATTCTTCCAATTTTTTTTGGTGGTGGTAAAGCAAAACAATGGTATGAAGCAGCTGATAGGCAAGATCTTCTAAAGCTTAGGGTGTGAAATCTGCTTTTCTTGTGCTTCTGCTAAAAAAAAAAACAGATAGGGGGAAAATTACCTCAACCAGAAAAATGTGCTATGTGTGAATTCAGAGATTTTGATCTACTACCTGTATGAAAGATAAATCTAGGCAGACTTGCTACCTAGTAGAAGCTAAGGAAGTTCAAGAAATCATGTCTTTCACCTAAATTACAAAAACCACAGATTGAATAATTTTGTACAAGGATGAAGTGATGGTAAGAAAGAAGTCTGTGTTTTCCGTATGAATCCTTACCACGGCCACCTCAGTTAGCCTGTTCAGCTAATGTGAGTTCATGGAATCAAATCGGGGAAGGCTGACAGGCAACCAAATACGATCAGAGCAGTCGGCAAGAGACACTGAGCACTATTGAGTGGGAAATGCCCATCACCCTGGGACCTGCCATGCCACCCGGTTCATTTTTCAGTCAAGCCTTTGCCTGGGATCCCAAGTGGGAGTGAGCAGTCAGATGTCTGGGTGGGGGCAAAAGCGGTGTGAAAGCAGCACAGTCTTGAGGTTTACCTTTGAAAAAGGTATGGAGAAAATGCAGCATGGACTGTGCCTTTGCTGGAGAGGCAGAGGGAAATGTGCATTTTGAGTAACATTTAGCAAAGCTTGCATCGACAGACTTCACTTTTCTTTAGCTAACTTTGAGAGGTATGTTTGAGTTACTAATTAGCTGCTTGCTGCTATAAAACAATTCCTCTGCTGTTGGTAAGTGAAGAGGGTTTGAAGAAAAGAAAAAAGGTGTGGAGAGAGACTCAGACTAATCAGGTTTTGTGGAAGGTGAAGTCGGAGCACTTGGGGGAAGGCTAGAGAGTCACAATACAATGTGCTTATAACGTGACATATTTTAAAAGCTGTTCTATCAGGGGAGGAAAATACGTAAACTAGAAAGAATATGTAATTTCCTGGATTGCTATAGTAGCATTAATTAGAAAGGTACAGCAATCATTGATGTTACTGTTTCTGTTTGCATGCTCAGTCTAGCCTTTGGGAACTACTGTTCCCCCAGAGTTACACTAGAAGTCGTCTCAGGAGACACTTCCTGGGTTAATGCTAGGAAAACTAGGTTGTTTTCAGATTGGTTTTTTGGGAGGGTTGCTGTTCATGCACCAGATTTTTCTGCTAGAATTCGCCCGCCCCAAACCAAGAGCAACTAGGTACCGGTGAAGTCTGCCAGTACAGCAGGTTACCAATATTTTCAGTGCAGCGCTGAGCAGGTTGTTTCAGAAGCCATCACTGCTAGCGATGTCGGAGCCTGCCCAGATTTGCTATGTGGTACCAAGAGCTTAAGCCAGCCATACTGGGGCCGAGTTCCAAAGCAAGGAGAATCTGTTCTCCTCAGGGAATAACAGGCTTTTGTGATTCAGGTTGGATCAACGCTGTCTTAGCTGAGAAGAACCTGCATATCCCAGTGCTTTTTAAAATGAAAACAGGCATGATTTCAAAGGATACATAGCAAATATTACTGAAACCATACCTGGAGTACTGTGTCCAGCTCTGCAGCCCCCAACATAAGAAGGACATGGACCTGTTGGAGTGAGTCCAGAGGAGGGCCACAAAGATGATCAGAGGGTTAGAGCACCTCTCCTATGAGGGCAGGCTGAGAGAGTTGGGGTTGTTCAGCCTGGAGAAGAGAAGGCTCTGGGGAGACCTTACAGCAGCCTTCCAGTATCTGAAAGGGGCCTACAAGAAATCTGGAGAGGGACTTTTTACAAGGGCATGTAGTGATAGGATGAGGGGTTCAAACTGGAAGAGGGTAGATTTAGATTAGATCTCAGGAAGAAAGTTTCACTGTGAGGGTGGTGAGGCACTGGAACAGGTTGCCCAGGGAAGCTGTGGAGGCCCCATCCCTGGAAGTGTTCAAGGCCAGGTTGGATGAGGCTTTGAGCAACCTGGTCTAGTAGGAGGTGTCCTTGCCCATGGCAGGGGGTTTGGAACTAGATGATCTTTAAGATCCAACCTAAACCATTCCATGATAAATTTAAACTGTTCAGTAATATACAGACTAAAGATACAGTGCAAAGGGACTTGATATCAAGAAGTATAATGTATGGTGGCAGGACCAGAAGGTGCTACAGTTGAAAGCTGGTGACTAAGGAGAATTGGAGTTATAAGCCAGAAAACTGTGACTATGACAAGAAATGATAGGAACAAGAAATGTGAGAAAAACTGTTGGAACAGACTTGACTGAGCCAGAGCGTTGCAGCAGTGCAGCTGCAGAGAATGGGGGGGAACCAGTATTCGGTCCAAGGGCAGGTGCACATCCGAGCCCTTAGTGCGCTCTGAGGGAAGAGATGGTAGATAGCATTTGCATCTTGAATAGCTCGCAGGCTCTCATAAAATCATACTGGACAGCCAGGGAGTAGAACACTTAGTTCTTCCAGCCTGCTGATCTGGCAACAAGTGCCGTGCATGACTACAGGTGTCTTACTTGTAAGATGACTTGGAAACTTTGAGGCATGGCTTGTTCTTACTTCACAGAGTTTAAACTGGTGCCTGTGGGAAGAGTGCCGGGAATTTTGGATTAGTGCTCATCCATCCCTCCTTTAAAGATTGTAGCCTAAGTTTTGGTTTACAGAGAAAACAGTGAGATGTTGGCAAGTTATCAGTTATGCTACACATAAAAAAACCCCAAAACTGTTGAATATTTAAGCAAAATGGACACAGCTGTAAAATGTTTGTGCTAAGTAGTGTAGTGGGATACAGTGAGATCTTTCAGTATTCGTGTTAACACAGTGTGTTCTTTGCCTTCCTGTGCAACAGTCCATAATGACAGAAAAAAAATACATGTTCAAATACCAGGGCATACTTAATGGTGGCTTTCAGCTTTTGAAGTATTTCTCCCCTGGTTTTCATCTGGATTTTTACATTCCCTGTACCTTTGGGTTTCTCGTGCACAAATAGGCCTCCTCTGACATGTGCTTTTGCATGCAGTCCTGGTCAACATACATGAAATTAACAGGGAATTTTAATTTGCCCTTATGATGAAAGGTCATTTGGGTTGGTTGCTCAAATGGCAAGATCATCCACTTGACAATAACCTTGGTACCCTGTCACTCCCTCTTCTCACCTACTTTCAGTAAAAACCAAAACCTTGTCTTTTTCCTCGCTGTCTTAGGTTCTCTATCACAACTTAAAGGATATGCTATTTATTTATTCTGTGACTAAATAACCAGTCTGTTGGCAGACACCTAGAACTGTTCTGCAGAAAAATACTCTCCCTCACCTCTGAAGCTGAAGATTAGATATGTACAGTAATCTATTTCCCCCACAGAATTTTACCCAGAAAGTTTTAACTCAGTTACGTAATTTTTAAAAAGGCTAGAAAACTCTTCTTCTTGCCTATGAGAAGAACACTTACTGTTCTGTGCCTTTTTCTTAGTCATTTGCATAACAAGTAAGCTCTTAACACTTTTTTTGTCCCAGACAAAACGTTTTGCTGCGTAGATTTTAGATGTGAGATTCAGGACGGTGTTCTGTAACAGCAGGCGAGGAACAGAATGGGGCAGCTCAGGTGCCAGTAGCTGGAATTCTGGAGAATAATTAGGGACTGGCCGTGTAGTCTGCCTCACTCCCACTTCTGAGGAGTAAGGGCTTCCAAGAGCTTCTGCCTTGATACCAGCAGATAATTATGTTTTCATCTTTCCCCATACCATTATAAAGCCTTAAAAAGGGGAGGAGAAAGATCTCATCGCAAACTAGGGCCAAGCAAACAATAAAAAAGTATCAACATTGGTATCTTTGGCCTTCGCAAGGCCAATCGCTCCTGAGGGTCACACTTACTTCAATGCAAAGGGTGTTTGTAGGCACCACTGAAAACATTAAAATTCAGTTTCACTCAGTTCCGAATTAATAAAAATGGAAAAGTTGATATAGGAATAAATTGCTGCTTAAAACTTAAACTGTACAACTTTAGGTCTTAAAAGCTGGAGCTTTTCTTTAGTTATCTTTATTGGTTTTCAGCAGTTTAAGACCTAAATGTGTAAAAGTAAAATTAAAACCCCTAGCTAGACCTGGATTAAATTCAGTACAAGATGAATATGCTCCCAGACTTATTAGAAATCCAGTAAGCTTTCTCTATCTTTTTTTTTTTTTTTTACTGAAAAATTAGTAATTTTGTGTCACTTTAAGCCAGGATGGCCACACCAAATTTCTCCCTATGAAGAATGTTAACATCTAAAACTTTCTTTCTAAATTTTTCTATTCACTTTGGTGAAAAAGTACGCGTATAACCTCTTCATAGACTGTCTTGGAGTAAAGTCCTGGCTATTTCTCTTGCTGTACATGGCCCTGTACTTTATTTACCTTGGAAAACAGCAACATACAACCTATTTTGCTGCACTTCTATATGTATATAAATCTTAGTTTTTGTCGACAAACACAGTTCCTGTGATAGAGTTGTTCACTTTGGCAAGCACGTGCTTTTATTATTAAACCTTTTGACCAGAAAGCAGTTTCCTCAGATGCTTACTAGTACTTTAAGTTTAGTGTGGTGCACATCAAAGGTTTGACCCCCTGCTGTAGGGGCATAAAGCCTGAAGCTTTAGTCAAAAGTTTCATCAGAACTACGCATGAGCTGTTGTGACATGGCGGGTAACTTTGAAAGTTGTGTCTTTTATTCCTCTTTTTAACTTACTAAGTTCTCTGTTTGTTAGTCCCAATGACTTGTAGAAAGCCATGCAGTGTGCTTAAACTCTTTCTTGAGGTACCATTACAGTGTTTTTCCAGAGTAGCAGCAATATAGACAGCTGAACTCTTAAACTGGAGATTTGGCATACAAGTAGCCCTTAGTGTACAGCGTGTACTGCATAATTTGGAAAAGATTAGTATAAAAGGACAATTGAAAGTCCATGTGATATCATTTATGGTGTGAAATCGTGGTTAACATCATCACTCAACATGCTACAGGCACACTGAGTAACTTCAAGGGACACAGGCGGATCATTAAAGTTGGCCAGCATAACTTCATTTGTTTCCAGGAATCCATACACTTGATAAAAACAGTGATGATTGCTGTTCTTGTACGACAGATGGAGGGAGGATTTTTTACAGTGTAAGAGGTCCCAGACAGGAAGGTCCTGCCTGAACAGAGCAAGATACGAGAATTGGGTGTGAAGTTGCCAAAGGAATCAAGTTTAACCCAAGGGTTCTAGCCCAGGGCATACATTGGCATAAATATACGTATATCAGCTTGTTATAGGCAAGTAACGCCTACTCTTTTCCTCCGCAACCTTAGATCACCTATAATTTTGACGACTTGTATAAACTTCAGTTTCCTTTCAAAGATATTTCTATTAAATCTGTATCTCTCAAGCATCAACAAAGAGAGTAGCATTTACAACTTTATTTATCTTTCAGGATTTGTCAGAACATAGTAAAGAAATTAACCGTTGGCTTCCTGCTATCTGGTTTTGAAGTTTTATAAAATTTTTATGTCCATTGCTACAATTGAATCTTTTCTACAGTGTTCCGAAACCATAGGTTTTTTTTCACGGCACTGGTGATGTATACTTTGAATGAAGCTGCTTGGCTACTGCTTTCATCTTTAGTAGACGATGTTTTCTTTTGCTGTGGACTTGTAAGATTTAAGTATCTTCCATGAAAGTTCAGTACTTAAAAAGGATCCAATGTTGGCATGTTGATTAATAGTAATGGAAAAAGCCATAAAATTTTTTCATTTATATCAAAGCTTCCAGTTTCCTCACAGATAGCAATCAAAGGAAAACTGGAACGACTCTGATGGACATGTGGAAAATATGAAGTATTCGCTAACTTAGTGTTACATAACTTCTGGCTGTGCCATCAGGAATAAAAGAGCTAAGAATTCAGAGTAAGCGTAAGGCTGCCTCACTTCTGGTACTACCTGACCTGTCACTCTCCCTGTTTAACCCCTTCTTGTCACATGTTTAAAACCAGATTCTAAAGTTTCCATATCTCTAGCTTTTCAGGTAGATTGAGTATAATTTTCAAAGAAACTATCATCATTCTTCACCTTTTGTAACCTAGCTTCCCACCAGTTCAAAAGTCAAAACAAAAACTTCACCCTTATTCAGTCAAATTATACAGCAGTGAAGACAATTCCAAAAACTAGCAGACTTAATAGTAATGCTTTCAGTGGCAATAAGACAAGTTTCCTCATGTGTATGAGCATTTTTTATTTTCTATCTCCAGATAACCACTGTAGTGATACCCCAAGACAATTTAAAACCTCTTGAAAAACTCAAGATTTGAACACATGGTAAAGTACTCCAACATAAAGTAAATATTTTTCAGAAGTGATAAAATTCCATCTGACTACTTCTGAGTTCCCCAAGCAATGGGGGCAGCAATGTAATATTCAGCTCAGTAGTAATCTCACATATGGAATGCACTTAGTATTAAATGAGGAAAATTTTTTCCATTTTTTTTTCCTTTATAAGCTTGCCAAGAAAGATTAAAATAGCCACACTCGCAGAAGTCTTTAAGGTTCTCACTCTTGCTGGCTTCCATATTTACTTTTTTTTTTTTTTTAATATGGGGAGGGAGGAGATAAAGTGATCTTTAAAATGTGTCTGTTGGTGGCATGATTACAGACTTAATTTCCTCTTTGTAAAAAAAAAAAAAAAAAATAAAATAAAATTATTACCAATGCTTAAGAATAAATGAAGTTGTAAAAAGGCAATTCTAGTTGTATTCCAGACTATTCCAACTGCAGGATGGCTAAACTGTGATTTAGCATTGTCTTTAAGCTACACAAACAGAAACTGCCTGAATTTTCAGAAAGCACAATGTTCCTTACATTTCTAACTAACTAAAGAATTGTGGAAGAGATTAGCTTAGACCCCTCTCTGTACCCACATGCATTTTAGAACTGTGATTTTAATTCAGTATGAACTATCAACATACAAATGACCAGCCCAGAGCGTCTGTTCTCTTCTAACTGGGATATTAGAACATACCAAGTTCTGGCCTTTCTACAAATCCTATTTCTTCTTTTGAACTGGTGTACAGAAATATATTCTTGACTGTATGTCTCGTCTGTACACGTAAATTAAGATTTTGTGGGCGAGATCACTTTTGTAAGATCTCTGTAGGTTCTCTAATGCATAAGGAGAGTATGATGCTATGTTTCAGTCTTTTGGGGGTGTTTTGGGATCTTTCTCCTTTGCATAGATACTTTCACACAAAATAATAACGGACTCAGTTATGTCCAAGACTGCTGCTTTTCTGTAAGTTTGAATAAGCTAGTTGAGTTCTGCCAGATGTTACGGGGGAGACAAAGTAAGGCTGTGATCACATAAGCTTTGTTTCCATAGGAAATAAAAATAGCCATGAAAAGTAGTTTGTGAGCTAATCACCAGGTTGGGAAGGAGAAAGATGATAACCAGCTTCCACATACACCGTTTTCAAGACACTAGCCTTTCTGGTAGCCCCTCAAAAAAGGGGCTATCCACCCTTTGCTATTATTACCATCAGTATAAATGAAGAATGTGGTTGTGCTGCTTCTGGTGCTAAACTTAAGGAGGGTGCAAAAGGACTATCTGTCACCCAAGAGACAAAAATGCAGTGGCTTCCTCTATAAAGCTGTGAACTTCAGGTAGCTTTTCTAGTCTGCTTCTCATCTTAGCTATCTAATATCTAAAAGATGTGATTAAAAAAAAAAAAAAAGTCATGACATTTTCCTCACACTAAGGCAGTATTACCTGAGCTTTCTTCGTTTTTTTCTTCAGTGAGAAAAGGGGTATCTTGATTATTTTAGACCAGCTTTGGTCTAAGCACTGAGGTATTACTTGTCATCTTGTGCAGAATACTGCACAGAATTTTATACCTTAATCAAGATCTGAATAAGGGAATGCGTTAGTCCATTATCCTGATCTGTAACTAAGACACCATAGCACCACTGTTACAAATAGTTCAAGGAAAATAAGTATTACTCAGACAAGTTTTTGAAGTATAGCCAGAGATACAGGAATTTTCCATTCCCTTTAGAAGAAAAATAGAGAACAGAATACTGTAATTCTTAGTTTGGTCACTTCGGAGTTGGGGATTACTAACACTAGCCAAAATGTAGCAATTGCCTCTGTCCAAGTAATTCAGATACGTTGGAATTACAATCTCCTGCAGTATAAATGGCTGCTAATATCTGGCCTTTCTGGGCTGAAGTCTAAAATTATAAGTAAAAAGTCTGAAATTTACATTTAGATCTGAATGCGAATGGCTTTACATTGGTTTCTTGTTAGGAATTTGTAAGCAACTGAAGGTAGCGGAGCTGATTTTCCGTTAGTTAGAAATACTGCAGGTACATTCTGTGCTTGCCTGTCAGGTTTCTCACGGTAGCTCCCTCCTTCCCCGTCTTGCTCACTGACCCACGCGGGACAACTTCAAATAAAGGTGGAAAAGCGTTGCCAACATCTGCACTAGTGGGGGTTATTTATGCCATAAAATCTTGTGCTCAGACAACTTTTTTTGTTTGCAGAAGAAGTAGCAATGTTTTCAATGATATAATCCCTTTTCTCTAGCTCGCCCATATTGAAAACTTTTGCAAAAGTAACAGGTTTGAGCTGCTTTTCAGTCTCTTCAGAGGAGGGGAATGAAGGGCAGGAGCGGAGCATGGACCCGTTAGCTGCCAGCATCGTTGACCTTTTTAAGCATTCCATTCACATGGGTTGATTTCTAGTGACTGAAGCATAAACTGACACATTGAGTAGTGAAGTCTGAACATCTGGAAAAGGAGTTTTTAAGTCACCTTGCTAACAACTCTGGGCCTCTGCTTGATGCTGTTAACTTCAAAGACCATTGCAGGTTTTCTCTCTTTGCAATTAAGACATGAGATCACAGTTTATTCCATCAGAGTCTTCCAGCAAGGCCAAAGAAAAGAGAAATAGCAGGCATACTAAAGCTTAAGTTTAAAAAAGCCACACACACAACCCCCAGAATCCCCAGCCAGATAACTCTTAATGTTGTAGCAACAAGGGGAAAGCTTACTAGGTCATCTCCATTAATCATAATTAGCTTAAAAAAGCAAACCCACCATAATCTTCGGCTGAATAACTTCAAATCTATTATATAAAAGTTCCCGTGTAGAAACCTACATCTGAGCAGTAGTACTGACAGCATGGCAATTCAGAATTCTTGTGTTCATAACACACTATTTCACTTTTTTACTTCCTGCTGAAGTACAACTTGGGTGGAGTATTTTTTTCAGAACAGTCCTCATTCCTCCGCAGCTGTCAGAAGACTGTCCACCAGCGCCAGCAATTCTTACAGTAGGAAGAACTGTTAAGTGCTTCACGGCGCTGTTGGCAAACGAACATTTAGTAAAGCCATAAACGTTATAGTAAAAGCGATAAAAGACTTACATCCATACTCTGATGCTTAAAATACAGTTTAAAATCCAGCAATAAAATTCCTGGATAAATGGTATGGCATACTCTTTGAATGGCTTTGGGGTGGGCGAAGAGTTGCAGTTTTCTGTCGTGAAGTAACTTTGTAACTGCTTGTGTTCCAGATTGCCCTGAAATATGACCCCCAGATAGAAGAAGATCTGCGTAACTGGATAGAAGAGGTTACAGGGCTGAGCATTGGTGCAAACTTTCAACTGGGATTAAAAGATGGCATAATCTTGTGCGAGTAAGCATTTATTAAGTAACCTTATTTTTAGCAGTTTTCCACTTTTGAGGAACTAAGGAGGGACTTTCTGAAGACTCCCCTTCAAACACATCAACAATAATAGTCAAAGATAGCTGACAGTAAGGTGGGAGACAGCTTCTTTGAAACTGTGGAAAAGAATGAAAACTTAAATCGCCTTTATATTTCAGCAAAGATTTCTAAGTATTTCTAAATTTAATGGTGAAGCTCTTTTCTACAATAATCAAATAGCACACAAAAATTCTTATGGTGTGGTAGACTTGTTAGACCTGAGATCTGAGCTGGGCGCTCTGTATAAACCAAAAAGTTAACCATTTTGATGAAACTAATGCAACTAATAAAGCATGAGTGAAAAATACTATATAATGCCTGCACAGATGGTATGAGGATGAGATTTATTGTTTAAGCATTTCCCTTTTTTTCACCTCCCCAGGCTTATAAATAAGCTGCAGCCAGGATCAGTGAAGAAAATTAATCAATCAAAACTAAATTGGCACCAGGTAAAACAAAAAAAAACCCCAAAACTACACCTCTAACCCCTCCAACCCCCAAACAGTTCTTTTGTTCTATATTAACAAATTTGCTGTGAATATGGTACACCTTAAATCTTAATAGCACCGAGTTTTTTATACGATACGTACACAACAGTTGAGGGTACTACATACATGAACAGCATTTAACAGAAAGCACCTATAGCTGAGATGGCTCATAGATGGCAGTTGAGTATACATATTTAATAGTGCATTAGGTGAAATTTCAGATGGAAGAAGAACATAGAGCCCTATAGCAAGGCCTTTTTCCAAGGTAAAAAAAAAAGCTATTAACTTTTTTATTAAATTACTACTGGAGTTTTCCATCCAGACAGTGCTGCCAGGTATTAGGTCAACAGCTTGCCTGTACCTGGACATCACTGTATGCAGTGTCCTCCTGAGAAAGCAGCTGGAGAGGATGGGGAGGGAAAGGACCTGAACAGTCTTGGAAGAAATGGTTGTGTAACAGAACTCAGAAAACAATATGGTGCAAACCACAGGATGTATTTTATTTCAGTATATCCAGATTTGATTTCTTTATGAGGAGTGCTCTATACAGCACTTCCCCCCAACAAGGGACTATCAAAGGCAACGTGTGTTTAGAACAAGCATTGGAAGGATTGCCGATTAGAGTTGACTGCCTTTCCTGTTGTTGGGCCTAGCTTAATACTGCTAGGTCAGCCTCTTGGTTTTATTGGCATTGAATGCTTCTAAATACAGTGGAGGATTTTTATTTTTTTAAAAAAGTTTTAATACCGCTTAAGACTTCAGACAGAAAGATGAGATTCAGTCCTTACTCCTTGTGTGCCATCTTGCTTTCCAATTTCTACAGCGCACAGTGCTAAAAAGTGCTAATAAACCCCAAAAGCTTAGTTGAATCTGTCACAGGAGGTGAGCAAGATAATACCTTCAAACCAAGTTAAATGTTCTTACTATCCACATAGGTGTGTTTTTATTTTACTCAAAATTATCAATTGCTGAAGTCAAATAGCATGGACGCTATGTTAGATTTTCCAATTTGAAGCAGGTTTTAGATTAGGATTTCTCTTGGAAGGGACACAGTTGAGGCAGTTTTGTCATCAAAGCCCTCTCTAACAAAGTATATGATACTCACCGACGGAGAGATGCCAGGCTAGATAAACCCTTAGATTGATTTCTGAAATAAATATTAAAACTAATGAAAAATAATCTCAGACTTCCTACCAGTCACTCTTAACCATGCCAACTGTTTTGTCCAGTTTGCACAAGGCAAAGAACTTGTGCCAAACAAGCAAAACAAACAAACAAATCAACCAACCAACCAACACCAGAACACTTCAAAAATTACTTAGTTTCTGAATTGAAACACTGAGTAGAAAACTGGCTTTTTTGTTTCTGTTTAGCTGGAGAACATTGGGAATTTTATCAAAGCCATCCAAGTCTACGGCATGAAGCCACATGATATTTTTGAAGCAAACGATCTTTTTGAAAATGGAAATATGACTCAAGTACAGACTACTCTAGTTGCGCTAGCAGGTCTGGTAAGTATTTGTACTCCTTGAATTGGCACAAATCCACGTGCCGGTCCGACGCACCCTTACCACTCATGTAAATACAGAAAACAGCATACAGCCTGTCAGGAGGGGATAGATACTACTGTGAGTCTGAGATACTACAGAGGTTGCGCTTCAGAGAGCTGCGTCCTACCGCATGCCTGCAGGCAAGGCTTGAAGTTCAGAGCTAGGATTCCTGGCTGCAGATGGCCTTGCTCTGGAGCTCTGTGTGCATACACAGAACCTAGAGGCTCACAGGAGACCACTAATCCCTGCAGTGATTCCTTCTGACAAGATACTTGGGTAGCTTTGGAGTGCCACCTTCAAATGGCACGGGGAACTGTACCTTCTCTCATCCCCGACATAGAGAGTTTCTCATAAGAGATAAACCTGCTTGTGGCATCACTTGAAAGCCCAGGCTCAGGGCTGTAAAGCCAGTGGTCCAGTAGCAGAAAATACACTTTAAACACTGAATACTCTGTTTTCCCTCTCCCTAAATAGGCAAAAACCAAAGGTTTTCATACTACAATTGATATTGGTGTCAAATATGCAGAGAAACAAGCACGAAGTTTCGATGCAGGAAAACTAAAAGCTGGTCAAAGTGTGATTGGCCTGCAGGTAAGCATGAAATTCAAGTTTGCAGTTAATCTGTTATATTTGAGAACAAGTTTCTTGTTTTGATTAACTGATACATTGTTTATGCAAAGCCAGCTGCAGAATTACAGTATATTTTTATCATAGAAGGAGGTATGAGGTTTTAATTCTTGAAAGCAGTTGATTGGCTTTATAAGCTCAAGTGACTGCCTGGAAGGGTTTTCTGTTTGCTTTAAATCTGCAGTAAGAGTGATAAGGAGGAAAGGAACAGCTGATAGTAGCAGTATCATCTCTGTCCCCTAAAGTGGTTTAAAGTAGGAGTCTTTGGATACCTAAAGCTGCTTAAATGGTAGAAGCTTTTTTTTTTTTTTTCTATGCTTTCCTTAATGGTCATAAACCCCAAAGTAACTGGCATAAAATCTTAAAATTCGTGTGGTAGAGAAGTTGTGGCAGTGTAACTGTATCATTACTGTCCCGGGTAAAAGTAAAGTATTACATTTGGATGCATACATCTGTTCTAATTGCACATGCAGTTGGGCAAATACCAGTCACCGAAATGCCTTAGGATGACAGTTGCCTTTATTTTTCCTTTTGAAGCTCAGTATGGAGAAAGGGCAATTTATTACAGGTGGTGGTCAAGCTACATGAGGAAAGCACACACTGTAATTACTTTTTCTGTCAGCCATCACAGTTACCAACCATATTTGTTTTCTTTAACTGTGCTCGCTGTACAAATAAAAATCACTTTTTCTGTCCACCTCTTCCTTCCCCAATAAAGATGGGCACCAACAAGTGTGCCAGTCAGGCAGGCATGACTGCTTATGGAACTCGAAGACACCTCTATGATCCAAAAATGCAAACTGATAAGCCATTTGACCAGACGACAATTAGCCTACAGATGGGCACTAACAAAGGAGCCAGTCAGGTAAGCAGGACTACGTGTGACACTTGTAGAGCAGAGACGACTCTCAGCCTGGGAGAGCCGGGTGGGATAGGGGAGTCTGTGAGTTGCGTGCCGTAGCAGAGTCTAACTGGCGGCAGTGAGAGGGTACAGTTCAGCTGTGCTGATATGCAGTAATTGAGAACTTAAATTTCCTGTCACTATCCAGTGTATTCTGTGCTGAGTATCTTAAGGCATAAAAATGACCTGGTGCTTCTAGAATTTCCGACTGGCTGTGTTATACCAGAAGAAAACAGTAACTTCATTTCAAGTACTAACTAGGCAGAGGCAAAAAAGAAGTTGCTTCCTGGGCACTACCTCAGTCCAAACATTTGGTATATTCTCTCCAAAGAGGGAAATAAAATGGACCTTTCTGCAAAGACTTTCTTCTGTGACTTACCTACTAGTGAACACATGCTGCTGTGCTATGTTTTGTTATACTTTAATTCCTACTTTCTAGCACTTCCAGTAAGGTGTACTAATAGTAATCATAAATCTAGTAATTGCAGCTCTTGACTGTCTTACTGAACCTCTGCAATCCTGTTTTATTAGGCTGGTATGCTGGCACCAGGTACCAGGAGAGACATCTACGATCAGAAGCACATATTACAACCTGTGGATAACTCAACTATTTCATTACAAATGGGTACCAACAAAGTAGCTTCACAGAAGGGAATGAGTGTGTACGGGCTTGGACGACAAGTGTATGACCCCAAGTACTGTGCTGCACCAACAGAACCTGTCATTCATAACGGCAGCCAAGGAACAGGAACTAATGGGTCAGAAATCAGCGATAGCGATTATCAGGCAGAATACCCAGATGACTATCACGGAGAGTACCAAGATGACTATCAAAGAGATTACCATGGTCAGTACAGTGACCAGGGCATTGATTATTAGCTTCGCATCAGAAGTTCAGTATTAGTCCATTATTTTATTCAGTAAGAACGAAACTAGCCTTGTGGAATTGTTACCTGTCTTTCCTACACACTATGCTTAACGTACCTAAAGAAATATTGCCTTACATACATTCCTTTTTCCTTTCTCTGCCCTTTCCCTGTCTAGTTGCCTTTAGTGCTGTAACAGTTGTAGTCTACAGCATAAACAATAACTGCATATGAAGTAAAAGGAATACTGTGAAAGGGGGAGTGCTCTTGTACAGCCAGGTCGTCTAATAAGGAGCTATGCATTTTCACAATCTCTACTTGAGTAGGTATTTACATACAACATTAAGTCTTCATTTTGCATATTTACAGCTTTTCTGTTTTCCAGATGAGATAAAAGATTTTCATACTTAAACGTGGTCTTTGCCAATTAAATCCAAGACATCACATTAGCGATTTAAATATCATTACTGTGTTTCTAAGGTATTGTTTGCTAATGGTAAGTCCTACATTAGACATAAGCGTGCATTTGTGATTGTGTATTCATTCCATTATCAACACTGACCAAACTTAGAAATAGTTGTCTTACTAAAAAGGGAGCTTGTACAAAGTCTTGAGCCAACAGAAGTCCCATGATTGATGGTGCATTTACCTTTTATTGTGCCATAATATATCCATGTAGAAATGCTTTTTCTTCCTTGAACTGTATTTATTGCCACACTTCTCAAACTGATCCCAGTGTATTTTTATAAATAAATATTTTTTCTTAAAGGTATGGAGAAGATCCTGTCTCATTTGTTACGCTACCATTCTTAAAGATTAGATACCACAGAAATTCTTTCCAAATCAGCATCACCTTTGCCTGTGTTAAGGGTAATGTAGAACTGCTGTCTGTTGCAGTTCGGGTACTTTCTTTTCCATGGGATTTAATCTGACAACCTTGTAAAAATGTCCCAGGAGTGAGTGACAGTGACTTAACAGGAAAGGAATGTAGCTCCTTTACAGCGGAGTTCATTTCCTCTCTACATGACTGAGAGGGTATGACCAGAGACCCTTAGCTGTTCACTAAATCCCTGCCCTTTTCTCAAGGCAAATGAGCAACTGCACATATTTAACGCTGCCTCTGCTTCAGCCTATAGCCTTCATTCCATCACTCTGAGAACTCAAAACACCCTTGCTTTAGAGTATGTAAAGAGATATCCCAGTCTTTGTGCCTGCTGGTCTGCAATCTGAGTTCTTTAGTTACCAATAGCAGAGCTTTATTCCTAAATGAAAAATGCTTTCTTCCTCACTATGGAGTGCAAACAGGCTCTACTGATTTACCTGGGCTGCTTTTAACAGGAGAAAAAAGAGCATGATATCAATGGGGGCCCACTGTTGCTGATCCTAACTTTTGTGAAAAAAATTAAAGGTATTTTAAAAGTATTTACTGCAGATTAAACTTATTTACATTAACATATAAAATGTTTCATACTTGCAAGTTCTGGACTTGTAAAGGATTCTCCCCTCAAGACTCGAAATTGTGCTTTGCTCCATTAGTTTCCGTTGTCTTTGGGTGTGACGTGGTGACCTGACTTTCAACTGACCTGTTTGTTGAGTAAGTCTTACGCTTACTTATTTCACAGAACTTAGTTTTGAAAGGACCTCTGGAGGTCACTGGTCCAAGCTCTGTATCTGAGGCAAGAGAATTATTACCAAGATGTCTGTTAAGACCTACTCTTCCTGAACTATACTATTTCCCCCATCAAAATAAGAGTATTTAACAATTTAGAACTATTGTATTGAATCCTGAAAATCGGCGCTACGATCAACAAAAGCATTATTGCTTTCATAGTTTGGGTGAAAGCAGGGTCACTTTTTGAAAGCCTGAACCATTCTCTCCTGCTCTTTCTGAATCCAAAACTTACGCCTTCAGCTGCTTGCATACATTTATTATGTATGTAATTGAACAGAGGTAGCAAAACGGTGCACAAACTGTTCTCAGTATGCCTGTTTTGTTTCATCTACAGAGGCATCCAGTGGAATCATAACTGAATTAAGTGAGAGTTTGAAGTAGACATGAAGCAAGACCAAATGCAAACTGCCTTGCTTAAAACAATAAGCTGTAATACTCAGCCATTTCCTGGTATACAGACGCCAGTAGTCCCCAGCTCCTATTTTTAAGGAATACAGTTATAAAAGTACCTTTAATTCCTCTGAATTTAGTCTTCCGTAGCTGCAGGAAAGAAGAGTCCGCACAGTATTGGGCTGCTTTGCAGAGCAGATGTTGAAATACCAGACGTGGCTTGGACAAGCATCAGTACCTGCACTAGTAGTAGTAACTACATATACACACAAGCTGTGCCTACATCCAACCCCACCACCTACTTCCAGCCTGCTTTATAGTTGCCTGACTATGATATCCTGCAGGGGAAGACATCAATGAGAAACGAGCGCTAAATAGCATCAGGTTCTGTAGGGGTGCTTTATCCCTTTTAACTCAGGTGAGGACTCCTGCCACACAGGAGGGGTTGTTGACACAATTGCAAGTGGAATGTATGTAAGACTGGGAGGTCCTGTGTTGCACCTGAAAGCTATGAAGCTATGCTTTGTGTACAAAGTTTTAATTAAAAGGTATACATTCAGAAGTCTTCTGTAAAAAATATATGTGACTCAAGCCACACTGTCACAGCTGTAATTTCTGGACTATGGGCAGTACAGCACTGATTGAATGAAATACACTGAAATACTGCTTCATTGGGATTTTTCAGCACCTTCCTCCTTTAAAAAGCAAAGCAAACTTTGTAGTAAGCATCTAAAAGTCCTTTCTCCACCCAGGAGCTGCAGTGAAGGCAATGACACTGCATCATAATTGCAATGAACATAACCACAGAATCGTTGAGATTGGAAGGGACCTCTGGAGGTCATCTAGGGATTGTCTGCAAACAAGGACATACATATATAAAAATTTCTCTTCCTTTCTTCCACCAGAGAGTTCCCAAGTCAAGGGCCAAAACCATGTAGTGTGAGTACCAAATACAAACAGGAAAAAACCCCAATGTCTAATAAGAACTGATTTTTTTAACTTCCAAGTGGTTAGAGAGCTATTGCTTACTCAGCACGACTTTCAGTTCCCACAGCATCCACAAGCCCAGCAGCAGAAGTGCCCAAGGGTACAGTTTTAAGTAAGTAATGAGAGGTAGTGAGTCCCAGCCAGTAGATGACCACCTTCACCTGCCAAGCAGAAAGTAATTAATCTATTTCTTTCCCCTTTTCATCATCTCTCCCAAATTCCTCAACTTGTAGACATGGCTCATATTGAAGTAGACAAAACTTAAGTAAGTGAAGAATAAAAAGCAAGTATTCCTTAGCATTCCCTAGCAGAAAACTAGTCTCCTCTCAACAGCAGGAGATCAGATACAGTATTTAGCTGAAACGGATGTCATTCAGGCCATCACTGAGCTTTTTTGCGTGTCACTTCCAAGCTGTGACTACTCAAAGGTTTATCAATGTATTTGTTATGGCAGCTTATGAGTCACTTACCTGCAGTAATGTCTCACTTCCTATACTGATGTGTACTTTACTGAAATCCCTCGTTGGAGTCATCCTCCCACCTCATACCTCTCCTCAAACAAAAGGTTAAAGGAGCTTTTGAACAAAGAGAATAAAACCATGTTCCACTGAGTAAAATCTAAAGCTACCCCATACTCAGAATGAGGTGGAGCCCACGGCAGTGTATTATAACCAGGGTCCAGGTACAAAGTTTAAACAAACGTCAGAGTTGCTCACAGAAAATGCTGGCAGACTGTTACCAAGTTATTTTTTTAAGAAGTATCTACACTTAGCACGTGCCTCTTCTGACTAGAGCCCTAACAGTCTCTTCTGTACATTCCTCCGTGATGTTTTATGGTTCACATCTATGTAACAGCTAATGTTTCTATTTATAACATCCTTTTATCTCATGTCTGTCCAGCCACTGCTCATGTGCAACTTGTTCAAGCTTTAAATCTAGATAGACATTTTTCTGCTTCCTTTGTCTTTTCAATTGCAAAGGGAAGGCAGTTGTTTATTTTTATTTACAAAAAAAGACTGTTCCTCATCTGCCCTTTGGAGAGGAGCCAATGGATAGGTTATGATACTAACTTGTAAAAACCATTCCCAAAAGAGTATAATTAAAAGAAAGAACATGGCTTATGAGGAGCGGCTGAAGGAATTAGGATTGTTTAGTCTGGAAAAGAGGTTGAGGAGAGACCTTATTGCTACCTGAAAGGAGGTTGTAGTGAGATGGGAGCTGGTCTTTTCTCGCAAGTAACTAGCGATAGAACACAAGGAAACGGGTTCAAGTTGTGCTTTTTCTTACTTGAACTGTATTTATTGCCACACTTCTCAAACTGATCCCAGTGTATTTTTATAAATAAATAAAGGGGAGGTTTAGGCTGGACATTAGGAAAAAATTTTTCACGGAAAGAATTATCAACACTGGAACAGGCTGCCCAGGGAGGCGGTTGAGTCACCATCCCTAGAGGTGTTTAAAAGTCATGTAGATGTGGTGCTTGGAGACATGGCTTAGTGGTGGACCTGGTAGAGTAGGGTCAATGGTTGGACTTTGTCTTTTCCAACCTAAATGATTCTATGATTCTATTCTATGAAAGACACCTACCTCATAACAATTAATTATCTTGCCTACAGAGAATTTCTATCAATGGTAATTTCCATCAATGAGCTCAGTACAGTTCTTTAATTGGTTGCCCTGGCTGTTCAGATATAGAGAATAAATCAGGAAATAGTCATCTCAGAGTGCCTCCTCTACAAATGTTTCTACGTTTACTGATCCAGAGATGACCAGCCCAGTGTTCCCAGAGAAGCATGAAAAAACCCATGTTAGCTGACACACCAAAAAGCTGAAAAGGACAGCTTGATGACCTTGTCAACTTAGTATTTTTAGTCTGACAACACAGACATTTATGAGGAGTGTATTTATTAATAGCTTTTAGACCATCATAACAAATATATTAATAAAAATCAGATGTGCTGACACACTTAATACATTATTTATACAGACAGATTGTGTGTCATTTTACCAGTGCAGAAGGTACAACTGAAATTTAGAGAATTAATCCTTTGTCCTTTACTTTTTCTATGACTGTTTTTGCTATTGCTGGTCTGCCTTCATACTTCCTGGTGCACTTCACATTCAAGTCTACAAAGACAGAAAAAAGCAGTCAAATAATGTGTAGCACTAGTCCTGTTACTGCATTTAAATGTTGTAAGAGTAAACTGGGAAAATAATTAAGGTTCTTTTGTGCCTCAAATCCACAATCCTCTCGCAGGGAATAACCCCCACCATCCCCTGCAGTATCTGTGCTCAGCAAAAAATTACTGAAGAATTCAATAACAGATCCAAACAATGAAAAAAATCAAGTACAACTATCCCTCACTGTAGCAATCAACTGAAGCAGTGCTCTGTAGCCCAACTGCCTACAGCAGAATGCCCACAAGATTGCATGAGAGTTCACTGGAGTCTGGTACCTCTTGAAAGCAGTTCAAGAAAAGTCACCAACATCTGTTACACTCGTGTAAGAAGTAGCTAGATGCTGGACAAGACACTGGTAGTAGCGTCCAGCAGGAATAGGTGCCAGAGTAGCTGTTGCTGCAGAATCTTGCTCTGGCAGCCCTGGCTTGGAGCTGGGGGAAAATCAGCCCAGATTGGGAACTTGCTGGGGCAGTTCTCAGGTTGGGCAATTTGCAATATTTTTTCAGATGTCAGTTAGTGAGCGTTTACTCTCAGGACTTTCCCAAGCCTGGGCATGGGGGAACACTCCCTTCTGGCACTTCAGCTGTTTTACCCCAGCATTAAAAAAATACATACATACACTGATAGACAAAAAAGAAAGGAAAAGGGTGGGGGTGGAGAGGGAAGGCCTCTAAGCTCTCATCTTACAGCTCTGGAACTTCAGCAGTTCCGGCCTGAAATCAAGCAGCCTACCGCTCTTCTGACTTTGCTACAGCGGACATGTGAAGGACTATCTGAAAAGGATTTCTCTCCCACCCCCTTGCCATTGTCCAGTCTTTCTCCTCCTCTGCTGGGCACACTGGGGAATAGGAATAAGGATGAGAACAAATATTTGATCCATCCATTTTGCACCAGCAGGGGGTTTCCTGAGGAGGAAAAGCAATAGAAGGGAAACCAGGATACTGGCTATAGCATGTTGGTTGCTGTGAGACATCAGGAGATACGTGACAGCCTACATCCATTCTTGGGACATAAAGGCAAACACATTAGCTGGCAGATAAATACATATCCCACACTCCCGTCTCACCATAGGTTGGAGCTCTGTCCCATCTTCACTGTCCTGGAAAGGTCTCGTGCTTCTGTGTTTTTGCCCTTCTGTTAACTTGTTACTCTGACTCACAAAGGTCTACAAGCAAAAACCAGGGTGACATCATTTCGGAATGCAAAACATCATGTAAATAAAAATACCTGGTACAAGAAGATAATTAGCCCGGGGCTAAGAAACTGTAGCTGGTTCCTAGCTGGATGACACTTGAGTGATACTGGGAGGGACTCTGCAGAGGCAGCAAGGGTGATGAATGCAACTGAGAAGGATAAATCAAGAATCTCTGTTACATCTCCCACTACAGGAATGAGGACTGGCTGTCTGAAATCCCTCACCCGGCTCTCCGCCCACTGCCACATAATGTCCTGAGGGCCACAGAGCCTCCCTTCCACCCCCAGATGTTTGTAACCTGACTGTAACACAGATGTCCCAAGTCAAATGCCTTCATGTGTTGGGAAACCCCAAGTTCTTGGCTACATGAGTAAACTTACTCTTGACCATGCAACGAGGAGGAGTTTGGATGTGTTGCCCTCAGTTTTTCCATACAAGGTTATACAGCCTGCCCTGCTTGGAAGACTCCTTACCCTTGTGCGAAGTCCTGTCTTCAGCCAAGGCCCTAGGGCATGGCTAATTATAAGGAATTAAGTCCAGAGTTAAAGAGAAACTACCACAAAGTTTGGAAGCGGAGAAAGGAAAGCCTCTGTTTGTTTCATGATGGAGAATTGGCTTAAGAAGTATTTTAGCATTTGGCAAAGCAGAGGGGGAAGAACAGAGGTCAAGGCTTCAGAGTTTTCCATTCAGTAACATATTCCTATCTGGGACATGTGCTTAAGTACTGTTCTGAATCAAGGCCAAAGAATATCTGCTTTCTTCTGTACAAAGGGTTAAAGCCTATCCTTAGGCTGCCTTTTTGTTGTTTTTTGTTTTCAACAAAATTCTACGAACACTACAGGGAATCTAACAGCAGCATTAAGAAAAACCAAAACAGTTCTTCTGACACTGTCCTGAAGAAAACCATCCAGAAGATTCGTATCATATGAGCTATTCTGGCTGCTGAGTTTATTTTTCCTGAATCACTAAGATTTTCTTTGTCGCACAGTTTATGAAGGAAAAGACAGAACTGGCAAAAATAGCATGAAAGGAAAAAAAACATCTGCATCTTCAAATATTCTCTTAATATGAAAGGGATGGCATATATACATTCAAATGCTTCAGATACAGCTATTAACTAAAGCTTTCCATCACTATTAGCTACATAATGATTCTCTCTGGAAATATTCTTGCAATACAATACAGTAATTATGAGGGTAAAGACACAAAACAATCAGTCCAAAGGCAGAAGAATTTAATCAAGAGACAGAAGACAGTGTTTTGGCAAAAGAATCTGTATAGGTATGAGGCAGAGCAACTCCAGTTTGCATGAAGTTTGTTCAAAACTACAGCATCCATAGGATGTGGATGGATACCTGACCTGCTGCTGGCAAGAAGCAGCTTCTTGTTGTTTACTTTTGTTCATCACTATACAGTAAGTCACAACAAATATAAACATCTAATCTTGGAGTACCCCATGGATCTGTCTCTGCAGCTAGCTTGTTTACTTATTTATATTTTTTAATTACCAACAATATATTGAACGTATATCTAATAAGGCCTAAAAAGTCAGCCGTTACTTACAGGGTATGATCTAACAGAAGGCAGCAGATCATAGCTAGCACACAGGAGCCAGAGGGAGCCATTACTTCAGTTTATAAATTCACATATGATTTGTATCCCCAAGCCTATCCTGTTCTAAGGTGTTGGAAAGGAAATAGCACAGGTTGTGTGTTCAAATTACTAGGCCTTGGTGAAAGAAAGAGCCCCCCAAAAGCTTAGAATGGCTCAAATATCTTTGTTGTTATCACTGAGGTTTACCAGCAGTTCCTGATCCACGAAGTATGGCTTCTCTGCAGATCCATCATTTGTTTCCATATCAACAGCAAAGCAAAGGAACATGGCATCTGCTGTCACTTCAAACACAGACAGAAAGCTGTGGGACATCAGGTAGGCAAAAAATCCAACCAGCAACAGAGGAACTACCCAAGCTTGCAACTCCCGATGGTAGTTAAATGCCATCAATCCTCCAAAAACAGTAAAACATACAACAAACACCTGTAAAAGGCAGTGAGAGAGAAATATAGGCTCATTAATCATGTAGAAATGTTTCTTAAAAAAAACCAAAACCCCCCAAACCCTAAGGCAAATACATTACAGCCTATATTTTACCAGCACATCTCATCTGGGAGATAGCTACACAGTTTCTGGCATCATGTAGTTGTCACATTTTGTGTTCAATTCAATGTGTAAATTCTGTAGGGCGGAGGCAATCTTTTACTGTATATTTACCAAAGACTTATTGCAATGGGAACAAGTGGCGCCTGGGCAGTACTGTACTACAACTAAATAACTCTATAAAGACTCTGAAAAGGGTTAAATTCCTCAAACATTATCTTCTCTCCCGAACTCACTTTACAGCATTAACAACACTGAGTTTAACAAAGACAAACCTTGTTCACTTTAGGTATAAGAAAAGAGAATCAAACCCTGGTTTTTCACTTCATTCTTACAGAACAGTACTTTTCCTACTCTTACCTTTCCTAGAAATAGGATAAAATCTCCAAAACAGCTAATGGAGGCAAGTTTAGCAGAATTCTTCGCCAAAATAAAGACGGCATCCTTTGCTGATGTACAAAAATTTGTCCCATTTATGGCTGTAGTTGTGTATGCATGCTGACATGAGAGAAGATAATAATGCAGTGAGAGAGGAAAGACTCTTATAATCTAGATTTTACTTCAGCAAAATGCAAAGCCTTAAACTTTATTTGGAAATACTGACTTTATGAATATAAAGAGTTATTTTGCATAATATGGCAATTTTATTTTAAGTGACTATAATAAATATGCTTTGAACTTCAAATAGTTTTTCTACATCATTTCCACCATTAACAAATGCTAGAATAGTGACTAAATAAATATCTGAACCCACCTTTATCCAACTTATTTTAAAACATCAAAGTTCTCTACCCTAATTTTTGTTAAAGAATACGACATAATTGCTACAAAACACTTACTTAACCTGGAGTCACACTGTCCAAAATTACTTGCTTATTTTCTATTAATCTATCTCCAAGACTGCTGGCAAACTATGTAAGTGGAACAATCAAGTTATGTGGTTATCAAGTCATTTAAAAGTTGATGATGAAAAAGCTTTTATACATGGCCCTTTCAAACTATTCATATGCTACTGAAATGTAAGATTATGACTATAGCCGTAAAATAAACCTTTTCATGAAAGATGAAACCAGTTGTGAAAATGACTGGAAAAAGAAGAGCTAAAGGATCCTGGACTAGATCAGCGAGTGTTATGTCACAAAAACCTCCCCAGAACTTTAACAGACAGTAGGGGCACTCAGAATTTTTTGAGGTACTGAGCATTTCACAAGATTTCTCTTTGTGGAAACTTGCCAAGACAGGTGGGGAGGACAGAATATTTACCTTCATGGACTGGATTATTTTAGCACTTGTTGCGGATAACTTGATATATATGTCCCATTTATGGACTCCTCAACAAGGTTTTGAAACTGTGTCCAAAATATCGGCTAAAAAAAACAGCACTCAAAATACCTGAAATGTATGCTGAACTTTACCAGCAAGTCTTATGAGCAGTAAGATTATATTAAAGTATACTATAATAATATAATATATTATTATATATAATAATATTATATATTATACTATTTAAAATATTATATTAAGATTATAAAATATTAGAAGGTGCATTATGCCACAAAACGTTAGTTACGTCTGGTATGGTCAGTGTGCAAGGGATTACTGTTCTGAAGGAATTTATACACCACAACATGTACTTGGTGCTTAGATTACTTTTTGCTTCACCTGGAAGTGAAAAAAACCCAACCAACTGGTTTTCTGAAAGTGAATTATACTGGCCTACTGCAAAATACTTCCTGTTCAAAAATCTGTTTTTTCTTACTTACAAATCAAAATATAAAATAGCTTCAGATATCTGAAGGCAAAGAAAATTTATTTCTGTAGAGTCCAGTTTTACCCCATAGCAATTTCTGTAACATACTGTAGTGTAGCAGAGCTATATTGACATTATCTTAAAATACTACAGAGAAAGAAAGAAATTAAATGCAGTCAAAGATCCTTTGTGTCTTTATTGTGGATATTATCTTTTATATATGGTAAAGGAATTTTTTTCTCTGATAGTAAGCACAAAAAGAGTAGAAGTAAACCGTGACATCCTGTAAATATTGTACTTACATAGTAGCAAATACATCCATAGATGGAAAAAGTATAAATAAAGACCATGGATTTATTGTCTACTCCAAGAAAAATCAAAGACTCCACTGAACTCTACAGAAATACACAGAGCGTCTGCATAAAAATCTGTTTAAACAAGCAAGATCACTTCATTCCTAAATAGGTAAAAATGCTCTCTGTGCGAACTTTCATTTATACCGATGCTGTTCCTTTCCCTGGAGAGTGCTGTAACAGGACCGGCAGAAAGCTGTACCCCTTGGCTTGGTCAGGCATTGATTACAATACTTTTGCCATCTCGGTTGCCTACACCCCTGGAAGAGAAGCATCCTTGTCCCACCTGTCTCACTCAACCCGAGAGGTTTGCAAGCAGCCTGCTGTCCTCCCGCATGAGGAAACCCGACGGCCGGCAAGCTCGCCCACCACAGCATCAGCCCAGGATGCAGCAGCAGGAGAGCTGGCAGTTCGGTAAGGTCAGTGCCAGCCTTGCCAGGCTACCGTCACCCCAGGACACGAGCACAAGGTCGGTGGCTTCAAGTCAAGCCCCCTCTCTGTCTGCCATCTGTAGCTGTCGCTGCATTTTTCAAACATGGATAGACATAACATTATAACATGCTGTGAGTTAAGTCTGTTTCATCATTCCCATTAACAGACAGGAAATAGAGACACAGAGTGGAAAAGGCTTTTCGAAGTTTGTTTCTGTCCCATAAGAACTAAATTCACAGAGCAGATCCTGATCTGGTGAGGTCAGTATAAATTTTGCCAATAAATTAAACAGAGATTCTGTATTCATTATAAATAGCAAAAACTGTCCTGTTTTAAAAATGAAAAAGAATGTTGAAAGTGCATGTGCACTTGTACAAACATTGTTTCCAAACTTAAAATAAATAACCATTTGTTTGCACTCTTGAATTAGCCACTTTGGTATCCGAGGAATGTGCAATGAAAAGAATTTCTGATGTTTATTAACTACAGCAGTTATCTTGGAAAGACTGAAAACAATGCTGAAGACTGAATACTACCTGCATGGGGACTTGTCATGTTACAAACCAGTTGATAAAAAATGGCATTTATAACAATTACAACTTCAATGAATCATGTAAGTATCAACTAGTCATAACATCCAAGCAAGAAAGGCAGCCAACTTTATAGAGAGACGCAGAAATGAACAAACTGCTGAAGGCTACAAAACTAATCATTGACATAGGTGAAGCAAGAATGTTACTAGTACAAGGCAAAGACTTCGCCAAGTGATCTCTACCTTTTGGCAAAAAAATACATTTCTGAGGGGAAAAAAAAAAAAGTATTTGGAGGGTTTCTTGTTCAGCCTAGACTGTGGCTCCATACACTTTCCTCAAAATTTTCAAGTTTCTCGTATAGATCCCATAATCTGATCCCATCCAGCCAGAGAGAAATCTACACATTCTCACTAACAAAATACATGTTGAACATTTAAGCAAATGTATGTTTCCATGAAACTCAGAGTTGCACAGAAATGAGCTCAAATGATTTCTCATCCTTACCCACCAAAGAACACCTAACACACGCAAGCTATTACTAATATTTGCAAATCATTTTGAACTTTGGACTAAGAAGCTTAGACATCCCATTAATTTTCCAGTTGCAGGGAATACCTTTCAAAGAAAAGATAGTTGTGAAGGCTAAGATGGTAGACCATGGTCAGTTAAGAACCTGCTATGATTTAGAAACAGGTTATTTAAATGTGTTTTTCTACAGAATGTATTCTCTTTTCCCATGCACAGAAGCATTAGTAGACTTGCAAATGCTTGAGAGAAGGGCAGCAGGAATGATCCAAAAGGTATGGAATGTCTTCTGCCTGGGGAACAATTGAGCACACCAGGCTTTTGTGCCTGAAAAAGAGGTGACTGAAGGAGGATGCGCTAAGAAGGCTACAAAATGATGAGGGTTAGATGGCTAGGGTTAGATGGCTCACTGTTTCTTCCAGAAAAAAGACTAGGCAGGGGGAGCACCACACAAAGAAGCCAAATTTGAAAACAGATGGTATTTCTTCTCACTGTAAGTCTGTAAGCTATGAACTGCTGGACAAAGGATGCTTTAGCCACTGAAAAGTTCACATGAGCTCAAGGGACATTGGGAAAGTTCAGGGAAAAGGAATCCACTGGGAGTTATTAAACACACAGAAAACACGCTCAGCTCAAGAAGTCCCTAGGCCGAAAACAGATTCAGAAACAGCATGGGAACAGGGAAATATACACTCTTTCTACCTTAGCATTCACTCACAGCCACTGGAGATGGGATGCTGAGCTACATCAAGACTCAGTCTGGCCCAGTGTAGCTACCATATCTTTTGTCTTTGCTTAACGAACTGATGTTTTACAACAGTAGTCTCTGCTATGGTGACAAGCAAGTAATAATGGCATCGATAGCAGACCATCAATCAGGAAGTGTGAGAGATAGTGGGGTTGGGAACAGTCTTTATCCTTCCACTAGCAAGCTGGTACTGTATCACTACCTTTGTGAAGAACACAAGCCTCCTCTGGCTTGGAGTCTGGGAACTAGACACTAGTTTCTCGGTGTCAGGATAAATAAATAAGGAATGCGAATGTTTACATATTTCCAAATACCACAGTATGCAAAAAAAAAAAAAAACCACCAAAAAACACTATTTAAAGAATACATCCTTCTGTGCCTGACAACACAGAATGTCAAAGGTCTTGGAAAAATTGACCTGCTAGTTTCATGAGAAAGGCGCTGTGGCTCAGATCCAGGCCGTAAGATCCCCAATTGTTAAGAATAATTGCTACTTTGTGTAACAGCTGAATTCAGTCCTCCATTCTAGGACTTGCTTTAATAAAATGAGCTTGGGGAAGAGAGGATTGCCATAGCAACAGAATCTTCTTAAAAAAGAAGCAGGAGACATGCTGGTCCCACATCCCGCTTCAGCTTTTTCTGCTCTGCTGGTATTTTCAGCCTGATCTGATCTTGTTGCTGCCAACTCTCTTGGGGGCTGCCCTGGTTAGATACACCCAGTGCAACGCCGGCCAGCTCAGGCTGGACTTTTAAGAGTCTCAGCTTGCAAGTGTCACAGCTGCCAGTGGAATCCCCTCAGAAAACAAAATCCAGTGGTAGCAAGAGGCAATGACATTTCTGTGGCTGCCGTACAGCAGTTAGTGACCTGGTGAGAAAGCTGTATCATGTTTCTCAGATAGTGGTGGGCAGTTAGAGCAACATGGGCCTGTGAGGCCCCACTGAAGAGATGAGGACATGGAAGGGACAAGGGAAGGGACTTTCAGCTACTCCAGTCTCTGGCTATTTCAGATTAGCACATTATACGATTTCTTCTCTTAAGTGGAAAGCTCCCTCTTTAAACTACTTAGGGCTTTTCTCTCTCCCAGCCCTTACATCTGGAGCTATTCCAGACAGTTGTCCCTGTGGTCCTAAGGAACCTTCTTCCAACTTCCAGACATTTAGTCATGAACAGTTTACATCCACTCATTCTTCTGTTGATCTTGTCTTGGCTCTTAGCCCTCCCTGCTGTATCTCTTCTTGATATGCTCATAGACGGCTAACGGGCTTGCTCTTCCCCTTCATTTATCAAAGCACACACACCAGGATATTCCCATCCCTGTGAGGTAAGCCTGATCACCTAGCCAGCAACTTGTCCAGTGGCATTTATCCCCCTCTTTCTGGTGCAAGCATTTAATCTCATACCTTCCAGGACTGAATCTGCCCTTTCTGCAGCCTTGTTAACTAAAGGCTATTGTCCTGTGGTTGACAAACACATGGAGAATATTCTCCTCACCCACTTCCAACCAATAAGCACACAGTGAAAACAGAAATGGTTAGTTTTGATTCTTAGGTTAATTACCATCTGTAAGAAACCCTTCAACAGCCTCCCGAATTTCCCCAAGCAGTCCAAGAAGCACAACTTTCCTTTATTTCCATTCCATCTTATATCTGCAGCCTGGACTTAACTGGAGAAAATCTTGTCCTTCAACTGCCCTTGCTTCCTACTCTGTAGGTCATCTACTGTCTCCATGGCTGTCATCCAGTGGGTAGGATCAACACAACTTTCTCCTCGGAGAGTAGCTGAGTGTCCTTTCCTGCAGCATCGCACTGCTACACCTGGGCTCCACTTCAACCACAGGGGTTTGACCACAAAGATGCTGGTTTAAGTGCCCATTGCAACACGATTACATCATTACTGGAGTTGCTTACAGTGGCTTCTGCCTTCTGTCTTAGTGTGACAATGTTCTCATTTGGGATTTCTGAAATAAAACCAAACTGAACATTTCCAGAGACTTGTTCATAAATTGCTGTGCTTAAAAGTACTGAATTATTGGTCACTTGCTTCATTGCCTTTTATTTTCATGGTTCACCCTACAGAGCAAGTAAAGACCTAAGGAATTTTATTTCTTGTTATCCGACACATAAAGCCTCTAGAGGGAAAACAAACATTTAAAATACAATTTCACTGAAGATTAACACTTTAGCCTACTATTTTTTCAAGTGATTGAAAAGTTAGCTTAACATCTAGAAGCAATTTTGTCAGTAACATTAAAATGCAGTATCGTTTTTGGGAGGAAAAAGAAGTACTTGATGGGGTGAGGCACAATGTGTTTGGCAGTGCAGAGAACTGTACTTATATTAGCGCACATGAATTTTTGTTTTTTTCTAGGTCACTTCTCCACAAGGCATTTAACCATAACCTCCTGATAGGCTTCCATCCAAAGTTTAAGAGACAACCAACTGTCATGGATATATGACCATTAGGCAGACTTGCTTCTGCTTGTTCACACTGGACGGTTGCTGGCTTTCAGTATCAGTGAAGGGTCTCAGTACCTGCAAACGCGGGCTAACACACTGCCGACCTCAGTAATGGCTACCTCAGGGCCCAGAAGGCTACGCTGCAAGCAACCGCGCTGATGAAAATAGAGAAACCACATACTCCTCAGCAACTCCTTCAGAAATCCACGTGCTGCACTTTGGAGTGGTTGCTTGCCAACTGGCTGCAGATGAACCCAACGCAGACACAGAAAAGCAAAACTATCCTGAAACAGATACATTGTTTTAAAAAAAAGTAACTGCAACAAGGCTGTAGAGGCGAAAAAAGCAAGAGCTTTGATGTATCAAAAGTTAAGACTGCCACTACAATTTAAGAAAGCAGGAGACAGACAGACCTTGTAGCTCCCAAACCACATTAAAAACCCAGCATATTCTTTTTAGGGAAGAGAAATTTCAGTCTCCGAGATTTTACTTGAGGTGATTGGATATGTTTATCTGGAACATACTGAAACCATCAGAGCCAGAAGATGAAAAATCTGTGGTAATTCTGACAAGTGTTGGCAAACAGAACTGTCAAGTAAGGATAATGACTTTATATTCACAAAGCACTTTTCATCCAGATAGAACCCAGAGTGCTTTACAATTGTTACTAATGGATTATACACACACATGAATCACTTTGCCCATGACTGAAATGGAACAGCTTAAGGAGTGAACTGTTTAACAGCACATAGCAACACTACACCACAGTTTAGCACAGGATCCAGTTGCAAATCCAAGAGAAATTTAGGAAGGCAGAATGTAATTATCCACACTGCAATCTGCACAGGATGCTGGGTTTACATTACCCCTGCTCCAACAACCGCCACTGGAAATATGGCAACTGCCAGCGTCTAGCGCAGCATTCTGTCACGATGGGAAGGTGACAGGGTACCTTTCTCATTCTGTTTCAGTTCCAGGAGAGCTGAACAAAACTTCGCTGAGCCTGCAGAGAGCGTGTCGCTTCAGGAACGTAGGCAACTATCAAAGTCAGTGTTAAATCCCACCTGAAAGATGGCACCTCAGCCCGAAAAGTACTCTTTGACAACATAACAGAGTGCTCAGCTGATACTGCATGGGAAGAAAGAAGCTCACACTCTATCAGCAGCGGTACTTCTTCCAGCACCTGTTTCTCACACGCAAGTTCCCCAGAGGGAAAACAAGGGGCTCTGCTTAATCCTGATTAAACTTGTGAATGAAGCAGCAGAAAGAATTTAAATCATCTAAGCAATATAACAACAGGTTGAAGAAAATAGTGCAGAAGTGATGGGAAAGGTTTTTTTTTTACTGGAATAAAAGGCAAAAATATAGTAAGGAAATGAGCTTTGGACCAACTTTTATAACAGCTGTTCTACAATTCAGTAATTTCAACTCACACAAAAATCAAAATCTGAACTAAAAAATACTTTCAAAATGTTAAACATAGGTACAAGCAATTTTTTAACCCCTCCCAAGTCCTACTCTCAAGTCCATGTTCAACACCTATGTGAAATTTCAAGGCTGTACCCAGCAGCTTTCACTGGTCGCAGAAAGAGCTCTTAAGAGCTCAGAACTTCTGTTAATCAAGCCATATGTTAAGCTTGTCCCCGTCCCCTTTTCTTTTTTACGTTTGGCTGCAGATTTTACAAAACTGAAGAAATAGCCTTGAATATATTCTTTATAGGAAAAAAAAAAAGAAAAACTATTTAGATACATTAATTACTCTGTGAAATGCAATAATTTAAGACCAATGTTACCCCTTCATACAGATAAAATTTCTATTAAAATCTTACAGTGTGTTCTTGCTTTTCCTCTCCTCTAACCCTCACTCAAATTGCCCTGGATTTGGAGCACGTGGAACACCATCATCTTTGCCAAAAAGACATTCAAACAAAAAACTATCTAGCAGCAAACATAGTATTATGATCATTACATTAAAAACCACAACTCATATTAAAACAGAAACTTGCCTACAATAGATTAGGAAACAGGAAATCTTTTAAGGGAACAAAAGCTACAACACAACCCTCCGAAACAAAAGGAAGAACATTACAGTAATTAATTCTTCTTTTAACAATTACAAAGCACAAAACAGCTGGAGAAAGTAAACACTAGGATGCTGGATATCTCTTTGAAAGGCAGGAAGCCAAGGGGAAAGGGTGACTACAAATGGAAAGCCTGGAGTCAAAACAAACTCTGAGCTCCCTCACCACATCAGTGACCATAAGATCTACCTAAAAAATGTAAGTCTGGAAAATTCATCGGCTAGAACCAGAGATTTCACTGCACAAGTATTTAATCTAGGCTGAACTAAGTGAAAAACTTTCTCTTCTTAGTTGTCCAAGATTAAGCTTAATTTATGCACCTACTTGAGAGGAGAAGTCAGACTCTTTATCAGAATTCTCTTGTTTACTTCACTACTACCCTCAGAAATGAGAACAAAGAAAGCAACACCCAGAGTTAGGAATCAGCATGAACGCCTGACTCCCTTTCACATTAAGAATACCACATCCACCAGAGATAACAAAAGGGGACTGACAAAGAGAAAAATTTACTATTTACAATGATGTATATAGAGCTGGAAAACATTTGGAGAAAAGGATCAGGACAGAAAAAGTAGGAGTCAAGTATCTGAAAAACTGCTGTATGTCAGAAATCATCCATTTCCACCAAAAACACTTGAGAAACAAAACTGCTAACAAAACCAAGATGTCTTTCGAAAAAAGAGAATATTATGTCATCTGACTTTTTCATCATGGATCATATTCCCAGATACATTGATAATGGAAATCAGCCAGGAGCTCAAGTTTCTTTATTCAGGACTTTCAGGTGGAAAATACCGTATCTAGTTTAATGACACATCTCCAGGTGGGTTTCTTACTTCTTCATTGCTTCCTTCCACCCGGACCTTCTGTATTTCAGCAGTCTGCCTGGCACAACTCAAGAAAATGTTTTGTCTTCTTACCTTCAGAAATAGCAAGTGGCCCTCTGAAAGGGCTATCTCATGCTATATTAACAAGTTTTCTAAAATCTTGCCCCTTGCATGTTTGTCAATTCCCTGTTTCTTTGCCACAAGTTCCATCTACACTTAAAGACTTTTTTGTTTGTTTAGTTTAGGTAGCCAGCAGGAAACCTTGGCTTGCACGCCCTGGATGCTGCTTTAGTTGTGCTAAATTGAGCTAGCACACACACACGGTTTCGAGACTAGGTATGCAGATGGTTGAGTGACAGAGAGATGACAGAGTGTACCTGGTTAAAGTATCTTAAGCAACTTTCCTGGCACCAAAACAAGCAGAAACAGCACTTGAACAGGCACTTTGCACATGCACTCTCCTGCAATAAAATGAAATGTTTGGTTACTGGACACAGAATTAGACTCAAACAAAACTGCCATTTTAGAAAAACTTGCTCTACAGGTGACTGACTCTTCTAATAAAGTGTTCACTTAGGCAGCAGATATTTCCTTTTGGATTACAGGAACTGTTTTTACTTCAGACCCTTCAGTATTAATGACTGATGAGCTGAGCATATTTTTTTTTTTTCTTCCTGTGGATGGAAGATTCTTCTCTGGGAAAAGAAAATAAGTTCTGCAAGCAGCTTTGTGAGCTAACAGCTGCTTGGAGAACAAACCAGGCAGGCAAGTCAGTAACCCTTACGGTACTTTGCAGGGATCAGGGAGTACGCTGACAGATTTTTAACTTTTTTGTTTATCAAATGACTGGAAGTTCTGAAATGACTGGTACCCTAATGAACAAAAATAAAAGAACGGGCAGAAGGATTTATATGCATGTGTGTGTATTGACTTGGAGCATACATTTATTTTTCAGGACGTGAGGAAAAAGCATGTGTTAGAACAGATCATTGATCTATATTAATTTAAAACTAAAAACAGAGCAGGAAAGCTCACTGTTTGTCCCCCCGCCTCCACCCCCATCACATCACGAGCTCAGAACTGTTCATCATATAAAGATTTTACCAAGGAAGACAAGCAAAAGACATCTTGGTAGCCACGGTAGCCTTCCAAATTTAACTGGCTGTTTTTCTCAGCAAAAGCAAATGCAGTTCAGAGATCTTCCAGTCACTATATGAAAACCTCAGGTCCCCACAACTACCATTGTTAGTGCAGGAACCATGAACCTCCCAACTCTTTTCCAAAGACGTTCTTGGAAATATTCTAGGAATAAGTCCTTTAAAATGTAAACATGCAAACAAAACGCAAAACCCTCACAGCAGAGAAATACTTTAATCTTGCTGTGTATTGCTGAAGAGACGATTTTACTAAAACTGTATTAATCTCAGTAAGTACTGTTTATTAAAAACCTAGAGCAAGGGACTTCAACTGCAATCTCCTCTCTGATTCTGCTTGAAGACTGCTGTGTAGTAAGCATCTGTGAATTTACCTGCAAGCTTGCAGACCCCTGACTTTTCCTCCTGTTCACAGAAAACAGCAGCATTTTTTGCAGGGGTAGCGAAGTCTGAGTGAGCTCTACTTCTATGCAGCATCACTCCTCCGTCGTATAGTACCACTACTCTGGCCCTCTACAGAGAGACCCTCAATGGAAATGGGCCATAGCCTGTCCTTTCACCCACGGGAAGGAGAAAGGATACTTTGTGGGGGCATCCTTCTCTGGACTAGGGACATGAGCTGGCCTGAGCATTTTATAGCCTCTTTAGGAGCAGTTACAGCTACGGGTCATGTCACATCCTCAGCTAAATGCTTGGCAACTGAACCAAAGGGAGCTTGTAGCACACTGCTGTATACACAAATAATCTTTCTTTGCTAGTGAAATCTTCTACAGATACTCAGATCGCAAAACTGTGTACCCAACAAGTCCACTTACTCCACTTCCTCTTAGAGGCAGAAAATACTCCGTCTTCTTTCCAGCACAACTCATTCCACCTATCACCTTTAAACAAAGGCTTGCTTTAGTTGACCCAACTCACTAAGTTTTATAACCAAGGCTTTCATATGAAAGTGACATAAACCCAGACACTTATACAGCTTTCAAGTATCTTATTACAAGGGGCTTTTATTTAAGCATTCACAAACTGTACCCCCACACACATGCCTCGTGGGTACCAGGGATGGTCAGTGTAAATACCCTGTCATAACTATACATAACATGCTTCACGGCCAAGGCAAACTCTAGAGCAAAAGACCTACATTTAAAAACTTTGCCTGAATTGTCCTCTAAAATCAGAGCTGTGCAGTCATGACAGCCCTCTCTCCTTGCCAAAGCGCCAGAACCAACTGCAACAGTATGTTTCCAGCAGAAGAGAAGAGATGCGGAGATGCATGAAAGACAGAAAGAAGGCAAGCAACAATCAAAACAGCCCAGCTATATTTTTTTATATATCTTAAAAGATGTGGTTTGGAACCTACACAAATCTCTGGAATAGCTCTTATTTCATACTTTCTTTCTATAAACTCATATTACAAGGCAGATGAAATCTTTTCTATATGTTCTATAAAACAATAATGTTCTTACTTTTGATTTTTTAAAATTTATGATGCAAACATTTTAAATAGAGCTTTCTGCCAAATTTTTCCCTTATCCTTCATAAAAGCCTTTATATATAAACACTAAATAAAGGTGAGTTTTAACGTTGGTGTTTTCTGCTTTTAAAAATATCTGAGTTGAGAGAAAAAAAAAGGAAGCACATGGAAAAAGCTTTCTTAATGAAGAAAATGGGATAAAATATAAAATCCACATCATATCATCCATTTTTAAGCAAGAAGCATATTCTTCTAATTTTTTTCATGAATCTCACCTTTTGACTACTATTTTTATAGTGCTACAGAAGTATATACCTACCTTTTGTTTTAGGATATTATAAAGGTACAAGAGAACAATCCTTGGTATTCTCAGTATTGTGATTAGAAAAGAGCCTTTTACAGCAGTTCCAAGATGATAGCAAACAAGAACTGATATGGAAGACAGGACTGGGTGAGGTGGCGGGCTATTTTTATTTCTAGAAAGAAAAACAAACAATTTTAAAATGTTTTAGAAACTTATTTAAGAAGATATACGTGGTATCTTTTCAATATTTGGAAATTTAAAGAATTAAGCTTAGTATCTCCTTTCCCACTTGAACAACTCCAGCTTTACTACTGACTTCATCTGAACATTCACCTTAGTCCAAAGGAATGCATACGTGATTCCTTCAAAACCTCTTTTATCTTGAAAAATTAATAGTTTGTGCAGCAAACTGAAAAATAGAAAGGCAGTAATAACAGAGTGACTGGTTCGGGCTAAAAAGCTCTACAAATATATTTTTATTAAATCCTCACTTAAGCAAGGATTTAAATGATATACACTATATCAAGATAAGTATCACAGTATGCAAGAATCCTGAAGGTATCACTGCAGTTCATTCAAAACACTAAATACTTTGCAGCTGAGAAGTTGTATTTAAATATGTGAGTATACCACACTATTTTAAAGAGGAAATTCCAGCAAAGCAGTTGCTGCATTTATTATTTTTGGTCTTACAACTAGGGGATCAGCTTGGGGGATAGTGGAATTTTATACTGAATAAGGTAGGTTTTGGGGTTTTTTTAAGTCATCAGGTTTCTGTGTTAGAAACACATACTTTGCAATATACATGAATTATTCTATCCATATAGTACCATTGTTTCCTTTTCCTTCGTATACCGCCTTACATATAACAGTCTCAGTCAGATGTCAGAATATAAAAGATTAAGTTTCTGCAAATTAAATGTTAACCAAGGGTGAGAAATACAGAAAGGACAAAGTTTACTCTTGTGTTAATAATTTACTTGCTACTGAAGAGAAAAATGAAGAAGGGTTTTTATATTTTTAACAGGACTGATTAATGAGCAAGAATGTCAAAATTTGAAGTTTAGACAAATTTCTACACATTTGAATGCTTTTCCACACCTCCTTTTCCTAGCAAAAGAATTCTCACACGAGCAGGGTCCGACAAGGTTTCTTGCTTTGCTTCCAAACAGATTAGAAAATGAACAAAGATTTTCCATGTAATTCTGGCTCAGGGTAGGAAAGGTAGGAAAACGGGTAGTTAAGCACAACAACAGGTGATGTTTGTGACTCTAAACAAGCTCAAGATTGGCTCAATCATCCACCTATACCCAATTACCTTTAAGGATAAAGTTTCACCCAGCTTTGTTCCTTAAGTGGCTGCAATCCTGAACTGACTTTAGCACAAGCATACTGCCAGCCATATGCATGAGGTTTTGTAGGCAGTTCATACTGTGCATTGAATTCTGTGCATGTAGACTCCAATGCACGCACACGAGGTATCACAGAAAAACAGGAATCTGCCTGATCGAACCGGTTACAAGACTGAGCAGGGCCATAGCTTGCTTTTCCTCTTTGGTACTCCTATTTTATATTACCATGGGATTGTTTGATTTACATAGAATGCTACTATTCCAAAAGCCTGTGAACCTGTACTCAATACCATGTTATCTTTTAATAATTTTCTTTCTTCAGTGCTGCCAATTGTCTTTATTTTCTTGTGAGCTCTGTGACACTTGACCTCTTTCTTAACAGGTCCTTGAATCAAATGATTGCACATGCATCTCAGCTTTCACTTTAAAACTGTTTTTATGTGAAGAAAAAAATATAATCTTGACACACCCAAAAGACGTAGACATTTGAAAGGGGCAAAAAAAGCATTTCTTTAAAAGCCTTTCCTTCTTTTCAGAGCTGTGCTTACAGTTTTCTTCAGTCCTGCCTCATCTGTTTCAAAGACTGCCTAAAAAGGGTTTTAATGTAAAATACTTTAGAAGTATTAAGGAATTAATCTCATATTCCTCAAGTAAAAATGAATCCTAGTTTTTAAACAAACACAATAAATCGTAAGATTTGTAATAAAAGAGACATTATCAGACTAACAGAGAACACATAGACTCTACTTCCAACTGCCCTTTTACCTGCTCTCAAAACCACAAGGGACAGATCTGACTACATACATGCTGATGGCTCTTCTACATGTGTTAGGTCACATATGTACATAGGGCAAAGGATGCTCATAAATGTTGCAGATGTTTTTGAAAAGGAAAGAGGAATCCTTTACAAATTTGGTCCGAGTTCATCTCTCAATGACTTTGGTGCAAATCCATAAACGTGGATTTTTGACTTACTGGGAGATGTATATATTTCACCTCTCACTGAATCTGTCGGAAGTTGTGGTGCTGAACACCTTAGAGTCAGGTGGAACACCCCAATCCTGCAAACGCTTATATACTTCCTTAATGTCAACCGACATACATGCATTGGAGTTACTGAATAAGCTCCAACATGGACAGGACAGCGATGCCTGTGACATGGGTCAAGTTGCCATTCCACTTCCCTTTAATCGCAGAGAGGGGAAAAGCTTCATCTCACTGAAAAGATAAATACGCACGTAACACCTAAGCACACCAAGATGAAAATAAACCCTCATGTAAAACAGCAATAGTAACAATGATGGTGTTTTAAAAGACTGAGCCCTTTTCACAAGTCAGAAATATTAATCATTAAGTGAAAAGTTCTATTTATTTTATTACATTAATAAAATGTATTCATGTTTCATCTGAAATAAAAGAAGGCAAAATCTGTTTGCAGTGGTGGTACTACAGGTCAAACGTATGTCACATGTAAAGCTAATCCAGCTCAAGTAACTCCCTGCCCTCCCCATTTGCAACTCCACCACAGCTGTTGGTCAGGCAGCACATTGCTGCGTGTGCTGTGGAAAGAGATTTCCGCAGGGAAAGGCCGTGCCATTTCCTCGGAGCACTTACAAGCTGAGAAGAAAGCCTCTCTGTGAGGTATCATAAACAAACTCTTGTGACATGCCTTTATGATACTGCCCCCGGGAATACATTAAAAACACACAGCAGACAAGCTCAGAATTGCTGGAACAGCTCGAGATAACCTTTGCCCTTGATGGTGCAACTGTTGTTGCCGTTACCCATCCTCTCCCCATTCCTGCACTGCTCTGCCTCTCTGCAGATCTGTGCTGACAGCCTAAAGGCCAGGAAGAGGGATCATCACCGCAGAAAAACTGCATTTCCCCTTCCAAGCACAACGCTCTCAACACAGTACATGTCACCTGGCAAGCAAGAGGAGGGCTGAACAGTAGATGTACAAAATTATTTCAATACAATTGGGTGCAGGAACCTTCTGTACTCTGTGGCCAGTTCCTGCAGCAGTAAAAAATAGCTGGAAAGCAGAAGATCCTAACAGACCAGTAAATGTCATCACAGAGGTTTCTACAGGTGCTTCCCTGCTCTCTGTGAAGAAGATATGGACAGTGTCTTTGCCTTGGGGATTTAGATGGTGTATGGTACCAAAATGCACTGCAGTGCACAACCCAGTAAATCAGTGAAACTGCTTTTCTTTCCTGTGCTTTCTCAAGCAAGCCAATTTAAATGAACCTTTAATGCCTCAGCACTCAGCTGCTAAAGCTGAATCAATTGCTAAACCTTGAGGAACATAAATTTGCTTAGAAGAAGACAGCAGCCCATTACTCACCGAACCACAGCCATGCTAGTTACTTGTGTTTAGAGCTTCAATAGGAAAAAGGAGATGACATAGGAAGTGCGAGTTCCTCCCTTTTCAAGTCCTACCATGGCACAGCTGTGGGCTGCGTAGAGAATTCTAGCAGAGACAGGGTCCTGATACACGTGTTAAACACTGCCCCACCTTGGCTTTTTGGATAGGAAGACAAAACATCACTGAAAACAACGGTGGGCACTGGCTGTTTAGCAGGTCTTCCTGCTTTGCTGCTTTGGCTGGAGCAGAGCTGCCGTCGGCTGCGGTGGGAAATCCTTAAAGAGTCACTCCTGCAAGCGGGACCCGTGCTGCTGTCTCTGCTGAGCAGAGGGGGACAGACTGTTCGGAAACCTTTCGGCAGGAGGCCTTTCTATCAGCAACCGAAACAACCAGGGATACATTCTAGAGACCATCGACAGAAACCTACTGCCTACGTTTTGGAGAAGCCCAAAGCCTCCGTTTTCGGCTGCCTGAGCCTGACAGTCCCGGGTGGCTGCAGCCAGTGCTCCAGGGTCCTCGGTCCCTCTCCTGCCAGGCTCCCCAACTCATTCTCAGGTCACCTTCCTCAAGGGCTAATTTTCCAACAAATTGAGATTATCACTGTATTCCTCTAATACAAAATGAAGAAATGCCTTAAAATGCCAGAGTTTTTCACAGATCAGAAAATCTTGTCACTAGGCGTAGAGGAACAGATTAATGAGAGTGAGAGAGCTCATAAAATACTGATGAGGAAAAATGTTTTCAAGTTACTACTCTCTTCATTGTCAAAAGACTCAACAATGTATTGTGAGATTTAAATCTTCCCCCGCAACGACAGGATAGCACTGCTCCAGTACATGAAACCAATATAATTTTTTTTTTACAATATTGCAAGTCCAAAAAACAGTATAAATCATGAAAAGTAGAGATTTTTCCTCATTTCCTCCACATTTACATTTCAAGGCAATATACAATTCAAGAAAGTTTGTTTACACACCTCTAAATTCTTAACATTGGTGTCAAAGCATTTACAGTTAACTGAAAACACCTGCACAAAGTGAAAAAAAAAAAAAAAGAGTAGCAGACTAGGCATTTATGCAGCCAGAATAAATAGAAACCCAGAGCAGGGATGAACGCTTAGCAAGAGGTCACACTGCCTATGAATACATGAAATTACTGAGGAGCTAAATATTGCATCTCCATTTGGAGCTCAGGCAGCCTCCTGGAAAAGGGTCAAATTCAGCCTATGCCTTATGAATGGCAATTTCACCAGTCTCAGCTGAGCTCTGTTGGCTTGGATCAAGGCTCAGTTTGGTCTGGGAATACCAGCAGTAGGGGTGAGACACGTTAACATCATAGACATTGTAAAATCTTACTCAAGATCTTGCAAGAAGCAACATTATTTTATATTAAACTGGATTCCAAGATATTGACATAAATTGCAGTCTATTTGAGACTATTTTGCCTAGAAAAAGATTGAATGTAAATGCTGGAAAATCCCCAAAGCTGGACGGGGGCAATTCTGCACTCACCTGTTGAAGTAACAAGTAACCACCGCCCCTGCAATCGTCATTTGCTGACAGGCAAGAATGAATTCACTAGTCCAGATAAGGCCAATGAAATGATACCATGCCATGTAGGAAATTCCAGACAAAGCTCTGTATTCTACCTGTCCTCCTGAAGTAGTCTGTGCAGTACCTGGAGTTGGGATTACACCGCTGTATTATTATAACACACCAGACAAGGGAGAGGAAAAAAAAAAAAAAGAAAAAAAAAGACACATAAATGCTTCTGTACCCTTTTTCTTAACTTTTCTTCAGTAAAATTATAAAAAAATAAATTCAGGCACTATTTAACTCTATCCATTCTAACAAAGTCAGAGAAACAAAATTTTGTAATACAAATAGAATTCTGAAAAATAAAATCTTACAAAAAGCAAAAGCTTAGGTTTAAATTGAGATTGAGATACAGCTGCCAATAAAGCCAAGAGGACAGCTACAAATTAGTAAAGATTTATGAGAAAACATTACTCAAGGTTTGAGTAATCAAATGCTTCAGAAGTAAATGAAATCTTAATTTTCTTCATTCAAATTTGAAATAAATGCATAGTTATGAAATGCTTGGGATTTTTTTTGTAAGAAGCAAAAGAGAAAGACTGCAGAAAAATATCAAGGATGCATAATGTACCATTGCAACAAAACAAAATTATTATTTTAATTACTATTACTAATTAAAACCATGGCAAGTAGTTTTCTGTTCTCTATACTTTGCAATCTTTGTGCAAAATACAGGCACATAAAGCTGACATCTGTATGGCCGTATATGCTCCAGCATTCAGGAGCATTGACAAATTAACTTATTCGAGCTAAAAAAAATTGTTTCCACTTCTGCTAATAACAAAGAATTTATTCCATATTCAATAGATGGCTTTTCACAAAAGGTGGGGGTCACTCAGACAACTTAGCAATCAGACCTTTCTCTATGCAATTCTATTTATGCCACTTAACTCTGAGGTCTAGTCAGGGGGTAACGGCATCGGGACATTTATTCCTAGTGAAAAGTCTCTAGGTCCATAACCTGCTATTTTTTTAGTTTACCAAGCCTTAAGTCTACTAACCTTAAAGATAAACATGTTCACAGAATAAAATGATCTCTGGAGGTGAGCAGTTTCTTATTCTAACTCCATGAAAGAAATAACAAAGTGAGACATAGAATTGTCTATTACTGCTAGAATAGCATTATAACATAAGCTTTAATACTTCATGTTCTCCCACAGGACAGTGCATCACCCTAAAGTTCAAAACTACCACAGATACAAAGATATCTATGAAATGATTCACTTATTTCTGTCCTATTTTTCTATAGCCACAGAGCTCATACTCAAGAACAGCTAAAAGCAGAAACAATAAAGATTTGCTTTCAGCAACACCATCAGGTTTAGACAAGCTTTATAAGTCTTCAGAACCAAGGTCCATTTGTCTGTAAATAATGAAAAATATTCATCTAGCCCATAGTAACACTGAAAAACTATTTTAAAGTGCTTCGAAAGGATCAAAAAATGCTACATGGATGCATAATTATTATATGTCTGGCTTAAATATGCATCTGCATAAAATAAATTGAATTATTTTATTCGTATAACATGAGCACTACAAGAAACTCATCCCTCTTAGATGCTCAGAGAAGAGCTATTCGCTATTCAAAGGCAAGAAGAAAAGAGTAAGTCTATGAATAGATTTATAGCATACAAACAAAGCATTCTTCCCAGAGCTGAGTCAATCTTATTCTCAGCACGCTTGTAATCAAGGCTTGCATCCATCAACACAGTACAGCTGGCCTCAAGGAGGAGTTTGTAGGTACTGAATCAGACTTGTCTTCAAGGCAGCCTTTGCTGAAGTGCAAACACAGACATATGTTCTAGCTATTTTATCTTCTGAAAGGAAATTTTAGCTAAACAGGCAAGGTCTTTGCAGTGCTGTATGGTTGGTCATTCACAGAAATATTGTTGCTTCCGTTATATTCAAACATATTTTAAGCCTGTGAAATGCAAGATACTTGATGGTGTGAAAAAGCTACTACTCATATCTCAGATCTCTTCTCCCCTGGCTTTAAGTTTAGATGCAACTTGCAAGTTTGGAGGCTCTAGATTGCCGTTTTCCTGCAGCACACATAGCTAGCCAAATATGATCATTAACCATAGCCTACAGCCCTTACTGAGGGCACTTATGCAAATGATAGGTCAATGAGATACAAGAAGGTCTCCTACCTCCCCATTTTTATGCAGAGACATTATGCCATTTGGTAGCAGAATTGAGCACATTTTCCACCACAAAATCCACCTGAACATTTCCCCAAAAAGGCACATTTCAGGCTTTGCTTCTGTAGTTTTGTTATGAAGACTGACAAATGCATGTATGGTAAACTAATTCTCTTTCCTTTTTACCACCCTACTGAAATAACCACCTGCAGTAATAACACTAATGGCTTGATGGCCAACCTTACACATGTGGATGTGCACGGCGCTGCGCTCTGTTGCGTAGAAATCGGGCACATCCACCTGCGAGTTCACCATTGATCACTTCGCTGTCTAGGTACTGTAAACTGTTGGTTTGATTTTTTTTTTCCCAGAAATCTGTTTACCAACGTAAATACCTGTGTCTGACTGATTCCCTGTCTTCTGGGCCTACTGTGCATGCATAATTCTGTCAACAGAATTACACGCAATGCTATTTTTCATACGTCAGTCTTAGTAGCACAGATAAACTTTAAAGCTATCCTAAATACCCTGTTGAGAAAAGTATATGCCATTTTCCTCATCACTCCATAGTGATCTCTCTGTTCACACAAGCTAAACTTTCTCAATAAAGCCTTGAAATATGGTTTAATTTGTTAACAGAATATTCTTCTCCAACCACATAATCACGAATCTTTCTGGTGTACTATATACTCTTAGTGATAACATTAAGAAGCCAGTAAAGAACTGAAGTCCCTACAGCTGAAGCACCAAATCTGAAAACCTCTGATCAGCACAAACATTGATCTGCTGCAAATACTTCAAAGAAGTGTCATTAATGGTGCAAACAGGCACATGCAGTCACAGCAGAACTCAGAAGGGTTTCTCCATCCAACTCTGCAGCCTAGTGCGGCGCCACACTGCCAGTCAGCACAGCAACGCAATGACACAAAAGTCAGTGTGCACATGCAGGACCATTACCTACATTTTGGCACTTTCAGACTTATGTCAGATGCTCTTACTCAGCAACTGCTGTTGCAAGGTTTTGCTGATGCCTGGAGCAGTAGGCTGTTGCAAGGGATGAAAATTCCTGGGAAGTCTAGTTCAGCAAATTTCCTTATCAGAAACAAAGAACCACTGACCAGAAAATGACACGAGCCTCTTTATCAGTTCCTGTTAACATGAAAATATGATGTGCCCTTCCCACTGCTAAGTGAGGAAAGGTTCTAGCATCATACACTGAATCTTCATGCTTTCTGCAACATGATTTATTGTGTTACTTTGTTTAGCTTTTTTCCATGTAGTGGTATTTACAGCTAAGCTAGCTGACTGTAATTGGAATGTCAAGGACTCTGCAGGAAATACATTTTTATTGCTGGTTTTGCTACTGTACAGCTTTATGTGGCAGTTTTATTGCTCACTTGCCCGTAGGATGCACCTTCATTACATGAAAATCTCACACCACCTTCTCATCCTACATTACAGTATCTATAGAGTGTGGACTTCACAGCTCCTGCATGCTGGAAAGTCAAAATACACGCTTTGCTGTGCCACATGGCCACTTGGCTCTGCAGTGAAATGCTGCACAAATTAGCAAACAATAAGACTCAATAACCCTAAGACATAGAAGCTTTTCCAAAGCACAGCTGAATTCCATTCCTAGCCAGCTAATGGTTCTAACTGGTGCCACTGTTTGTGCTGTCTCGAGTCTCCTGGAGTCTGGCATTTCTCCTAGTTTTCTAAATCTGGAATTCACTCCACCTCTGCCGATCTTCTAGATTCTGAATTACCAAGGTACTTAAGCAGGTGCCTACCTTAAAATGCATAAGTAGTCCCACTGATTTTAATAGGATTATCCATGTGTTTCAAGTTAGTCATGTGCATAAGTACCTTTTCCAAGCGTGGGCTATAGTTTTCTATAGCTCCCAAGAAGTTGATTTTTTCTCAGAGTAACACTAACTTTTGGAGGAGATGTAAATCAGGTGTCTGTGGTGCTCACATAACGATCAGGTGCACCACAGCTGAAGCGAGGATCAAGTGCTCCAGAGCTGGAAGATGCGGAGACGCTATAAATATTATATATAACTAGTGAAGATTCAAGGAAAAAGTTATGAACAGGTGCAGCACAAAAGCAAGCCAATTTCACTTGCCATCTCTTTGTATTAGACAAAAAGACCAGCTTCTTTGTAAACATTTCATTTTTTCAGCTTTCTTGGTATATTTGCATTTAAAATACAGTCTGCATAGCCCCTGAAAATGTATTTGCGAGAATAAAAAGCCGAAGTGTCAATACCAAGAAAACCACCACGTGTATTTTACAAACTGAATCCTGTATAGGCAACTATTTGTCATCAAAGAAAACAAATTGCTCAAAGAGAGCATATCTTGGGAGATCTTCAGAGGAGTAATCTCAGCTGTTGCAAAAAGTCCCCAAAACTCAAAATCAAGAGAAATGTCTTCCATTTACAGGGCGATTGTAGAAAATCAGTAGAAAATGCAAAGCTGTTCTGCCAATGCATTATTAACCATATAGTACTATATTTATTTATTTTTACAGGATGTGTAAGTACTAGTCATCCTAGAACAGCAAAACAACCCCCAGCGAGCTATCTTACTGTGAGCTGCTGTAACAGGCAGCATTTCAGAGGACTCATATTTAGGTTGAAAATTTGAAATAAAATCTAAAGCAATATTCTCAATACGCAATCTAGTCTACCGTATATTTGTCCAAGTTTATCTCAGGTTTGTTTTGTAGTTCAAGAGTATGGGACTGGAAATCCAAACAACTATCGTACTTTCTTGCTGACACCGACCTCCTGTGTCACCTCAACAAATCTTCTCAACCTGAGAGCTGGATAAAACAATCCTTCACTACCTCCCCAGATCATTAAAAGGTTAAAATTGCCTTTGTTGTCTTTCAGCTTCTCTCGGGAGGAGTTACCGTGTAACGAAAGCAGCTGTAAACAACTGAGCAGATTCAGAAGCAACTTTCTCACACTACTTTATCGGCACCTAGCGGGCACGGGCGCTGCTGCAGGTCATTTACCTGTTATTTACATAAAACCCTCAGCCCCTGGACTTTGTCAAGAACTCCGTTTACACCTGTTGGGTAACAACAACCACCATTTAACATAGCTTAACAAAAAGAATAATTAAAAATGCAGATGATAAAATTAATAGAATCGAGTTTTAACTAGAAAAATAACCGAATACGTAGGGTGGCATTTTGCTATCTGCATTCATGCTTAGGCTGTAACTTAGAACTGCTTTGAATTTTACTTATCAAATGCACATTCTCTTCTAAATATTAACACGCTAACTGTTAATAGAGAAATCTTACAAGGATTGACATCTACACTAAAAATATCATGGCAGAAGATCTCAGTCAAAACATATGTTTTTACTGGATTCCTCATAGGAGCAATATATTGACAGTTAAGTGCCTGGAAACGACCTTCTCTTCCTATGCTAAATCTGCAAAAAGTCAATTCTTTCAAAACTGAGAGCATCATAGAAACTTTAACTGTGCAGCAATGTTATGCTGCCTTCTGTACAGTACTGTTCATATCGCTCGTTGGAAACATCAGCATTCCTGTTATGCTAGGGAGAAGACAAAAAATAAAATACCTTTGAGCCAGGAGACGTATGCTGCACTATGAATGTAACAGCAGGTCATAAACTGTTTGAATCCTACTCTCCAAGCAGCCAGAAAAGGAAAAAAAAAAAAAGGTTGAATGGAAATGTCTAGCAGGAAACAGAGAACATAACCAATGAAAGAAAATGGCACAACATGGAAAAAGCATAAAAAGCCTCTCAAAGGCAGTTTTCATTGGGTTTTATTTCCTTGTGAATACATGTGGAATTTGCTTTCGGATATAATGCACAAGTCACTACTTTGCTGCAAAGTCTTTAAAAGCATCCAGGAAATACCTGACTGGTTCCCCATCCTGCACTTCTCATCAAGCTGTTTCTGTCATATAAGCTAAAATATTTCTACTCTTCTAATGACTGCTGCATTTCCAAAAAGGTTTTGAATACAACAGACTCAGCTGGCATTTTCTAAATTTAGATTTAACAAGGGCAAACTTCACATCCTTATGTGTGCATATTAACAGCACCAGTGACTGTTCCTGTAGGTAATGGTCCAGCCTGGCTTAATATCAACGATGTAACATCTCCTTTATTAGCTCTTCTTAATTATATATTTAGCAAATCTGTGTGTTATCATTCATTTTATTCACCTGCTACTAGATTTATTATAGTTAAGGTTTATCTTAAATTGCTTCTGATCCAAGCAGGTGCATGAAATGAACAGCTGGTTGATAGCTCAGGCGATGCTACTTTCTCAAAAGGGCTGGTCTGAACCAGGGATAAGCTATCCCACAAGGCCAGTTTGAAAATTACTGCTGCCTGGCTGATAGGCGCATAAATGGGATGAAGATTTTGCAGTAAAGCTAACAACCACACAAAGCTGAATCTAGCACGTAATGCTGCCTCCATAAAGGGAAAATCCAACTCGGAGGGGTGCAGAGAAGGAATATCCATGACATTTAAAGCAAAGTGAATCTGCTTGACTGCCTAGTCAGCCAGGAACAATTCACAAAGGGACTGTAGGTTGGATACTCAGCCTTGCTAGGTCTGACCATTTTGCAGGAGAAGCAGGTTATCAGGCAGACAAGTGCTGCAAGCAGCCATTTCTGACAGACATGAGCTACTGGGGGAAAGGCAGCAGAAACAGACAGACCCTTGCAAACCTGCGTGGCTCTCCAATGAAAGCTGGAAGGAAACAGATCCTACTCTAGCCTAAGCAATGGGCAAATGACTGGCAATGCCAGCATGGACTCAGACGGACTCTCATACTACAAGTGAAGCGGGTCTTGTACAGAGCCAGAATTATCAAGGTGAGATGGAAGAAGGACTTTTTACAAGGGTATGTCGTGATCGGATGAGGGGTAATGGCTTCAAACTGGAAGAGGGTAGATTTAGATTAGATCTCAGGAAGACATTTTTCACTGTGAGGGTGGTGAGGCACTGGAACAGGTTGCCCAGGGAAGCTGTGGAGGCCCCATCCCTGGAAGTGTCCAAGGCCAGGTTGGATGGGGCTTTGAGCAACCAGGTCTAGTGGGAGGTGTCCTTGCCCACGGCAGGGGGTTGGAACTAGATGATCTTTAAGGTCTCTTCCAACCCAAACCATTCTATGAAAAGATGGAAGCAAGTTGTGATGGAAGAGTGAGGTACCTGACCCATGGAGGTGGGGAATACTGTCAGTTTTGCCAAATAGGCTCAGCTATGGAAAGGCTGGAGGCTTTTCTGGCCTAGCAGTGATCTGTAAGCCTGTACAGAGTTACTGCAGCCACCATCTCAAGGGGTGGTGGAAACACAGGATAAAATGGTAACATAAGCATTTGAAGAGCTCGGCTGCATTTGGTTCTCCACACAGAAACCACTGTCAAGATTCAGAAAATAGAAAACCCATGAATCAGTGTGGGAGTGACAAACAACTGTCTCTGTCCACATCAATTCTGTATCAGCTCCAACCCAAAAGACAACACCTGACTCCTAGCAGTGGCCCTAGAAATTTAAAATGAAAAAATCCCAACCTCCAAATCATAATGCTTCCTATGTACAAAGGCTGATGTCTGCATGAGGAGTTATCCCCAGAGCTGCACAGTTTAGCTTCCTTTCTTTGGGTGATGCTGCACAGAAGAACAACCTCCCCCTCCTTTGGATACCATGATGCTGGGCATTCAAATTACCCCAGTTCAACCAGTGACAGATCTTATAGTGGTATGTCCCTCACTAATACTCAAAATCTGTTCTTGCAGATCCTTCATAGTGATTGAAGGATCACTATGTGTGATCTTTCTAGACTCTTTCTACAGACCACATCCCCTACAACTGCAAGAACCTCTGGATTAATCCAAATACTGTTGTACCAGTCTAAATAATGATAGCAGTTGTCACTAAACTACTGCTCAGAAACAACATTCTGCCTCCACGACAACTGGACATTGTTTATAGTCAGAGGAGATTAACATACTCATTTGATAACAACTGCACTAAAAGCTGTCTCCTCCCTCCTGTTACTTTCTTCATTTAAATACATCAAACATATACTCTACTACAATCTAATCATAAATTAAGTAATCGAGAAATAAAAAAAAAATAAAGTCCACATATAGGAGCAAAAATCTCTCTTCTGTAGTGCTGTGACTCACAGAACTATGGCAATGTTGAAGACTCCAACAAGAGGGGAAAAAAATAAACAAAAAAAGGAGAGAGTAACACAGCTCTGTAACAGTGCTAGTCCACACTTTGTACACTACCACCAGGAGGTCCCATATTTAATAAGTGAACTTAGGAAACAGATAGTATTAATCCAAAACCATGGAAAGCATATACTCACCTGCAGTGCCTAAGCTAAGTAGTACAGCAACCCAAAATACCCAGAACACAATGAGAATCAGAAAGGTCCAGAGTGGTTGGAACAGGGGGAAAGGAATTCTGCCAATGATTTTACCAACAATCCGGAAGAGCTGTACAGTGAACTGAAGTCGCTTTCTTAGTACCAGTATAAGGGAAAGAACGACAACCTGTTATAGGAAATAAAAAGACAAATTGTGTGGGTTTTTTCCTTAAGAAAAGTATCAGAGTTGTCAAATATGGGATTGGGGGGTACAGATTTCACAAAGACATGACAGCAAGGCATTTTACACAAACTTACTGCACACTGGAAAAGCTTTCTGAGACACAGCCTATATTCTCAAAGAGCCTGTGGATTAAAATCTGATTTTCTGAAATCTTTACTGCTGTTTCTTTAAAACAAAAGAGGACTCATAAAACTGTAATTCACCCAATGGAAAAAGTCAGTTTTTCTTTACAGCAAACACAAATGTATGTGTTATACTACACATTGCTATCATGTACCCTGTATGTCACGAACAGTTAAACTTTCTTCCCACTCAGGTCAGCTTGCCACTGATCACAACGGCAGGAGGACCACTCTTTTTCTGCAGAAAGGACAGTAGCACAACCAAACTAATTTAAGAGTTGTGCATGTATGGAGGCAAAGCAGACATAAAATGAAACCTCATTTAAATAAATTAGTTTTTCCCAAAGTTAAAAAAACCAACAACAATAAAACCCCAAGTCAAAATCCCCACAATGTCCCCAGTTCTTGGTATATGACAAGGAACTACAAACAGCAATTAAAAGTGAGGTTGGAATCTATAAAGTAATAAATGCAACCAGTGGCAGCTGCTTCACTAGTTTTCTTGCCTGCTCTAGGAAGAAGCCACCAGCTCTGAATAGAAACGTAACTTGCAGCAGTGGATGCTCCACAGTTCGGCAAAGGACAGTCAGTTGTACTGGAATACACATGGATATAAAGGAACCTTTTCTTGCCCCCTTTAGTAGCAACAGAGGTAAAAAGGTGGTAACTTACAGAGGATATAAAAAAAATCTGATCTGTGACACATCTATATTTGTCACTGTAAACTGTCAGACTGTTCGTATCTGGTGAATTCCAGTCTATGGATCCTACTCTGCTTTAAGAAAACAGAAGAACAATCACTTTGACAAATGTCTCATGAAGTACAAATTCTCTGTACACTCATATTGAGCAATGACTCCTTTAACATTGCAATATCAAAGTGAAAAAATCACTTTAAAAGTTGCAAGCCACAGTCAGATTTTCTGTTGGAAAACAAGGTCAATGAGAGAAAAGCAGAATTTAACCCCATAACTTGAGGCCGAGACACTGCTGCCTGCCCCTTTCATTGTCTAAAAGAGCTGCCACCCCTTTCTCCTACTGACAAGATAGGCTGAATCCACAGATCTCATGTTCATATCGCGCCAGTGCCCCTCTGTTCATTCTACAGGATTCTCCAGTTAGCTGATGCAGAGAAGAATGGGGATGGAACACAATTCCTGCGTTTCTACAGCACCAACGCTAACACTGTTAGTACAGGGTTGAAGTGTGGCAAAGCCCTGTGCTGACAAACAAATCTCTCAATGAGGATATAAAACTATTTAAATGATCGTAAGCAGATCTTGTAATTGATTCTCATTTTCAAATTTGAAAGGAATGAGGAATTATTTTTACTGTTGCAGAACCACTGCAGTTCAAGTTTTCAAGTTACAGCCTCTGCCATTACTTAGGGTAAAATGCTACTCACGGTAACTGTTGTCGAGAAGACAGCATATCCAAGTAGAAATTTTACATTTTCCTTTTCTGTTTCCAACTCAGTGCTGGGGTCGTTCCTGTAGTCATAATAGAGCCACCAGAGAACACCTGAGACAACTGAGCAAACAAGAGCAGCGTGAAGGGGACGCGGCACTGCCCAGGCTGCAGCCCACCGCTGCTGCTGCTGCTGGTGGTGGCAGGCTGGCGCCTTCCCGGCCTCCCTCCCCAGCCGCTCGCCCTCCGCCGAGCCCAGCCTCTGCTCCTCAGGAACACTGTCGCGTAGCAGAGAGGCACAGCATCAACGATTGCAGGGAAAATTCACATCATGGTCTGTTAGCCTGAGGTAAAACCGCAGCCAAACGTTTGGGTTTCTTGCAGTTACGCTAAAGCTCAGGCACGTAATTTCATCGAGGGGGTACAAAGCTACCTTTTACAGAACGACAAGCTTCAGCTGGACACATTCCTATAGTTCTTCCTTTCTAAAGTAAGCAATGTAAAACTTCACTAAACTTTCTTTGGAACAGTAGCATTTTCCTAACTGCATTCATCTGCCAAACTAAGTCTTGCTTCCAGGCATCTATAAAAAATCATCATCATCCCAACACTCGGTAGCTGGAACAGCACAGCCAGACCTTGGCACCCAAAGGCAAGCAGGGCTCAGCTTGGAAATGGCTGTGGTAAGCTTAAGGTTAGTGAGGATGGCCATGGAGAAAAAGGATGGCTGTTTGTTCAGCTGCCCCTCCTTCAGTTCAGTGAGACGATCTACTTCCCTACGCATATGCTAAAAGGCAAATATACTTACATAACAACCCGAACACAACCAGTGCGATCAAAGTGTGGACCAGAAGGGTCCGAACGAACCTGAAGGCTAAAACCAGCATGAAAGAGAAGGCTGAAAAACATACAAAGGAAGTTTATTATAAGTGTTACAACCCATTTAACTTAACTTGTATTTACTTTAAAGATAAATTTAAGGTTCTTGCAGAATTTGCGCTTTTATTTTTAAACAGTGGTCTCAAAAGCAACAGCATTTAGTAAATCTGGCAACCTTTTTAACATTTAAAACACACAGTTACCTATAACTTACTATTAATGAGCTTGTAATCAAAATATTTCACCTTGGGAATTATTAGCTTTACAGTAATATTTTGTATAAGACTTAAGTTAAAATGCTCATGCTGATGCCATCTTTTTTTTCATCAACAATTTCTTACAGTCCCTTGAAATGAGGCATATGATCATATTAAGGAACACAGAATCTGGTATTTTGTACAGCTGTATTTCATCAGTCTATTAAATGCCTCCCGATAAAACACAATCACCCTTTCTTAAAAACAACTCTGCCCAGAATATATGAAAAAGATCACTTTTAAATTAAAAATATAAAGTTAATAGAAACATTTGAAACCTTACATTTTAACTGAATATTATTATTCACTTTTCATTTATAAGCTTACCTAGTGCAAGGAAACCCAGTCCTATCACAGTATCTCTTCCTGCCAATATTCCACCCAGAATTCGGTGAAAAACATCCATTTCATTAACCATGCTTATTAAGACAGATGCATATTTGGAATAGCACTCAGGATTTTGTGGAACACATCGATTAAATAATGGAAAAGATTTACTGGAAGGTTAAAAACAAAGATGGTAAAAAATAATAATTACTGGACAGTTTCAAATCCACAGAGATCCATTCCACCATTCTCGTTCAAGCCCTCTGCAGTTCCCTACTGGCATCCTCAAGACAGTTTTGCAGCCACAGCTGGCTAGTCTAATCTGTAACCTGGCAGGCATCCTCTCTGCCCAGGAGAAGACCTTCCAGGTGGGGTCTGACACAAGAGGGCACTGGGCATGGGAGTGGTCCGTTACAAATGGTAGTTTTATGTTTCATCTGCAAAATAAACTCTTAGCAGCATCATGCCTGTATCCCTGTACCAGAACACCCATTCAAGATCAGCCTGGGAGGAAAAATGAACTACTATCTCAATCACCATCAGCATGTAGCTCCTATTCCCCTTCTAGTCTGGCTTCACCTGCTTTGATCCCATGTGTCTATGTAAAACCTAAACTCATGCTAACATAGCTGTAAGCTACATTGTTGTAGATAATTCTAGACCACAAACACTTTGCATTGTTTTTATGATAGTTAAGCATTCTAAAAGCCACATCAAAACAATGTTTGTAAGGTACAATTAACACCACCAAATATTTACGTATGAAATTATTTGGCACTCCCAGACAAACTTCTTGGACATATTTATTGTTCCACTTTGGCAATGCTGCTCTACAACAGTCAAAGACATAGGCATACCTAAAAAGGAGAGTTTTTTTCATCAATAGTTAAAAACTTCTCTGACTAGCTTTGCTTCTACTATGAAATACTACTGTGCAAGATGAATAACTTTACTGAGTTTCTTGCCAAACAGAGAAAAGCCTAAAAAGTTGAACAAATAAGTAAAACATGCCATATTTTTTCATCAATTTACATGCTCTCCTTTGATCCTCTGTATGTAATGTTTTTATGCGTCTCCTGCTCTCTTCTATTCGTTTTTTTCCTCTTTTTCTCTTGCTCAGAGCAGATGACTTAGCTCCGCAAACAGGGAGATTCCAGTTCTTTGCTGTATTTTCATGACACAGTGGAATTTAAAATTGTGGGTTTAAGGATTTTGATTCGCAATGCCAAATGTTAAAGACAGTGCTATCCACAGACCTGTGCTTCAAGCCAGCTGGCTATGAAACCATTCTGATGGAAATTGCTTGGTTCAGGATAATAAGCAAGACCCGCAACCACAGCTCCTCTTCCTTGGCATTGAGGGAGAGAGCAAAAGTCTGTACAGGAGATAAGCTGCTCCTCATATGGAGTGCTTTTCCCCTGATTTGAAGAGGAAAAATCTCTAAAGGGTAGAGGAACGGAGAGTCCTTGTTCATCCTGTGGGGCAGGAGCCTGGTATTTTCACAGGCACACATGAGAACTCGTGAGGATACACGTACAAAAATATATAAATAAAGAGAGCAAAACCATTCTGACTCTAAAGCACCAAGTCAAATACAAAGCGTGAGGAAGTAACAATCCTTAAGAAGCTGTTTGGACTCAAGGGTGTTGTAGCTCTTACCAAGTAGTTCTTACCTTGGTGGAACTGGCAGAGCGGGACACAGCTCAGCTGCCTTTGGATTTAGTGTGTAACTGGAAATGTTCAGGTTGTAAACGCAAAGACAAGAACCTAAGAAGGGGGAAAAAAAAGAAAAAAGAAAAGAAGAAAAAGGTAAGTTAATATTAGTTAAAGTTTTAGAGAAAAAGACATTATCAATTAAGTTTTGTTTATACTTCTGCTTTGATCCCTAAGCAGGCCATATTGATCCCCACTATTCCAGTGGGAATGTAAATAACAAATGAGTTAATTGGGCAAACCTAAAGCAACCTCTGCAGAATCTTTTGCCTTCTAGACTTAACTATAATTACCATTTACTGATCTTCCTGGAGGGCAGGCACACTATTTGTTCCATGGTGCGATACCTCAGCTCTAAACTAAGATAACAGAAAAGCCTAAAATGACAGAAGCTACAATAAAAGTAGGCCCCTCATGATTTAGAACAGACTGTATATGTATCCAGAAACTTCACGTTTTCTGGGCTCTAGGCTAAATATTACCAGATACCCTGCTAATAATGCTCTGCTCCATTATATAATCCTTCTGGGAAAGAAAGGCTGGATACATTCAAGCCATTCAAAATGCAATACTGCCCTCTCCCTCGACATAAACATGCAAGCAGTTGCAGCGTGTAGATGGAATTTCATGCAATTATATTCAGTTACACTGAAAATACTCATGTAGTATCACAGGTGTTCACAGCTTTCTGTACGTACCAAATGATGGTAAAATACCCCAAAATGAAATTAAAACAAATGCTGTGAATTTTAATAGCAATCCTTGCCAAACAAACCAAAAAATAATGGAATTCTGACCTCCAATAAAATTTGCCACTAATATTCATATGCTCTGCAGTTTACACATACCCTACGGAATAAGGGTTAGGCGACAGGTTATTTTATTTACATATTGGACAGGAATGAACTGGAGCTTCCTCTTTTGCACAACGGCTACTTCTGACATCATATCCATCTTGAACACAAAAATGAAATAAAAAAATTGATAAGTTGAATAGCAAACTTTGGGATCTGATGTCTAAAGGGATAAAAAGCCTTGTGTATCTCTGGAATTAAGAATTCCACCACAGTTTTACCTAAATTTAAAAGAACCAGTTGGACAAGTTTCTCAAAGAGCATATGAGCTCTGTTCACCTACTGGCACCCCCACCGAACTACACTAGTTCATTCTCCGCAGCAAGTTTTCCACTGGATAATCTCAGCATTGTACAGGAATTAATCAACAACTTTTGAATTTGCATAAGAGAGCTGCAACATTTCTAGAAACTATGGCTTTGAACTAAAGCAGAAACAAGACATTTTATTTTCTGTTGCCATGGACTGCTCAGGAAACTAATGGTAAGAAATTACTCCCTAGCATAGCAAACATAAAAATAACAAAGTGAAAGTTGATCAACTGTTCTACAGATACACTAAGATATTCGCATTCCCTGTTGCACACCATTATTCCTTGCAAAACTCTGGAGGTCTTCCAAAGAGTTGAGTTGCTCTTGTGGACAACTAGACACGCACAAGGAAACTGCACTGATTTTGAGGCTTTGCATTTCCAGGCTGCATGAATTCAGAAAGAACACATACCTAGAAAGAAAAAAAGATCCTCTTTTCAAAAAACAAGATTTCTGGGTTTTACAGGCTCACATTCTGAGCCTTCTTTCCATCTTTTTAAAGCACTACAAAGAAAATGAAACTCTTTTTCCACATATAATGGAAAAAAATGGAGTTTGAAGTCAGAAGTTAAGAAGCAATTTGAGACCATGCTACATTTTTACACTTCATTTTATGTTCTTAAATGGGATCAGAAGCTGCCAAGGTGGGTACCATTCTACAAGGACTAGTTCACAGGAGTCGACAGAATGACTGGGAACTTCAACATGCAACTTCCTTAAGTACAAAGGTTTGCCATATAGAATGACTGCTGGTTTGGCCAAAGTCCTATTTAAGATCTTACTTTAGAAAAAGTCAGCATAAAGCATAACAATGTAGCACATTTTCAAACTCTGTCTTAACTTTCTAGTTTCACTCACTATTTTGCACCATTCTCACACCTATTTTTTGCCTTTCAATATAAGCATGTATGTATACACATAGGTATTTGATTGACAACTAGAAGATGCATACCTTATTAAGTTCTCAAACATTTGATTTATTTAGACATCATCTGATGTACTTACTTTTTATTAGTCATGTCCTGTCCAGAAAGGGGTGCCCCTTTTACAGGAGTGTTCTTCCTACCACATATGTTCCCGAAGCTGTCATATCCAAGCACAAGTCTTTCTGCGGCACCAGCCATCACAGCATAGCCAGTTATAAACACCTGTTAGAATATTTTTTAATGTGAAATCATGCTACAATAACTTTTCCTTCCCACTCAATAAATACCCCTTTTAATCCATGCATTTCCGTCTTGTGGATGCAAAGAGTTAAATCTAAAATTCACCCCTCTGCACAAGGCCAGAGCAAGTCATGGACAAGTTTAGCCCTATTGCCTCCTCAGAGCTTTCCCTCATCTATTGCTGAAAGAATATAAATTAAGCAGAGTACCACAGGAGAAGAAAGATATTCCTATTAAAATAATAGGAAAGCAGTAGTAAGGTGCTAAACACTGCCTGTACCGGAATTCATGTGTGTCACTAGGCAAGGTCACTCAGAAGGTAATTTTTCATGTGCCTACTGCTTCTCATGTTTCAGGGTGCCCTTCAAGACACACCTGGGCAATATATGGGCTGAAATGTTGAGCCCTTGCAGCTGCTAGTGAATTTAATCAGAGGTATATTTTAAGCACATTAAGTATAATTAAAACGCAGATTACCTGAAATTTCAGGAACAGGCACTCTTTAACACATGTGAAAACCTGGAGAGAGCCATACTGTGGACTTGGTGACACTGCACTGATCTTTTAGATGCTCTGCTGCTGGATCAAAGCTCCAGCAGATCAGCTCCCTGTAAACCCTAGGGGCAGCTAAGCATCTCTGTTGGCCAAGCAGCAGCAACCCTTAGTCAATATAAGACATCTTGCCTGGGAATACAGCTTAAACCCTGCTCATGTAGCCCATGAGGGCCAAAATGCCCCTTGAAAAGAACCTTTCCTTGTGCCAAGAAGCAGTACTTCCTCTTCTGGGAAGCTGGTGAAGTCCTGGGCATGACTTTATCCAAAGGCTTATTTACAGCACTCCAGCTATTGAAGAATTCAGTGATTCAGTCCTCTCCTCTGTCCCATGGGGTGTAAACCACATTTTACACACACCAAGGACAATCCACTAAGCTCTATGGCTACATGCCAACTGCTGGCCGCAGCAAGTCTTCTCAGTCCCACATTAACCACTACTACTTTGCTGAATATCAGCTGTGCTGCAGACAGATTGCACATAGCACATCCAGCACAACTGCTTTCTTAAAGGGTTTATAGCCTTTATCTGTTATTCTACATTTAACACCTGTGACTAAAGATGGGATCTGGGCAAAAACTGAGTCTCATAAACAACATCTAAGTATGTGCTTCCTTAGTCCCCAGTGTAGTCTCATTTTTGCCTATATGTTTGCAGTGTAAGTAGTTAAATAATTTTTTTTTAAATTATGACTGCATGTTAATATAATCTCAGTATGGAGATCTTTGTAGAGACTCCACAATTAAAGTTGACATACTACTTGTGTGTGTGATATTTGCTATAATAACAAAATATTTTCAGATCCAGTTTATTTACATAGCAAATATTTGTTAATAATTAAATTGTTCTCAGAAGAAAAAGGAGAAACGAGCTGACATTGCAACTCAACCTGAAATACGTTTTCAGAAAAATTCTGGCATTCCTTCTAAAGGTGGATGTTACAGGTCCATTGCCATCAGTATGGCAAATACTGCGTACATGGGATTTCTTTTTTTTAAAGTGCAGAATGCTGGATACAAGCCATAAATATTGTTAAGTAATAGATGGCTGTATGACTGCTGGAGGAGTGTGTCTATAAATGTCAGTGATATGGATTTCCACAGAGTTACTAACGTGGTTTCAATTTTTTTCACTATGTGAACAAATCAGTGTCACCCAAATTTTTTAATCTTCTAAAAATAAGATCAAAGAAAAGAAATACATGTATGCAGTAAGCTATTTCACAGAAACTGAGCAATAAAAACAGTGAGAGAAAACAAGCAAAAATCCTAAATCGTCACCGTTCAACAGGTTTAATTTTTCGCATTCCCTCCACTGATCAAAGCACTAAGCACAAGACAGCATGTGAAAAAACTATCCTGTTCACGAAGTTCAGCTTCGGCTTATGCAGTGTTCAAAAGGTGTATGTATTCTTCTGCATTAGCTTCCATTAAAAGAGTTATTAGGAATTGATTTGAAAACAGATTAATAGCATATTCAGGAGAATCCTGAGTAGCCTCAGATATACGATGAGAAAGACATTCACACTGGAGAATGACAAAGCCTATTGCCAAAAGCTGGCATGCTGTTCTAAGCACAGTGACTTGATACAACTTCGGACAGACATGTTGCAAGATAACAAGACTACAATGAATAAGTAAAAATAAGAGCCCAGTCAGAGCCTGGCCTAATTTACAAAAAAAGCAAGTTCTAAATAACCCAGTCCTGCGTATATATGGCCTCTAAAGCATGTGGTCAGAACTTAAGTCTGTGTAACAGACACCGCAATAAAGCACTGCACCGCCACCAAGGTCAGTTCTGTCCCAGCACCATCCTGTGCCCATGATAATTTCAGTTTAGATTTAGTATACCCCTGTGCAGGACCCCATTGACTTTGGATCCGATTTTTCTTTCAGAAAAAAGCATGCTTACCAAACCAGCCCAGAAGAGAAAGAAGAGGAGCAACCAGAGAGTGTCTGTGCACTTTCTGTAAATGACTGGTCTCCATTCCCTTAGCTCAGAAACACTATCTCCAGAATCCTAAAAGGGAACAAAGAAAGAAAAGAAACAAACAAACAAACTTCCTGTGAAATTAAAATCAACTTTCAAACGCCTGAGATTTCTGAAAGAGCATAACCTTGCACTTCAAATGCCAAACACCTGGTAGCTCCCNGGTCTGGGGCGCAGCCGGCTGGGCGGCCGCGGCGGGGAGACGCTCGCTGGGAGACGGGCGGGCCCGGCCGGGAAGAGCACCCCGGCCGGACGGTGGCACCGCCGGCAGCTCCTCCTGCCGCTGCGGCCGGGCACTGCCAGCCCCGTCCCCACCGCTCCCCTCGGAGCCTTTGCGGGAGGAAACGGCATTTCTGACCCTGCGGCGGCGGCAGCGGCCGGGGAAGGCAGGGCGGCGGAGCTCGCCTGCCCCACGTTCGCACAGTGAATTTCCCGGGGTAGGCGGATGGGTGGCTTTGGCCGAGGCGAGCGGTGCTCGGGGACTGCCGTAAGGCTGAGATGTTCTGTTAGACCAGCGTTACCTCTCCTGGATGTCCCGATGAATTTTGTATGCACAGGAATAACCGCATGGAATGACATCAGTGCTTGTAACCTGAATGACCAATGAATGCAGAAATCGTTAGCCACTTTTAATAACCTGTTTCCTCAGTGCTGTCCCTGCTGTCTTTCTGTTTATATGTTCATAGAATCATGGAATGGTTTAGGTTGGAAGGGACTTTAAAGATCATCTAGTTCCAACCCCCCTGCCATGGGCAAGGACACCTCCCACTAGACCAGATTGCTCAAAGCCCCATCCAACCTGGCCTTGAACACTTCCAGGGATGAGGCCTCCACAGCTTCCCTGGGCAACTTGTTCCAGTGCCTCACCACCCTCACAGTGAAAAATTTCTTCCTGAGATCTCATCTAAATCTCCCCTCTTCCAGTTTGAAGCCATTACCCCTCGTCCTATCACTACATGCCCTTGCAAAAAGTCCCTCTCCAGATTTCTTGTAGGCCCCTTTCAGATACTGGAAGGCTGCTATAAGGTCTCCCCGAAGCCTTCTCTTCTCCAGGCTGAACAACCCCAATTCTCTCAGCCTGTCCGTATGGGACAGGTGCTCTAACCCTCTGATCACCTTCATGGCCCTCCTCTGGACCCGCTCCAACAGGTCCATGGCCTCCTTATGTTGGGGGCTGCAGGTGGGGTCTCACAAGAGACAAGTAGAGGGGCAGAATTACCCCCCTTGACCTGCTGGCCATGCTGCTTTTGATGCAGCCCAGGATGCAGCTGGCCTTCTGGGCTGCGAGCGCGGATTGCCAGCTCATGTTGAGCTACTCATCCACCAACACCCCCAAGTCCCTCTCCTCAGGGCTGCTCTCAGTGCATTATCCACCCAGCCTGTATTTTTGTTCCCTAAGTTCTGCCCAATAATCTAGAAAAAAATAATATTACAAATTGAAAAGATATTAAAAGTATGTTTTTGTTCCCTTTCTGGCAGTCAATGGGAAAAATGTCCTCTTTAAGAAGTAATACAACATCTTCAACTGCAATAAAATGGAATTAAATTGAAGGTATTTTGGAAAACTGTTTAAGAATTGGTCCATACTGTACAGGAGACAGAGCATTAACCTGGTTTTGCTTGGAAAAAAGAACTCATTCCAGTTCTCAAGTGAAAATGTAGAAAGACACTTTGGTGACAAACGAGCATAGATGGAAGTAAATTGGTAATATCAAGTGGGATTTAAAAAAAAAAAAGAATGACTCTCTGCCCCAGAGTGCTTCAGAGTCCTTCTAAGCTAACTGGAAATAAATACATTTTTCAAAAAAGTTAACTTGTGCAATGTTTCTGAAATTGACTTTTTAACTGATTTAACAGAGCTCGGTACAATCCTGAGTTAAATTTACTGCCCCCTACCCCAAGAAGTGGTTCTGAGAAAACATGACAGGAAAGATTTCTAAAAACTCTGTGTCTTACAAAGGATTTATTAAAGCATTTAGTTTCCAGCCAACTCACAGTTCTCGTCTTTATCAGCATTGTACCTTTTAATGCTCATTATTCATCAATTTGTTGAGAGTTTTCATAATTTGTGTGAAACTGAGAAGAAAATTCACTTTGCACTATCGTGTTTTAAAAATATGTGAAAAAAGTAGTTTTCCCTTGAAATAAAAATGTGAATTTTCATGTGAAACTTAACTTTTTTCCATAAGTGAAGTTTAGTATTTTGATTGTATCAAGAAAAATAAGCAAAATTATTAATAACTTTTAAACTAGACAGAAGGAGTAGCCTCATTATCTGACTAAGAAAAATCATTCTAAAAGAACAATGCCAATGATGAAGGCTGATATTAGAATTTGATGGCTTGCTGTCATCACATGTTAATATTAGCTTTCATTGTTGATCTGGCCCTTTTTGAATGATTCTCCTTAAACTTCGTGTTACATTCTTATTGTGAATAAAGGAAAACAGCAAGTGGAACGAATATTTTTAATAAAATCCAGATTCCAAGCAACTGAGGTTCATGGATAAACACTGGAATCAGGAGTAAGGCCTGGTTTTATCAAGCAATATTGATCATAATTCTGGTATTCCTTCTATCAGCCTAGGTAAAGTTATCTTATACTTGATAGAAAATAACAGAATCAGAATAAGATTCTTTTTAAGCTTTAAATTAAATATTTTAATTGCAGTAGATTTTTTCCCTGAATTTCAAACGCGCAAATAAAACATTTTGTAACAGATGAGTAATTTTACCGTGTGTCACTAGGTGGTGCTCTGCCCCTTGTTTAGAGTTACAACCCAGCATTTCGGATTGGCGAGAAGAGGCTTACACCGTGGTTAGCCCGGATTCACAAAGGAGGATTTTCAAGTTAGAGTTGAAGAGAACAGCAGGAAGCAAGGCTCAGATCGGATAAGGGATTTAAGCATCCACATCCAAAATGTAATACCGAAAACTCTTGCTTGTTATTTCTCCAATCCTGCAAGTGCCCAAATTACCAAGATTGATATTAAACTTTGTCTCACCCCTTCCACAGGAAGGAGCCTGGTTCTGCAGCTGAGTAGTTCAAGCACTCAGTGAGGAGCAGAGAGTTTTGGAATTGACATTTTGTAGGGTTGATGGAGTTTAACCTAAAATAGAAATGAGATTAAAAAGAATTCTGGAAAAAGTATTGGGTTACAGAAATGTTCCTTTTATGAGAGCACTAATGACTTGGCCGTAGAGGTGTACGCTGGCTTGTGCTCTCTCTCTCTGGTGAAAAGCCCAGGTTGGAACCTTTGGTCTCAATCCCCTGGTCTACATGCACAAGATGCTAACTTTATAATATGCGTCATCTAAGTCTTGTATCCAACTACAACCACTTTCCTGGGAGATTAAAATGATGAGGGTCCACATTCATGTATGAATCTTCACTGCTCTCTCAAGTGTGTAGTGTTTCTTGTATAGGCAAAAAATATTTAAAATCCTGGGGTACCCAGGAACTCACAGTGACTTAATTGTGAATTAAGACAGTAACCATTCAATCTGCTTCGTGTGTTGTGGTGGGGCAATCATAGGAAGGGAGATAAACATTTACGTTTCCAAGACTACTTGTAGTTCTTAAGAGGTTTTTTTACATGTTACCCATCTTCAGACATGTTTATCAGCATCAGCAACAGAAATACTGCAGCAGTGAAAACTCATGGGCATTTTTCTCTGGTTTCAACTCTGTTTTTCACAAAGTCACCCAGAATATATAGAAGAAAACCAGACATAAACTCAAGTTTCCCGACTCCAAGCCTCTGCTTTAATCACAAGGTTCTTATTGTTTCTTATGAGTGTGTTGTTTATTCACAGAGATTGAATCCTGGTGCTGCCTGCACTTAAGGCTTGACTTTCTTACCAAGAAACTTACCTGGTTAAAACTGGGGCAGGAATTTGGGTTGGGAGAGGAAGATCTTAAATAAAAGCATGACGGTTCCTTGCTGGACTGGTTAAGTGAGATGACTACCACTATCTGTATCCCCTTCTGGGTCAGACAAGGAACAGGGACCAATTACTTTAATAGCAGGACACAGCAGCTGAGAAAGTCAACCTAAAAGCAAACATTTTCTGCCTAATTAGAGAAGGTGCAGTTGAGCATAATTTCCATTACTCTCAAATGATCTTGCTTATGTACGGTAGCTTAGCAAGTAAGGACTATTCTCCATATGGAGCTATGTTACTTGGATTATCCCAAATTGAAACACCAAGAGACTGAATAGAATGCCACCTATTATGCTCAAGCTGCTAGTCAGGTTTTCTCTGACAATTTCCACTTGAAGACCTGGTGGTTTTGACGTTGCCTTACTTGAACCCTTCAGTCTGAAATTTCTCATGGCAGGTGCTGAATATTTTTGGACAACTTCAGCACAAATTATTCAGTCATTTCTAAGACTGAAATTACAGAAGCAGACATGACGGTATCCCCTTTTTGTGTAGTAGTAAAGAAATTCCTCTACATGATTTGGATCAGAGATTTTTAATGGACAAGAGAAAGAAGTGCTTTCTGCTTTTTCTCATATCTAAGAAACTTCACCCATGTTTTCCCAAATCACTTTGATAAATCACAGCGTATGCTCAGTCAACTTGCGGAGCTTGATAGCTAAGGAATCTGAAGACTGTGTCTGCATGGTGTCCACACTCCTGAGCCTGCTGGGGACAGTTTGGACTACCCTGAAATGTGCTTCTGACCTGCCACATACTTTCACTATTTTGCCTGTGCCTCCGCGATTGCCCTGATGGTGGCCAGGCACAAAGGACAAAGAAGGATCCTGAGATGAATGTAATGAAAAACAAAAGGAGAAATGGCAATTACTGTTACACAGCTTCTTGGAGTTGATAAGGAAAGCAGGGCCTAGGAGCTCTCTGAAAAAGATTAGGGGATTCAAAAAGGTCAGTATTAGGAAGGTTCATTAAAGCATTTAACTTAATGCTGTACACAGTGGGCCATTATGCCTCTGTTGAGCCCCAGTAACTGTGACTGATTGAAAGACAGGACTGGTTCAGCAAAGACACTAGAACCAGAAGTCTTAAAGGAAAATGGAAGACTATGACAGTAGGTGATAGGCAGAGAGAGGAGGTGGACAGAGGACTGGCTGGCGAGGGACAGCATGTGGGACTGGAGGGAAGGGTATGTGGGGATTAAACAAGCAACACTGCAATTCCTAAAGGTACATAAAAGATTAAGACTGTGGGGAATGAGCAAAGGAATCCGGATCTGCTACCACTCCCTTTCACAGCCAGAGTATCACCTTTCCTCTGCTGCCAGCAAACATCCACAATGCTGACTTGAAAGTGCCCTGTCACACTCTGGCCTGACTAACAACTCAAATCACCCTATCAGGTTTCTGATCAACCTGCTAGTACTGTGAGTTACTCCACTGGATCAGTGGGCAGAGGTTTGTCCTATGTATCTAGGGAATCCAATCCTTTTGATGACTTGAGTTAGCATCTTTATGAAGTTCCACGTTAGCCTTTCTGTTTGCTCATCTAGAAAATCCCACCTGATAATAAGTTTACAGCTGGAAAGTTAACTACTCTGTTACCCATATAATCATGAAAATGCACAAAACATAAAATAAACAATATTTTTTTCTAGTAATTTGATTATTTTTGAGATGTTCCACTTCTCGGCCTTAAAAGTCACTTGAATTTAAGAAGTTAATAAGCAATTAATAAGCCACTTATTTCCAGCTTCCAATGAACATAAATCCCACCTTCTTCTGGGTATCTCCAATGCATTGAGGAGCTCTATTTTTAATTCAGAATATTGAATACTGAGTAGATTATCCAGGGATCTAGAAGAATAGAGTATGCACATCTTATAGCCCAGCTATATCGCTTTAGCTTACTACTGCTAATGACCAGCCCTCCTGTGGTTTAACAACCATACGAATCATTCAAGGAAGGAGTATAATGCCACAAAGTTAATTTGTTCCACTTTCCACACGAGCAAGCAGAGATCTGCACAGAGAGCCCTTTCATTCCTGCCAATACACAAGCTAGGGTACAGTCTGACCCTAGGAAAGTGTTTTGAGTGTAGTTGCTGAGCTGTATCTCATAATAAACTTTAGAGCTGACTAATTTCAAGGTTTAGAACAGAGGAAGACGATCAGTGTTTCAGGATTACATGGTACTTTATATACCAACCCAGACAAGAAACAGTCCTAGAGCTGTAGCTTTGCGGGATGGCAGAATTACAATGTACTTACTCAGTGTTCTGACTGGTAAATGGCACGGGTAGCATAAGATGAAAGAGCTTGAATTGGAACTACTTCTGTTCTTCTGTTGTTCAGGACTGTTAATGTCCCCCTCCAGTCCAAAAAGTAGACATGCCAATACATCTGAGTGCATCAATACAGAGAACAGAGAAGTGATTGTATTGCTCTTCACAACACACACTGCCCTCCCCCCCCCCCCCCAAAAAAAAAAATAAAAAAAAGCCACGGAAGGAATTGGTAGAGTTTCAGAGAAATTGAAAAGTGAAAGATGTGGATTTGTAAGGTTGGAGAAGGGTGGCTTGTTCTGTAAATTATGTAAATGGAAGGAAGAGCGGAAGGCATTCTTGAGAGCAGCAAAGAAAACGGAATAACCTTGAGTAAATCCAAATTTTGCAAAGAGACATCAAGCTGAACCACGTGGAGCCTAGAAATATCTGTGACCTACACAGTCAGGTCTAGTTCTGAATGAAAAGGATGAGAGGTTTTCACTAACTGGGCGGAGACCACGCAAATGTGGTTTTTATCGACTCTCAGATAAGCAACAGATTCATTACAAGGATGAGACTGAAGTCTTTTGTGCCAGCACAAGAGCCTTCGTTAATAGTTTAGTTCTTTTAAGGACAATTTGTATTAATGGAGTCACCTACTGCATGTTTGCCAATGAAAAACAATCGTGTCAAACCCGGACAGACCACTTGGACTGTAGGCTTGACATTAGGCCCTTGTGGAAGCGCTGCGCCTGCACAGGGAGCTGCTGCTACCGCCGCAGATTTCCCCGCATGATGTCACTCTTGGGCAGTTTTGTCAGCCCTGGTCTTTGCCTACAGCAGAAGGGTTATGACCACCAGACGGCAAGCCCATACATAGAGCATCACTTTGTTTACACTACCTTCTAAATGGCTTAAGTGCGATTTTGTTGTTGCTTTTAGTTTTGGACTTTCTGGGCACTGCTTCTCACTGGTTCCTCTAGTGACTACTTAAGACTAATTCCATGGATTTATTGTGTCTAGACGTTTACTGTATGGAGGTGTAAAAGCACGTACAATTCTATCTGTATTTTATAGATGTCTTTTTAAAACAAAACCTGTTACTGTATGGTGAGGCTTGGACAGCAGCATATATCTCCCTGTTTTTTCTTCTTACAAATAACACAGTTTTTATATAGACTCATTAGACTATCTAGTCGGTTCAAACCTAATGCTCCCAACCACACCACAGGCAGCCAGCAGAGAATCTGCTCAAGTTATTAGGCTATTTGTGGACTTCATTGTACTCACTGCACAGTGTGGCCTATTACTGCAATCACTATACGTAAAAATAATCATTACTTTAGTCAGGAGTTCCAGGATAAGGCTCTTCATGTGTAATAATGTGTTTCTACATAATTTTATAAAACTGGATAAGTTTCAAAGTTCCACTGCAATGCACATTGAAGAGACTCAAAGACATGGCACCTTCATTGCTTGAAAAGAGGAGACTGAACATCCTGCTTTGGTCAGCCTGTTAATAGCAGGGGGAAAGGTGACTCTCCATTTGCTTAGTGCCAACAGGCTCCCCTGCCAAAGAATGGACGATCTGCTCTGTAAACACTGATGTCTGAACAGCAAGTTTAAAAAAATCTGTATGTGACTAGTCATGTTGAGTCAGATAATGGCCCACAAGGTGTCTACTATTTGTCTGACCTATTCTTTATACTACCTTTGGTTTACCTTCATGTTTTTACTGAGACTTCTCATAAATTACCTGCTCAATTAAAGTTTCACCTTAATTACTCATGAGAAGAAAATCAACAGTGAGTGGAATGCAGCCGTGGAACCAGCAGCCAGTGGCAGTGTTACAGCATATGCGATGGCATGACTTACGTAAACAGTTTATTCATCTTCATTAAAGTTATACTGAATCAGCACCAAGGCCACATATGGGAAAGTCTCTCAGATGAGTAGCTCTAACTCATAGGACTTTTGTAGTCATCCTTATAGGCAGAACTATTTACAGGACAAGAGCCAATAGCTGAAATATTTGCTAACAACAGCAGTCCAGAACTCTATTAAGAATTCCTGGGATCCAACATTATATGCTACTATTTCAAAGAGAGGAACCCTGAAATCTAAAGTCTTTTCCATAACATTTTAATTTTCCCCATTATCCAAAAAGATATACAATATTATTATATGTTGTATATCAGACTCTCTCATAAGATCTTATCTTGCACATACACATGAAGTTCAGCTAGTTAGAGCAGCTGGGTTCTAAAAACAGAAGCTTCACAGCTCCATGTCATTGGCCAGCCCTACTCTGTTTCAGCAGTCCATCCATTTGCCTCCCGGTACTTCAAGTATCAATATATAGTTTCATACAATTTTTAATCACTTTGTGTCAATGTTTCTATTGATCATTTCAAGTAAAAGAAGAAACAGTTTCCCTATAACAGCAGTAAGGTCAATATTCACTAATTTCGTAGTATTGTCCCTAGAATTAATTTTCTTCCATTTCTTAGATTTAAGAACTGCATCCTTCTGAGACTTCTTTTCAAGTAATAACACTGCTTCTGTAATAACAACTCATCAATCTGGTCATAATGCTTATTACAGAATCCTAATGCAGCTTATAAGCAATGTTATTTTGTAAAATGTTCTTGTGGTGTTAGGTAAAATGAGATACAGTATTACTTCTGTAGTAGACATTGAGACTTATGTAAAGAAAAATGTACATAAATGTCTAGATATTGTTGCAGTATTGATTTATTTTAGTCTTTGCACGTAAACCAAGGAGTGTTACTCATCTGTTGAGATTAAACAACAGAACAACATATTCCTAGTCTGTCACATTATGGGTAAATTCATGAGATAGCTACTGCACTTTGATAATATTCACACAATAAAAAAGAGTTACCATTCTATTAGCTCTTCCTACAAGAGATTATTTTTTCCTTGTAACTGCATATCATTACAGTGGAGTAAACTATTAGGTAATGTATGATACAAAAACATTTGATGGAAGGTAAAAATATCTTGTTTGAGCAGCTATTTGAGGAAACAACATTTTGCAGCAATCACCGCATGTTTAATAATGGAAAGATATTTTGAAAAGAGGATGTTGAGCCTCTTTCTAGTGACTAAAATTTGAAGTAGTCTGAGCAATGGCAGTATGATAATTTCCTGTCCACGTAACATGTTTGCACAACATAATGCTGCTGATAACGCTAGCTGATAGTAAAGTGTATAACACCCAAAGGATGTGCATGTGTCTGGGAATTCCCATGGTCCTTCCTGTCTACCAGTAAAGGGTATTTGTAGGAATAAAACAAAACTAACATCTATGGGCTAATCATGTAAACTCTTATTCATACAGTTTACCACGCTTCACCCTGTTGACCTGTGAACTTACACCTCAAATTTCTGTATTTAAATAGTGAATTATGCAGCTAGTAGTAATCCAGCTTTCCCTCAACACTTGGCTCAGAAAATAAATATCATGCCATAACAAAAAATATTTTAAATTTGAATCTGGTTTGTGTAACTGTTCTAGGAGAGTTAGATGCAAAAGGTGATTCTGCTCTGTTTCTGGCTTTTCTTTGAACCCACAGAAACCCACAGGTCAGGTAGAGGTCCAGCTGTTGATGCTGAAAGCGCAGTATTTTGAAGCACACCAGGCCATACCAGCAACTTGCACTCACAGTGTGCCCCCATGTGATTATTTGTTTGTAGTAATTTGCTTGCTTATTCTTGCAGGAAAAATTTGCATGTGATTGGGGTTATATGTAGGAATCTGGCCTTTAGATAGTTTCTCCCCTCATCTGTGCCTCACTCACTGCTGTCAAGCAAGTACCTTCACCTCTCCATGCCTCAGTCCTGCCTCTTGCTTGGTAAACTGGGCGCAGCTGTGTTCATCTAGTCTCATAAAGCACTCTCAGATCTATACATAAAAACTAAGCTATCTTTGCCACAAATGGTTTTGTTCATTATATTAATCTGATTATGGTCTGCTATGGATCATACTCAGAGTAAGGAGAAAAATATGTATATTGCATATAAGTTATAACTTTTATACTACTCATGTAACAAGACTGTTGAAGTTCTAAAAAATAGTGGCCAGTGTACATCAGTTTTCCTATGTCCAGCTGATTTATTTAAAAAAAGTTCAAATATTTCATTCTGTACTTGGAAAACAGGCATCAAAACCAAATATGTTTATTTTAGATAACATAATCTGAATAAAAACATTCAACGGTGATATGTTTCCCCCAGGAACTGGCTACCTGCAGAGAAGCTTCAACATTCACATCACTGGGAGTCACAGTTGAAGCCAAATTTCCTTGAATTTTTTTTTTTTTAAATCATTAATAAAACCAATAGTTTTGTATGCCATCTCCCCACAGAACAATGTGATTTCCATCCTCACTAAGACACATTCCCAAAGAAGTATATATTGTACGTGTATCTGATGCTTTGAAAAGGACAATAGCTCTAACCCAAACAATTTTAGTGTGTGTGGTCTGCATTACTTATTGCTCTTCTTCTAAGAGGGTTATGAAACGAATGCTGGGGTCCAACGTAAATAGTGCTTCAGCCCTTGTTTAATAATGCATGTCATGGCTGTAGCCTGTTAAATGGCATCTGATCAGATCCATGGGGAGTAGCTGCAAGCTTCTTCATGCATATGGACAAGCTGTACTCCATGTTTCAGTTCTTGTTACTGTGGAGTGCCCTAAAGTCTTTATTTAAAATTAAAAGCACAAAGATACTTACTTTTCAAACATAGTAAACTGCCAGTGTGGACAAGGCAGTGTGTTTCTTTGTACCTTATTTTTAAAGCTCTTCTGTTAATATGTTTTTGTAAATCAAGCCACTAGCCATGTCTTTCATGTTGCAACTTGCTTTTCAGGCTTTTCCATGAGAACACAAAGCTGGTATTTTAGTATTCTAGAACACTTCAGATTTCAGGAAGTATCTGTAATTTTGGTAACTGGAAGGAAGTTCCTTATTGCTTATACTCAGGTTTGTTGCAAGTTTTTACAATTTAGAAATCCTTGTGTGCAAATTTCGCTTCCTTCTCTCTAGTGGTCACTGAAGTCGCTTTTTAATACTGGCTGAAGAGCTTTATTTTTCATGCAGTTGTCCATTCTTCTTTAGATTCAGTTAATATATGTCATGTGGCAAACAGTGCTAGGTACAACACAGGAAATTTGGTGGGATATAGAAAACAAAACAACTGATGTCTCAAAAGCTCCAAGGCCAGAAGCAAAAGATTCTGCAACAGAAAAGTTAAGGAAAGGGAGAGGGAGAGGGAGAGGGGGGGGGAGNTGGTTTGAGCCCAGGCTACAAGTTTGCTTTCAATATCAAAGTAATGATAGCTATTCATGTAATTTTTTTCTTCTAGAAATACACACAATACCAATATATTATTTTCCTATCCTGAAGGAACTTGCATATTTCACACTCTGAATAATGGAACTGTCATACAAGTTAGAAAGCAATACAGGTAAGACTCAAAAATAATTATTGTAGTGCTTGAAACTTATTATTTTAAATACATTGGCAAACAAAAGGGAGAGGGAGAGGGAGAGGGAGAGGAGAGATGTGCCTCAGGACAATGATCTTAAGTGCTTGGGTCCTCAGAGAGGAAACAGGATTCTGAGTGTAGACAGCAATTCTCAGACAATCGCTTGCTATTTTTTCTCTGTTCTTACTTATAATACAGACAGAATGAATTCAGAAATCTCATGAGTCTCACTTCTAGTCATTATTCAATGGCAAAATATAGAAATAGATGAAATTCTGTCTGTCTATTCAGAAACATTCAGAAAGTCTGTAAAATGTTAAACAAAAGAACAGTAAGGTTTGGGGACAAAACCAAAAGCAGGCATTCAATATGATTCTCATCTGCCATTGCTCGTTGTGGTAAAGGGGAAAGTAAGGTGTGGAAAAAGATACACTGGTTGCTAATGCATGCTGTCCTTCCTGATGTCTCAACAAATTAATTCTGTAGCTGTCACATCTCATGCCTGAACTTCTCTAGGGACGGAGACACCTTTGTCAGACTGTCCCAGTTTTCTGGGGTTTGTACATATTCATTAAGGGACTTTGAGTTAGGGATACTGTTATTTACCAATGCCATCCAGCCTTTGATGGTCTCAGAGCACAAACCATATAATAATAGCTTCTGAGATACTCACCATCTGTAATAGTAGTTACCGTGTATAAATTTGCCTCCTAAAATTAAGCTGATTGAATAATGATTTTTTTGATGGATCCAGCCTTTTCTTCTGTTTATGAAATGCCAGTGACAATCTTTTTTTTTAATGTTAACTTTTTCAACCAATACCTTTCTTTTTTTTTTTTTTGCTTTTTTTACTTTGTTGATGACCAGTTCTAAACCCATCTTGTCTGTTCAGCTGTGACTGGCTGAACAAAAGTATGTGTTACTGTTCATTTCTGATGATAGGAGTCTGAAAACTTTTATGGAACAAATACTGAACAGACAGTTTCATAATACACATTCCACAGTGGTAGACTGAAGTGCTCTAGTGTTCTTGCATGTAAAATAGATGCAAACATGAACACGGTAAATTGATTAATTTATATACTCACCTTGCTGATAATAAAATGTATACATATTATTTGCCCCGTGCTTTTTAAAATCTCATTGGTATATGGGTAGCAGCACAAATTAGTATGTAATTGTCAATATTCTGCATATAGTTAGGAATGCTGAGGAGGTAATTGCCTGAATTGTCTGTGTTTAAACACTGATGACAAAATAACATCAGAGCCTGTTAAATAAAACTGTATTAACAGTTAAAAAGCTATAGTTAAATAAGTAATAGTTAAAATTATACTAAAACTAATCATTGATGCCTAATCTATTTCGACCCAGGCCTACCCACTCGCCAGCATTTTTTCCAGGGTTATATATGCCTGTTTACAAGTATGCTGTGTGATCCTACATCTAACCTGAAAGTAATGGTGCTGGGAGGATACAGGTGGCCAGATACTTATAGTTTCAGGGCATTACTGAAACCCAATGTAGCAAACCAGTTGGTAACCACAGGTACACACTACATGGCCACGCTCACCTTGCATGATTCTCTAAACTGAAAAGTAAATTGTTTGGTCACAATATTGTGAACCTTCAGTATGAATATGAACAGCTGAAACAGCAGTGACTAGGGGTGGATATATAAGCAGACAATAGACAGACGAGCAGATAGTGCAAAACTATCTGTCTGTGCTTTGATTCATAGAAATGAGTGGGCCATGCACAATGAGAGAAGGGCAGATTCATTGCTTTGTTTCATTCTCCTGAAAGCAAGCAATATAAGGAGAACAGAAAATAGAATACGCAACACTTCTTTTTTTCCTCCAATATACTCCTTTTGTGTTTTATTTCATCTTTTTTAGCCTATTACACCAAATTTGGGAAAGAGAAAACAAATGAAAAGTGGATAAAGGGAAAATGGGTGATAAAGACTGACTCAGCCCTATTCACAGCCCCATCAGATGGGTCTTGCATGATTCAGGTGGTCTAAATTGTGGTAGCCCTGTTGTTACAGCCTGTTGGACAGACAGAAAATGTCTCTGGAACTGCCAGGCTGCAGTTTTTACAAGAGTTACAATTGACTGAAACCAGCTGTAATAAGAGATGAAGTGGACAAATACACTCAGTAAAGTCTAATAAAAATAAACCTTGCTTCTATGCCTGTACTTCAAGTTGAACTCCAGACTGGCAGTAATCAGCCTGTTACTCAGGGACGCAGGTCAGCAAGACATCAGCAGGTAAGATGCAAAATGACTGCAAAAAGATTGTTCCTCTGCCCCCTCACCTACGCACAGCAGTGCACACAATTGACAGAGTTCTGCCAGTGCTTCCTGGCAAACGTAGACTGTCCGCAGCTCCCACAGGCCCAAAAGTCACATTATGTCTATATCCTCTGTATTTTTCATTAATATGTGTAGAACAGCTAAGCTGTAATACTGTAAAGCAATAACACTGTGCTTACCCAAACAATAAATACTTATTTATTTGCCCTCAAAATACGGAATAATAGTGGGATATGCAATGGTTTTTCCTCAATGCAGTCAAGCAGACACCTTACCAGAAAAGGCTGCAAACACCTATCAAGGCTAAATTCTGTGCTTATCCATGCAATGATGGGCCCCAGAACAAAGACGAGTGTTTTCCCTGCTGCAAGGGTCCTTCGGAGACAGGAAAGGGACCCTAGAATATATTCCAGGGCTTGACTTTGGCTCTCTGGAAGGGAGCAAATAGCCATTCCTCATGCTCCGTCTCCCCAAAGCTATAGTGCTTTGAAAATGCAGGGTCTGGTCCAAAGTCTGGTGACCTTGGATACTCTAACTGAACATACATTTCACAAACAATATAAAGTGAATTTGCCATGCTGCTTGTTCCACTCTAAGGCTTTAAGAGGATGCCAAAATGAACAGGCAGGAGCAAACCCTGTATCTTGAAGATGGACATATAATATGGTCCATGTCTGGTATCAATGATGCCACAGAAATCACAGAAGCAAAAATTTTAATTGGTGAAATGGTCCCTTCCTTCTTCACCAGAAAGCCAGCACTTTCTCTAAAGTTGAGTCTGGGCCAGTTTTGACCGAGATGATCTGGTCAGGTTTTTGGCAGTTTCCCAGGGTATCTGTTTGATAGCCAAAATATTGTTCTGTCATTATCCTGCAGATTATTCCTGGTCCCTAGAATTACCCGAGTAATCTTTTTCTTTCCCATTCTACTGTTTACTGTTATGATGCTATTCCATTCCCAGAGTTGTCAGTAGTCATGTTGCTCCCTGTCAGTTAGTTGTTGACTGACAGGAAACTGTAAAAATGTCTAAAGTGAATTGGGCTGAAGGACTGTAAATAATGCAGTAAGCAGCTATGCTTTTAAACACAACAAAAATATTTACTTAACAATCATCGCTAAAGTATATTCTTTAGGAAACAGCTGCTCCAAACAGTCTTCCCTGTTCATGGCTTGAAATTTAAACAAAACAAAGTAAAACCACGAAACTGGAAACAAGAGATGTCATTAACTCTCCTTCATTTATACTATACAGAATCCAGGCTTGTTTAATTTAACGCAAGTGTTTATTCCTCTGGAAAAATCATGACAGCCAAAAATAACAACTTGATAAATGATGATTAGCAGTAAATACAAAATGTTTATACTATGTTATGTATGTAGCCCTTAAAAAGTCATAACAAAATTGCATTATTGCCTTGAGTAACTTAATCAGACATAGAAGATTTCTCAGATGGAAGAGGTGGCGCAGTGGGAAAGATGGAAGAACAAATGTAAGATGTGGCCTTTTTTCATACATACGCTAAGGATGATCACAATCGTTATCTGCTTTGCCATTAGCAGGGCATTGTTAGAAGTGAGGCTTGAAGAACCATATGTAAGTAATGCTGGCTTCTGGAAAGTTGTATTTCTCCAATAAGGACAAAAATGTCTTTCCAAACTAACACGACATTTTGGTCAGTTAGTCCCGATAGTACTCGGTTTGCTGCAGCCACTGCAGAAGACGCAATGCCAAATTCATCCCTGGCATCAAAGGCAGTGCTATTATCTGCAGGATGCAACTGATGAAACTCGCAAAGCATGATCCTCTTTGACATACTTGTGTGATGCATTTTAAGAAATACAGTTTTACTAGATAATGCAGAGAATGGGGACAAGAAACTCCTCGAACTCCATCTCCCTGAAGACACTGGAAGGAATCTTGTTTCATTCTGAATCGACTTCAAATGTAAGCAAATGGATATTAAGTGCTTTGATTCAGTAATATTTCAGTGTGTTTTTTTCTGACTGAAGATGATAAAATATGGTATTTTTTCATTTTGGTGCTTATTTTTTTCTGAATTCTGTGAAAATGTCAGTATTTCACTTGTGATCAAAATATAATATATGTTTTAATGAGGGCATTCCCCACTCTGATTTGTGTATTACGGGGTGAGCTGAAATGGATCTACTTTGTTCTAATAAGACTGCAGCCAAAGTATTTTAAGAGTTAACCATTCATTAAATACTTCTGTTAATACAAAATGTTCTCAATGCACTAATGAAATACTGTAAGTAAAATTGAAATTTTCACTCCAGACATGTTTATGTAAAATAAAAATATATTATCTACTCTCTCTCAAAGTCTGTGTAGTCTGAAACTTAACTGAAACTCCTCTCTGCCAAATGAGTCTCAGAGTGCGAAGGAACTGTGGATTTGTATTTGAGATTTAAGACTCTAACTGTAGCTACTTATTAGGAAGGATCCAGACACCACTGGAACTGCATTTCAAACCTTAATAATTGATTCGACTATCCTTAATAGTGATTTAAAGTAACATAGGGACATGTCACAACAAGATGAGAAGACACAGTATTTGTTTTTCTGGTATACATCAAGGTCAGGGACTCTACTGCCAGAAGTAAAGATGTTTTTGTTTTCTTCTGATGATCCAAAATGTACGTGCTTAGATAGTATTTGAGAACTCTCTTGGTCAAGATGTAAAATCTGAAACTAGAAAGGACTTCACACTTTCATTTACTTAAGCAGACAGAAAAAAAACCCAAGAAAACAAGGTAGAAATATGTAAAATTTACTTAATGCCGTAATGACAAGAAGAAATTCAGAGAGACAAATCTCTTGTAGTTAAAGAGTACTTGTAGTTTAGGAATAATGATAACCACAGTTATCAGTCTAGGGCTAAGAAGGTCAGGACATAAAGAGTACAATATAGAACATACTTAATCATGTGCTTTTGTAATACTCACTTGGTTTTAGCTGTTAGTAGTGTGTCAGGAAAGCAAAAGCCCTTCTTCATACCCTTAGCTCTATTTTCCACTGCTCTTTCCTGGCTCTTTTTCTTCATTACTTTTTGCAGCCCTCTTTAACAAGTCTAACAGCTGTGACAGCTCATGGCCTTGCTCTTCTTTCTCAACCCTGTTGGAGGAAGTTTATCTTAACAAGAATGTATTTAAATCAAGGGAACTCCCACCTGTACAGGTTGTACCAAACTGGGGTACAAAGAAGTCATGGTGGTAGAGGTCCAACCAAAGCCTTACTGAAGCCCATGTAGTGCTTCGTGCAGCCCACCACTGACTCCACCTTGGCCTCTCCTGTGGTGGCAGGGCACAGGCTGAGCCTTTTTGGGGGGAGCACACTGAACTCTTCCTGAAGGAGCTGACTGTGTGTAGTTTAGAATTGCAGGTACTGTGGTGCAGTGAAGGGATGAAAAACCATGCATTTATGACCATCTATCCATAATATAGTTCACTTCTGCATGTCTTTCTCAATGTTCCTGCTGTCTTTTTCCTGCTCCCACACTTTTGCCAGTCAGTTACCTGTCTTCTTGGCTGTGGGATGTAACTGTAACTCTGTGCCAGATTTGGCCTAAGCCAAAGGTGCCAACACATCTTAAGCAGGAAAGTGAAGGTATTTGTAGTTCTTGCCCATTTGAACACACTGCTACCCTTCCTTAAGGCTGTAAAGAGCTTATTCACCATGTTCTCAGCTCTGTGGAAACATTTCTTCTCCCAGGTCAGTGGCAGTGTGCCCTGCCACTGCTGTAGCACATGGTATTCCAGAAGTCAGTTACAGAAGCTGAAGAGTGAGCCACAACAGGTCAGTGCAGAGACCTGCCATGCTGGAAACCACCTGAGAGTTGTGATACTTGATACCTTGTCTTGTAGTCCATTTCATAGCTATCTGGCAGACCAACATTTAGATTACTTCTTCACCTAGTAAAGCATAAACCCAGTGTACATCTGAAGAGAATAAACCACAAATGAGTGGGATGTGGGCAGTATCTGTGTTCAATTTGATATATGCTACCAAGAAGTCGTGGCATAGGGCAGTGGGACTGAGCTCAAAGTTTGTGGAGAGTGAGAAGACAGGAGACACAATGTCTGGAGTACTGGGATGAGGTGTGGTGTCAGTGGGGGTGCAGCACTGAGCTTCAAGGCCCTGGGCTGAGAGAGGTGGTAGGACAGGCAGGGCAGCACTGAGGAGCTGTGGCCCCGGCGCTGTTTTGGAGGCAGAGTAGACATGGTGGAGTAAAGCTTAGGGGCTGGGAGGATGGTGGGAACCAGGTGTGGTGAGAAGGCAGATAGCAGGGCAGGGTTCCAGGGGCAAGGCAGGCATGAAGGAGTGAGACCTGAGGCAAGGGAGGACCATGAGAATGAACCTCGAGCATAATGAGGAGGTGCAGCTCATGGCACCACTTCAGATGTGCGGCAAGCACAGAGGTGTGGGGCTTGGGGCTGAGGAGGGCCACCAGGATGGGCCAGAAATATAGCGAGTCCCTGGCACAGCTACAGAGAAGACAGTCCCCGGCAGCACTTCTGAAACATGGGCACATGCTGAGGCTCAGGGACTTGGGGGAGATCTGCCAGCCTAGCAGATGCTGATGAGCCAGAACAGGACAGGCACAGGTGTGGGGACCAGGGTGCGGTGAGAATAAGAAGCAGCACAGCTGAGAGGCCATGAAATGTCAAAATACCCAAACCTTAGCTCTGTGCCCAGACAATGATAAAGAGGAAGGAGAAAGAAAGAAAGAAAGCCCCTGGAGCAAGTGGCAACATGCTCTGTCCCATGATTCTCCTTGGAAACACTTGGCAAAAAACGGGTTGTGATTTGTGTCAAGTGGCAACAACATTTCTGAGGGGCCAAACACTGTCTTGAGTGCGCCACTGTACAAGGCAAGAGACTGCTGCCTGATGCTATACTTTTCTTTGTGGCAAAGTTGATTGAACAGTTTGCCATTCTCTCCTTTTCCCCTTCTCCAGCTACTTAGCAGAAAGATTACCTTTAATATCTGCTCTGCCATGGAACAAACGACATTTCTAAATTATTTTAAACTTCAGAATTTAAATTGTTCAGGGTATCATTATTATTGTTGTTGTTGTTATTATTTTGCTTTTTTCTCCAAAATGTGTCTTTTCTCCAGTTTAAAAGAGAAACACGAACAATATAATCCCTGTAGCCAGCTAAAACTGAACATCTAATATCCCCAAAGAAATTAGAGTTGACTCCTATGTATGAAACTTGCTGAGTAATGCTACGCCTTAAAAAAAAATTCTGCTCTAACTCTTGCAAACTATTTGCTATTCTTTCAGACCACATCCTCCAGAAACAGAAGGTCTTACTACTTCATGTTGCATAATGTCTGTGGCAGTCATGCTTTTTATCAGCTTTATTGGCACTTAATAAGTACACAAATATTTTCCAGTTCTTTTGCTTGTTATGTCTCTGTAGGGTTATACTAAACGCTGTGTCAGAAATTTCTATGAATAGGACACTCTTACATTCCTTAGCTCTGAGCAGTACTCTTTCTTTAGAAAGAAGAGGTATAATTTGAAATTGAGCTTTTTTTTCGTGTGTGGTGCTAACTGTGCATGTACATATATATTTACACATACATATGTATATATATGTGAGATGTATATGTATACATATGTATATAGCAATAGATATACATACTGCTATATACACGACAGAAAATACTGTATTTCTGAATGTTTCTGTTCATATGTCCTATAATCTAAATATTGTATCATCTTAAACATAAAAGATTGTACAACCAACCTGCATTACAGACACATTTTAGAGTTCGATGCCTACTGATAACAAGAAATAAATAAACACCAAAATATTTAATTTTGTCATAGCAAAAAAAACAACCACCCCCAATACAGAAAAATAACAGTGAAATCAAAAAGAAGGAGCTGCTTTCTATCTACCTTACTAAAAGCTTACCATGTCTTAATTCTGCATTCCTTGTGAACCCTAAATTCCTATCAAAGTTGATAAAGCACAGTAAAGTGAAAGCTGAGGTTTCAAAAATCTATTCACATGGGTTTGTGAATGAATATTGACATGACTACAACAGTTATCTTTAGGACACTGCAATGGAGAGCTGAAAGGTTGTTTACCTCAAAAACGGATCTTGGTGTAACAATAAGAATTGGTACACTCAGGTGATCTTCCAGGTTTTATTTCTTTTGCTGGTTAAATATTTCCATGACTAAAGGTGTCCAGAAACACACAGTGAGATGTGGAAGCTATGATAGTATGCTATTGACTGCATAACCTCTAATCACCCTGGAGGTGAGTATATAAAAATATGATATTAATTCTATAACATTTATCAGAAACTGCAGTGAAGTCTGAATTGCTAGAATATTAAACAGCAGCTAAAGCTGGGATATGTTCATCTGTGACAATAAGAGAATACACCTTTCTATTTTAATAGAATACCTTTTCAAGTCATATAACCTTTAGCCACTGTTTCTTACACAGACGGAATATATTTGAGAGAAACTTTGTCTAATCTCTACATCAACCTATATTTGTTGATTTCAATCCCTTTGCGAAAGGCTTATCTCCACTGACCCAGAAGTTTTGCTTATTATGCACATTACTTTACGCCACATCCTTTGATGTGTCGCTAAAGTCAATCAAATACTATTATTATTTCATGGGACATTCATTTTACAAGACTGTGAGAAAAGACCATGGCTCTCACAACTACATCTGAGCAGAGCAAATATGCAAAAGATACGCCCTCTCCTTACAGCAAATATAAAGATATTTATGCTTATAAATATAAACAAATGCACCATAGCAGTCAGCAGAACTGACAGATAAATTTTGCAGGTGTCTTTGGCCAAGGCACTTTTAACTCTCTCTGACCCAGTTTCCTAATGTGAGAATGAAGGACAGTATCACCTAGACCTCCACCTTCCTTTTATAGTGTTTCTCAGAAGAAAAGAAGGTATTGCTGTTGCTATAATTCCTTTGGTTTGCTTTCTCCAAAATACCTTGAAATATAAAACCACACATAAACACATGCTCCTTGATAGTGAGGCTGGTAGTAGGGAAAGAATACTAAATACCCTTATGTCTCATATTTTCCTACTATGCACTACCACAATGAAGAAGTGCTTTATGGAATATGATCAGTACAGTGCTGAACTACTTGAAGATAATCAGTTTGAGGTCAGAGGCAGGGAAACATGGAAAAGTTGAAATTTGGGGTTGGTTTTAAATGCACAATAGGTATTTAACTGTATCTTTGGACTCTTTGAACCTACCAAGATTTCAAAATTGTGATGGTGACTTCATGAAAAGTGATTATCCTCCCCAAAGCATTTCTGATGGTCACATTTGCTTATACTTGTGATGGAAATAACACAAGCACAGTATTTCCCAAGGAACTTCAATGCTTTTGGGTTTGATGCTGGTCAGAAGTCATAAGTCTCTGGTTTAGGAGGCTGTTTAACCCCTTTTTGTACCATATGCAAATTTAGTATGAGATGGTACAACTAAAACAATTTTGTAATGAACTAGCTTTTCACCTTTGGGAACTTGATTAAAATCTGGCTTGGATCACATACATAAGCAGTTTTAAGTTTAACACAGGAAGAATATTTGTAATTAGCAAATAATATAAAGCCTAACTATTCAGTGCCCAGAATATGCAAAGAATAAGATACAGAATACTAAATAAGAGAGCAACCACCACGCACATAGTTTGGCCAACAACGCTACAAATACAGACAGACATTTTGCAGTCATGGCCTCTTAATATTGAGATTGTAATATTTCATGTACTCTTCTTCTAAACTACTAAATAATTTTTAAGCTATGTGGTTAGTAATGATAGTGTAAGATGTGTATCTGTTTGCCTGATGATGCAAACCATAAAGAATGCCTGGCATTTATTCTTTTTGTTCATTTCTGAGCATTATTTCAGGTAGTGTTTGAGACTATCTATATGTTAACATTCTGGAGCCTGACTGCTTATAGGATGTCTGTCTCTATGCAGTATTGTGACATCTGGAATCATCCAGCACATTTTTGCTAATGCAGATGTTGATAGATTCAGAGAACTCTCAACTTGGAGATTCATTCCGAGAAAGGTTCGTCTTGTTGACTTTGAAGGCATAAATTTGTTTTCATGGGCTTTTTGCACAGAGTTTGTTGCTGGGAATTATATTTACTTCTCCCGAAGTGGCTTCTATTAGGCATAAACATTTATCAACATGTTCAGCCAATGCTTTGATAGCTCTGCTTATATAGTGTTTTAAACATAAGCATGTGTTTATAACTAAACTGTGTATCCAGACTCTCTGAACACAAGTCTGTGCTCACATGTGGGCTCTGGATGAATTTGCTAGCATTGGGAAGAGGCCACTTGTGTGCCTTCTAGTCTGTCACACAGGCCTATTAGTAGTGTGGATAAGCTAAACATGGACATAGCTATGCCTGCTCAGCCCAAGTCTGCCACCGTACATCCCATAATACCTTGCAGCAATATCAGATGACAGACAGGTTGCTATACTGTTCCATGACTTAATGTTTCACACAGAAGTGCCTTATCAGGCAAACAAGTTACCAAGCCTATGTTAAGCAAGGCGGATGTCTAGAACAGATCAGGCTCTTAGCTTGCTTGGTCTTGGTACTCATATTTCATTTAGTGGCGTAGAAGTAGATCACATATGAAAAGAGTGTTAAAGAGTTGCTTCATATATGTTTCCAAATAAATAAATAGAAAGAAGAGATCTTTCTGTATAAAAACTTTGCAACATTTTCAATAGATTTTGTTTCCAAATTTATTATTTCCAAATACTCTGGAAGAACCAGAAATTCAGTATTTAATGTCTTTCTTTAGGGTCTTGGAACAGAATGCTGGAGTGGGAGGCCTCTGGCAGAGTTCTGGGCACACAGGAATCAGACATTAAGAGCAAAGTTGCTTTGAGTTTGGAAAGATTTCAGCCATACATTTGACTTTAAAAAAACATCTGTCTTTGATCATTTCCAGTATATTTATTTATTTTGAGACAGATGACTATCATTATCCTGTTGGTGGGGCTTGGCTAGCTATTGCTCTTTCAGTTTCTGAAAGAAGAGCTTTAGGAGTTCTTCCACCACCACACAAATGCTATTTCTTACTCTACTTCTGCACATGATCATATGACCTGCAGCCATGAAATTGCAGTCTTGATTAATTTTCATTCATTTAATTTACATGTGTAAATCCTTTGGTATTTTTCAGAAAGTGGGGAAAAAAATTTCAAAAAAGTAACAAATCAAGTAACAAGTAACAAAAATCAAGAAATATCAAGACTCAGTAGCTTATAAAGACAGCAGAAGCTGTGCAGACGACTTCACCCAGTATACCAGACTGCCTGTCTTCCTGTATTCTTATTACAGTATGATGTTTTCAACACAGTCTGAGAAACCAATTTTTGGTTGTTTTTTTCTCAGCAGTAACCGGTGTGGTAGGTCAGAAGCAGACAGGACAAGAGAAAGAAAGAAATTGTGCCGATGCAAAACTCAGATGCTAAGAAAAAACTTGTTGTAGACTACATTGATGGAAAAATGTTGGTAAAAGTCAATGAAGGCTCATCAGAACAGCCACAAGCATAACAGGTCAGAAGCCAGCCCATTTTTTTCTGCAGTAGAGTTTATCAGTCCACTTACCTATTTCCAAGTCTGTATTTGGATGGCATATTTTAAGAGGTTGAAAAAAATATCACTAGATGCCAAAACCCTCATTTTTCAAAATAGTTTCTACTAGGGCACCATCTCCTTGTTACTTCTCTGGTTTCTGTTTGCAACAAAGCTGCAATAAAACAGCACATTCCCAGTATTGACTGAGTCTACCTACTCACAATAGTGGGTGAGTTAACAGAGGTTAGGAAAACTCAGTGGGGGTGGGTTTCTAAGAAATAACAAGCTGAAGCATTAGCCCTATAGCTAGTAGAAGAAGGAATCAGATTGCTGTGTTCAGCTTTCTTTTAACCAGACACTTACTGCACATATTAGTGGAAACACATTCTACCGTAATAATTTGTCTGTCATTAAGTTTTTCATTTACCAGTGTGGGAAAAGAAACTTATATTCAGCTGGCTTCACTGCTGATCCCTCAAGTCTGTCTATTCGATGCAAGGGACAAGGGACTCATTAGAGTTTTGCGTTTTTTGACTGGAATTTTGTGTGCTAGGGAATAGAAAAAAATAATTAAATGTCTCATCTGTGGCTTAAAATCTATACCAAGAAGATGACTGGAAAGTTTCTTAAATTGAAAGGCGTATTCTACAGAAAGAAAATGCCTTGGTATCAAAAAATATCTGGTGCTTACTTTTTGGTAGTTGTACACTTTCAGTTCACAGACCAGCCAGTTTGTTTTCAGAGGTTAAAATATGATTAGTTTTTAAATTTAGTATCTTTCATCACATTGCTCAGTTCTCAAGTGCTTTATATTTCTCTGCTCCATGAATCTGGAAAAGATTGATATAAAAGTGAGAGGCTGTGGAAAAGGAAGAACATCTGACTCATGCAATTAGAAATTGTAGCCAAACCACTCTGCAAGGAGGAGGTAGAATATCCTGGGAAAACGGAAAACTAGCTGTTGGAAACAAGAAATGTCAACTGTGTTTGATAGGTCTATGTGAATCTGTGTATTTGGTGCATCACTCCAAACACATACTCAGCTACACACGTTTAAAATTAATGTGACAGAAATTGACACAAGTAACAACTGAATTAATGAAACTGAATAAAATAACTGCAAACTTACTAGGGCCTCTCTGTGTTTTGAAAGAATAAGTTGGATATTTCTATATTAAAATTATGTGGACATTTGTAAAAGTAAGATTATTCATTGTGTAAATAAACCAGAAGTTTTCTTTTGACTAAAAATCCATTTTTCTGCAATCATCGTTTAATTAAAAGTTTGTACTCAAAACCAATGCTATTTTGGAAAAGAAGAAACCTCTTTTTGATTTTCGGAACTCTTCTCCATGTGACTGTTGAGTCAGCTATCGTCTTTTTCTTATTACTAGAAAGCTAATTTGTATTGCTTATTTGCCTTTATTGTATATATGGGAGCTCAGTTTTTAACAAGCAGAAGTTTATACAGTGATGTCCTCTACTAAATATATCAACAACTGAGACTTCAAAATATTTCCTTCGCAGATGAAAAATTAAGTAACTGGGGCACTGTAACCCTGAGGATTGCAGCTGGGCATATGGGACTTCTCCAAATGCAGTAAAGTGGAGAGGCCTGAGGGGACAGGAGCAGCACAGTGATACCGCCAAGCGCTGGCTAAGGTCCGAGCCCTCGGGGATGGCCATCTTCACCTGTAGTAGGAGCAGCACAACAGGAGCTGGATATAGGGACAGACACTGAGACTTGGTCCCTCCTAATTAGACCCCAGATTGGCTAAAGGGCATAGATGCCTGAAAAGATATTTTTTTTTTTCATGCAGTGGGCTAAATCACTCCATTCTTTTTGATTTTACTAGCAATAAAGACAGAAAGGTTTTCTGTTGGAGCCATGACAAACATTGCTTGGGCTGGGTTACCTGCATGTAATGGCAAACATGAACAATACAGCCATGGGAAAACATGGATCCAGAAGATGCGGTAAAGGGGAAGGAGCAGCAAAAACAACTCTAGCAGATTCTGGTAAAGCAACAACTGCAACCACTAATAGCAAATCCTGTGAATAATTATTAAAACCCACTAATAACTAACAGCAAGTTCAACAGAAACTACACGAAAACCAGTCCTGTTAGCTATTATAGCAACGCCTTGCAAAACATTGCAGTTCTAGGGAGAGAACTAACAGGAATTCCTGCTCTATCTGTGAACCCAGGAGAGCCAAAGTCCCTGCTGTGGCCCTGGGAGATGCTACAGGAAATATGGAAGTCCTCTTAAAAATGGAGTACAGTTAACTCAGAAGTCACTGCAAAACTTTTGAGATCGATAACTTACAAAGGAATGAAAGAGCCACACAATGAGATTACTGTCTCACTGGGAAGTGACACACAGTGAGCATGAGGTGTGGAGTGGTGAAGCACTACGGATGCACTACCATGCAGCCAATCTAGATAACATTGGCCCAAGTAAGAAAACTTAGTGGTGGTGAATTTGGCAGAGAACACCCCAGAAATCCAGCCTTTGAGCAGTAGTCTGATAGTTCAGAGATCTGTATGTATGTGGAGACTAAAAACTGAGGCATGTTGCAAAGGTGATTACAGAGCAAGACAAACTAAAACAACTTTGTTGTATCTTTGAGACAGACCTTGGTCCCACTAGCAGTTTGNCTGGGGAGCCCAGAATTGGACACAGTATTCCAGTTGTGGCCTCACCAGTGCCGAGTAGAGGGGGAGAATGACCTCCCTCGACCTACTGGCTACACTCTTCCCTATGCAGCCCAGGATTCCATTGGCCTTCCTGGCGACAAGGGCACATTTCACCTACAAGAGGCAATATACCTGATGAAAAACTACTTGAAAATGTAACCGGAGTACCAGCTGAGAGTTGGGAGAGGGATGCATCTTGTAAGGGTCAAACCCAAATGTTGAGCCCTTTTTGGCACAGTTGGGCTTTGGTTATCCTGTGTGTTGTCATGCAACATGGAGACTGAGCAGTTGCAAGAGGCACATGGATGAAGAAAAAGAGGTCTTTTCTTGTTTTGTCCTGTGATCAGGAGGTGACAAGAGCAGAGGCTGCCCCTTTGTGTGGCATCTCATTCTGTGCTTCAGATACCAGGGAATATCCACCGGATAATGCAGTTTGTCATGTTCGTGTACATATGTGGGCTGTCTCTGTGACGATGCACATTTCTAGCCTATGCACAGGAAGACAAGCAAGATGTTAACTGTTACTAAGCAACTGTGGTACCTACTAATATAGGCCTAAGGCTGGGATGCACGGGCCTGGCTCGCAAAAACAGTCTTGGAACATTTAATGGAAAAATATTGCCCTTTTTCAGACCCTCACTTGTTGATCATTAGCCAGTATCCTGCTGCAAACAGTGCTGAGACAGCAGGCAGATGTCTGTAGCCCAACAGAGCCTGAGGGGAAAAAAAAAAGCCTTGGAGTGCAGTGTAGTACAGAAGCTCTGGGGAAATATCTTGGGAAGTAGACTGCTCCCACAAACCCTCTGCAACATTCTCTGGTATCAAGAGAGATTTTGTCCAAGGTCAGAGAACCTTGTGTTTTGTACACGCTGTTCAGCAGATGGTTGATCAGCTTCCTTTAGTCTGAGGTTTCCTGGGGATGATAATCCCCAACACAGTGGCAGGACAGGGGATTGAAAGCACCCAAAAAGAGACAATATGTTCTTTGGGCTTTTCACCATTTGAATGGCTATATGGAAAGCAGCCCAACAAAATACTGGAGTTCTTCCAGGAATATGATTAGAGGCTTTATTTGTTCTTTTGTCTTTGGTAGTAAATGCAGCATCCAAATCTAATGTTTATTCAATATCCTGGATTAATGAAACATTAGAAGGCTCCAGTGAGGCATAATGTTCTTTAACCACACCTGATATGTCACCGGCAAACAACGTGGGTCCCAGAATTCAAAGCGCCTCGCCACATGTTCTGGGCCCTGACAGGTTCAGAGCCTCCTGTTTATGCTACACAGAGTCCCAGCAATATTTCAGAAGCTGCTCTGATTTCCAGGCAGGTGATAGACCTTGGTGATCTCTACCAACCACTTCATGGGCAGAGCTCTTGCAGAATGTGTAAGCTGCCCAGGAGTCTCCATGTCAACTTGGCTAAATGTCGGCACTTGCATGAATAGACAAAACACGAGGTAAAGCCTGAAGAATTAAACTGCCTTTCATCAAGAATTAAGATAAGCCCCCTTTAGGTAAGGTAAGATTTTCACTGGAATGTCCTGTTCTATTAAGGAACATTTTTGGGATGGTTTCGATGATCACAAAACCATTAGCTGATTTGCTAGGAACAGGAAAGTAGAGAGTACACTACAGCGTAGAGAAGACCTGCATAGATGCACTTGGCAAGATATAAAACAAAATATATAGCATCCTAGGTTTTACTCTGTAGATGGGTGCTTCTGAATGGTGTTATTACTCCTGTGGAATTTTGGTTGCTACTCAGTGGCTTAATTAATAATTAATTACTACTTTATTATCTGTGTGTAATGCAGTCAGTATAAACTGATAAAAAACTTGCACATAGCTCTTTCAAGAGATGCATGTAATTTCTTTGCTATAGGTAAAAGTTACCCAATTTCTTTTCTTTTTCTTAGCATTCTATTGCTTTTCACATTATTAGTTAAAGTTGTTGAATAGGCTGTGGAGTTCAGTGTTACACTGTGAGTTTATTCCTTATTCCAACGAACACATAACAGAACTGGGTTCTCTGGTTGTATTTTGCTTGGAATAGTGCTCACAGGCCAGAAACAGCATCGGTATGAAACCTTGGCATACTTTTGCTTAGGGTTGTGCACTTTTGTTCAGCATATTGCTTGCAAACTGCTAGATGATGATTAGAGTCATAAAAACTACTCCGCCATTTCATGTGATAAGAAGGAAAGAAATACAGGTTTGTATAAAATATCTGTATATAGAACTCCACACACAGGTGGTTTTAACTTCATTTAAGATTGTTGTCTATCTAGTAGAGCTGCTTAAAGATTCCAGAGGGCTTAGGGCAAAAGATTGTGGCCTTTCCAGTGCAAAATGGATCACATAAAGTGGAGGCCCTTTTCAACCCTTCAAAGGAAGAAACAGAAAGCAAACTCCCTCATTTCTGCCCCGCCCTTCAAGACAGAATTATATCCATGCTAAAATACAAACTCCATCCTGTTGTTCTGACCTGTTTCACTATACAAAAATACAGGAATTTTACTATAATACCTGCCTACATCTCACCATATAACATCTGACCAGTGGCTCTTTTAGTAATTACCATGTAACTGAACTTTAATTATTAATACAGAGATAGCTACAGAAGTGTTGATAAAGGAGGGGGGAGATGTTAGCTTTTTAATAAAGTCTTTGCCTGGCAGCATGGCTAGTCTTAAACAATGATTCAGTCCTGAACTGAGAGTTTATTTTTGCAGATAATAAACTGAACGTGTTAATAAATTATTAGCTATATGCTGGTAGTCTGTAGATAACTCCAAACTGCCCAACTATTTCCCAAGCAACTGAAGCTCTTCTGCATCTTTTGCTTTTTTCCTGTAGTTACACAAGGAATCTTGCACACGCTTTGAGTGTGTCTCATCTGCTTGATGTGTGGCAGTTTCTGGAATTTCAATATGTGCTCAGAGCCACTCATCATGTAATGCATGATGGTATGGGAAAAAAGCAGAGTTTGGAAAAAGATATTTTGAAATCAAGTGTAGTCACCACATTTGTGGCTATGGATTCATATCAACAGCAGCTCTATCATGAGGCACAAGAATCCTTCATTAGCTCTTCTCTCTCTTTATTATTATTGTTTGGAATTAAGAGTTAAATATTCAAAACAGAAAATCACTACCAAATCTCTTAAGTTCAACAGTCATTAAGATGCTGGACATGGGTATCCCAAATATTTGTTGAAAAGCACTACTAGCACAGCTCCATGCCAAGTCCAACTATTCTTACAAGAAGAGTTTTTTCCTGAAATGGGCTGAATTTGCATAAGAAAGAAATTTTACATGAAACAATCATCAGTTCTCGTAACTGTCTTACATCTGGGCTCTTTTTTTATACTAATCTTTATTACAGTATTTCTCTTAAATCTTCTCCATGCTCTATTCATTTATTTTCTCTTTATGTTTTACTAACTTTTAATAGCCTTGCATAAATACAAGGAAAAGAATCATACAGGTGGAACAAATAGAATCAGGATCAGGCAAAAAAGCAAGGAAAGACTTAACTAGGATTGGGTTGATATTAATTGCTAAACAAACATGAATTATACAAGGTGAATGTATGATACAGTACAAAACCCTGCCAGCAATCAGCTCGCTATTTCAAATGAAGATGCCGTTTTTTTGGCAAAGTTTGTTAGTTGTATAAATACTTATGAAAGTAAATCAGTGACATGAATCCTGGAAACAAATGAAATAAACACTGAGCTTTTACTGAACATAGGATTCTAATAGTGCTTGAACACTAGAAGGAATAGTGTCCCAGCTGATACTGCATCTCTGGATATTGCTATAGTTCTGATTTTCAGAACTATTCAAAACCCCCATCACTGCTCACTGAAGCTGAGTAAAATTAACAGCTGAAGGAACCATTCTGTTTTGTCAGTTTTAGGCAACAATTTAGTATTATCTCAAAATAAATTAAATTGGAAATTAGTACAAGGATAAGATGTGGTCAAAAGACTGAAGGTCTGTCACTTGTAACTCAGCTAGGTTCATGCAATAATCATCCTGCTGTTGGCATCTAACATCTAGGCTATGTCTAGTACTGGCTGAGGCGAGCATTTGGAGAAAACATACCTTGTATTTTTTATAAGACAACTGGAGTTTTAGTATGACATTGAGATATCTGTGAATTTCTGTCACTGTAGTTCTAAAAATCTGAACAAAGAAGACAGTCCAAATTAATTTGTAGCTGCTTGGAAAAGCACAGTCATATCTGGTGTGACATGTTAACCAGAGTAAATAAAGAAAAGCATTGAAAACAGGGAAACGCAGTCCTAGTTAAAAATAAAAGCAATTTCAAGTAACTAAGACAACCAATGGGAAAAAAAAAAAAGTTAAAAACTAGGAAAACATAAAGAAAACAACACTACAGTAAATTGAATAGAGCAAGAATTTGTTTTTTAAAACTAGAAAAATGTAATTTCTGCTCAGACTGACTTTGATCCATTTTGAGCTACCACATATAACCCTGAGGAATTCAACATATTTATTTAATCAACTGAAAGTGTAGAAGAACTTCACTTAACAGTGAATTTTCACTTAATAGTGACATTGTGGTTACTAGTAACGATTTGTGTACGCACGGTGTGTTTTCCTCATACAAAAAGCAAAGAAAAAAAGTATGGAATGTTATATATTTAGGAAGTAACTTTTCTGTTTTGCTCTCTTTAAAGTTTTTAATGCTTCAGAATAACAGAATTCTCATCTGCAATGAATTTAGAGTCAAGATATGGGAAAACTGCCCAGATATGATCAATGTGTACATATAACTACATATATACGCACCACAGACTGTGCAACTGTTTAAATGGAACTATTTAAAAGGACTAGAATAAAAGCACATCATCTTTTGCCCACAGGTATTACTTGTATTATACATTTTTGTCTGACTGTAAGTAGGACTTGAACTCCATCTACATTATTTAGAATTCAAAAATTAGAAAAAGAAATGAAGCGGAAAGATAACTATCTTTGCCTCCTAATTTTGGAAGGGCTGAGCACTGCTGCTTGGTCGACATTTCTGCCATTTCTATTACAGAACAGAATGAAAGAAAAACAGAATACCCAGGAGAAATACTGGGGACAGCACGCTGCTTTTATGATGGAGTGCAGGGTTAGCTGTGGTCTTTCGCTCCCATGAGAATGTGACAATCTGAGAAGTGTTGAGTCGCAGGGACCAGGACATCCTTAGAAGCACACCTGAAGTACGAAGTGCATGCTTGGGAACTAAAATCTTTAAGACCTTTCTGGGCAGTTCAGCAACCTCCAACCCTGAAACAGATTATGTTGCAGATGTTCCCCAGAAGTGAAACCCTGAAAGCCAAGGCTCCATAGCAGCAAGCTGAATGACTGAGAAAGCAAGCAGACAAGTCTCTGTAACAAGGTACTGTGTGGTATCAGAAGCCCTTTAAAATATATATATTCTTTGCCAATTATTCATTTAAACAAATCACAGTTTTCTAGTGAAAATCTGTTTAATAGGAAATTGGTCACCATTCCTACTTATCACCTTTTTATAAGAGCCCCATTCACAAATGGAAGAAACAATTTATTTCTTACATAATTTGTTCCACTGGGTTATTCAAAATAAGATCTATCAGATCCAACTAAAACTAAAAAGCTAAAACAATAAAATCTGAGTCAGATGAAGGGAAAGGAATGGGAATCTCATTTTCCATGTCCTTCTCCAATGTTATGAAACCAAAATCATCAATTTTTTAGATTCTATTAATCTTTAGTAGGTCATCTTTAACAGACACACATTAAGAGCTGAAAAATCTATTGACTTTATTTATTTTATTACTTTATCTATTTTTTAATTTATTTCTTTATTATATTGCATAATTACTTCTAATATTGGTTTGTGCTCTATTTTAAGAACATAAGCAAAATCTCTCAGTTCTAAACATTTTTGTCAAAGTACTAAGTCTCATCCTTAAACTCTGTGCTGCCGGATAGACAAAACATCCTATGTGGATAGCATTCTAATAACATAACGTTCATTTCTGAAAAGAAGCAGCAGGCAATTGTTGTAAAAGCAGCTCTTCTTTCTGGAAAGGATATGCATAATCTAATGACCTACAGATGTGCACTGAAAACTGCCTTTGGTCTTCTTCCTAGAGTACCAGATGGTCTCACATCACGAGGTTCCTCTCATGTATGAGTATTGCAGTCTCTATGCTTAGTCATTAGAACTATAAATAGTCTAATTCCTTTCTTTTTTTTTTTTTTTTTTTTTTTACCAACAGCCCTTTTCACCGGAAAATCTCTCTCAAGGGAATAACAACATCTTGAACATATTGCCAGTTGAAATTGTATTTGTTAAAATTTACAAAAATGTAAGTATACGTTTCATAAAAAAAGATTAAAAAATTCTTGGAACTGCTGCCCTGAGCTCCCCCAAAGAAGTTTAGCTTTTAGTGGTTGGTGTGGGAAGAGATGGTAGGAAGGAGCTGGTAACAATTACTAGTCAAAGTTTCAGCCCTTTGTGTAGTCTGTCTTCTTCTGGGACTTGCCACATATATTCTTTATTGCAAAAATCTGTTAGCAATGATTACTCAGTTCTGCACAGAGCACCCTGGTAGTGATGTCAGCTCCCCAACGTTTTTGCTGGGAATGGCTCTTAAAACAGCATTAACCCTGTGCTTACTGCATTATTCTCAGCACGTCACCAATGATATCATGTTTCTGTTATATTATGCTTGTACCAGAAAGCCATAAAGAAACTCAAAAGACTATGAACTGGCCTGGTCTAAGACTGATTAAAGAAATAAATGGAAAAAGACTAATGTTAACATCAGAGGATTTCAATTCCAAAAGGCTCTTTTCACCCTGAAGTGCATGACTCCTTCCTCTCTTTTCTGAAAAACAGTGAATTTGAAAGGGACCCAAACCCAAATTCCAGTCCCAAATTCTCCACATATTTTGAGAAAGTACTCATTGATGTCTGACTTGTGTAGCTGACCCCACACTAATGGCTGAATCGAGCTCTCAGTTAAAAGCCCCTAAAGGGCATAAGTTGTTTGGACCTTTTTAAAAAATGAACCTATTTGATTCCCATGTATGTAATTGCCTCCCCCCTTCCATGCACCAACTAGGGGGGAGAGGGGGGAACTTCACCTGTAAACTATAAAGTTGAAGCAATGGTTTGCCCGCAATTTAAAGCAGAAAATCCAAGTCAGTCCATTTGAAGTTTTGGTTGCCTAAACCAAAAGTTTTCATTATAAAACTAAACAGTATTGGATTTCAATTTGTTTAAATGAAACCCTCAGTTTTAGGCAAATTCAGGCATCTCTTCCTTAATTTTTTTTTAAATAAGAAAAAAAATACTCAGGTAACATAACAAAATATCTGAATATGTTTTGCTGATGTTTAAACATCCATTTGAATTTTCTATGTTTTGGTACTTTTTGCTACAAATGAAATAATATATGAGATGCCAGTTAAATGATCTTCACAGTGACAGAGAAATGATACAGTTTTCAGAAGATAGCTTTGCTCAAATCCATTTTAACTTCATACGCATTTCAAGAAGTAACTCCTCTCCTTAGGCATCGCAGACCTGACTCACATACTATGATGATCAGTGGAAAGCACTCTGTGTACTTGCAGATGTTTTCTGCAACACATGTTGGAACTAGTATGAAATGCCTTATAAGGTATTGCCCTGGTTTGGCCTTCAGCAGATTATTCTGAGATTTTTTGGCATGATTTGTAAGAAATAAAAAGTTAAGTAATCCAAAACCTGCAGATGTACAATGAGGAAAAGCCTCGCAGGGATTAAGTTTTAAACTTAAACTTGGGGTTTTAAACAGATGTACTACACAATAACAGGTAGCAGTAGTCTCCAGTGACATGGCTGAGTCTGCTTCATTATGAGACGTTCTTGAGTCTTTACGTTTTCAGTTAATTAAAACAATAAAGATTTTGGAGAATAAACAGAGTGAGAACTCAGTCACAGGTTCCTAAGAAGGATAAAGCTTCGTTCCACTTCCCTCTTCATATTCTGGTCAAAGAGTAAAACTGCACGGTGTGAGTAAAGATGGCCTTCAAATGGGGGAACAACTCCTATTAAAAGGAGCACAGATACATAGCTTACAGATTTTATCTGTGTGTATTAGTAACTATGGATACAATACAGAAGGTAAAATAACTACTTTCACAGAGCCTGTACCTGTTAATGTACTCTATACCAATCATATTGCTTTAGGATAGTTTTGTTATACTCCTATATAGGTATATTTTTCAGTTCTTCTGAAGTGCCGCTTCATCCAGGTCACAGAATCACGGAATCTTCAGAGTTGGAAGGGACCTCTAGAGATCATCTAGTCCAACTCCCCTGCTGACGCAGGAATGCCTGGAGCATGTTACTCAGGACTGCATCCAGGTGGGTCTTGAAAATCTCCAGAGAAGGGGACTCCACAACCTCCCTGGGCAGCCTGTTCCACTGCTCAAGGTCCAAGGTGTGAAATATATTGAAAGCTCATGGTAACATTCCATTGGAAATAACTGGGGGATAGCTAAAAATATCTTTATCTATACTATCTACATACATAGGTTCATCTGTTCCTGCACTATCCCTCTATATATAATTTCTACATTATTATTTGCTTTACCATAATGCCTAGGTGTCCCAGTGAACACTAAGACCTCAGCGTTTTGCCTTCATGGTAGTAGTAAGAAGACATCTCAATTACAAAGAGATGAATAGATGAGACAGTGTGGAGAAAGGAGATACTATTCCCACAGCAATATATAGGAAAATGAGGTGCAAGAATATGGTGGCCCCGGTTTTTGGACTTGGGTACAGCTTATGTGGAGTACAGAAATATGCCAGAGATCACAAATCCCCTTCAATGCTTAATCACTTTTTGCAGTTTATACTCTGAATACTCTTGCCTTTTTGCTCATTAGGGCTGTTCATCGTCTTCTCCCCTCTAGTCTCCATGTTCTAGGATCATTTCCTCTGCCCTCCAGTCTCTCTTCTCCATTCCATTCAGTGTTTCTTCTTCTCCCTTACTGTCTCGCCTTTTGGGTAGATTCCCCTCCTAGTAGAATTTCATCTCTGCTCCTAAGCTTTTATGAGCTGCCTCGCTGTTCCCTCTCAGGTATGATTTATTCATCCCTCCTGCCCAAGCTCTCTCCAGCTTGCCTGCTCAGAAAGTAAGCTCTTCTGGGCAGATACTGTTTTATTTCCAGTTTGTATAGTAGCTATAGAACAATAAGATCCCTATATTAACAAATACACACAGAAATAGTTACTTGAAGAGCTGAAACACAACTACTAACTTGAATAGATGCAGGCATGACACAGTCTTTGATTTCTCCCATGGTTGGGTTATTTTGTTTGGTGTTTTTTGTGTTGGTTTTGGGTGGGTTTTTTGTTTGTTTTGGTTTGTTTTTTTTTTTTTTTTTTAACCTGCTCAATTTCTCTCTTAATAGGAATGCTTTGTTCACAAAGCAGCTTCTAGAATGTCACGATTATAGTGGGACTAAGTCTAACTACTAGAAAATCTGGTACTTCAAATACTTTCACGTTTAATACTGCAGCCCAGATACCTCATGTCTATTTTTCAGTTACCCACAACACTACTGGTTAAGAACACGGGCTAGCCAGCTTCTGTCGAAGTATTTGGTTGTCTATAAATTCAGTGGGAAGCATTTATTGTATTTTATACTATATATTTAAGAGAAACCTGAATACATTTTTCTACCCAGTTCCATTGTCAGCAGAACTTGCTACAGTCCCTATAGTGTTTACTGTTGTTCTTTAGGGATACTGGCAGCCAGACAATGGGAAAAATGAAATGTCTGTGGACCATGTGGTTTTCAAGATCAGTTTTGAATGTAACTGAACATGCCAGTCATTTACAGAGATAAAGCTGTTGTATCTCTGCATGCTAGTAGACACATCCACAAGTAAATGAGACAATCCCTAACTGGGAAGTTGAAAAGCAGGAAATTACCTTTCATGTGACAGCACTTTAATGTGGAAAATACCTGGGACTGTTTTAACAGTTCAGCACTTTGCCATTGTCAGCGCGGTTTTTATAGTGCCATGCCACTTCTGTCCTCTACTATTGGCTTGAAAGAATTTTGATCCTGAAATTTTAAACACTAAATTAGAAATGAAAACTGTGCTTTCATCGATGATTCCATTTCTCTGGGGAAACAAGACATTGACATTGTTATTACAGCATCTGAAACTGAAAGTCACTGAGGATGCAAGTGAGCCCAAAGGACCCAGTGGTGTCAGTCTTAACAGCTCCTGACTTAGTTTCAGCAATCCAGAAAAAACTAAAAGCCCCTATACCAGTTCTACTTTTGATCAGTGACTTCACACCAGCATCAGGGCTGAACTTTACAGATGAGGCATATAACTTAAGAGCAATAGTTCAGCTCCTTGTATTAGATGATCCAACTGTGCGTTCCCCTGCTGTTTCAGGCATGTTTTTGTTCTCAGCTGCTCGCTCATTTCCTCAGGTGCAGTGAAATAACTAGGTTGCCCAATAGGTTCCTCTGATAGAATGTTATTTTACGGAAGTTTGTATAAGAAAAGCCAGTGGCTTTCAACCTTTCAGGCTGACTGATTTCCAGTCCCTTTATTTTTTTTTTATAAGCAGAGGTGTTAGTCATTGCTTCCCTCTCTTCTGCTGAGGGGTGTTGCCTAGCTAGTTTACAGTAATGCCAGATTTTGGAAGATCGCTGTATAGGCCCCAAAATCCTCTCCATCCCATAATGTTTTTTTAAAGAAAACTCCATTATTCCCATTCCAGCCATGCCTGGAAATGGGTACATGCAAAATCAGTTTCTCCCCCTGATGCAGGAACATCTACTGACCATTCTCATCAACTTCACCCACTGCCAAAAAGCTACCAGTGCTTCCAGGGCAGTAACATCTGAACACTGTTAGTTCACCTTTCACCTGACAGGAAACCATGCGTATAATCAGCAGCAGAACTATTTTCTTTCTAAGTTTTTCAGTTTCTCAGGAAGAACATTGTCCACAGACACTTCATTTTTTCATTTGTCTAGCTCTCAAGCGTAGTGCCCGGTGTCCCTGAAGAACATCACTGTACATTCTAAGTTTCTATGTATTCTCTAAGAAAGGCATAGTGTACATTCTGTTAACCAAGTCCCATGGCTAGATAAAGGAAGGCTGCCTGTTTGCCTGGGAAAGGAGAGCACTTCATCCTGAGAGCAGCTGAACATGCTCAGACTGGAAAAGCTCCTAGGGCACAGCCTGGGGCAGCCAAGAGGGAGACAATAAGTGAGAAACAGTATAGACTGGAGACCCCTGTGAGGAGAAGGGGAGTCAACTGCTGCAGGGAGCAGCTCTAGTGCCAACAGGACAGGTGATGGATAAAAGGCGGCTTTGACTGCAATAACAAGTGAGGTAGGAGCAGACCTGTACAGTTGGTCCTGCAGACCAAATATCTGCAGTGTGATTCAGTGATTTTATTGCAACCAAGTTCTAGTCTAGTCCTATGACCAGAAAGCCCAACAGTAGTTGGAAGACATGGAGTGTGCAAGGGCAAACCTTGCACTTTACTTCCATCTGAAAGGAATCCAGTTCATGTGCTCCAAGTTTGCTAGACAATCTGAACAGAAGATAACAAATGGGAACACTGGACATCACTTCAAAAGCATATTCTTGACAAAAATAAAAAAAAATGCTAAAGTAGATGCACCCAAAAGTTTTCCTGAGAATCCAGGGAGAACTGTTGGGGAACAGTTTGAAAAGAGAAAGTCACCAAAAAAGGTTAGACATTGCTCCTGTAATGATACAGTAAGCAGTATCTTTGTTTACAAATCTTTGTAGTCCCCTATGCCCAGCAGAGCAGTGTTTTCTATTATTACAGAATTACATTTTTCTGGTTTATTATTTGTGTATTCTAATTATACACAATTCTAATAATATACAACCCATCTTTAAGGAAAAGGCATATGTAGGAGGGAAGGGCTCCAGTTCCTCTTCACATCTCTAGCTGGCGCAGCTCAATATTGTGTCCTGCTATTTCTGTAACCATGAGGATGCGCCATGATTTACTGAAAAGATAACACTACAGTCTGTAACTGTCAAAGTAAGTGGATTTCTCGATCACCTAGAGAATAATCATCATGTCCTTCCCTTGATGAACCAGTACCCCAGTGGTTTTGAGCTGCTGCATATCTAACTACATTCAAGATCTATTCCACTGCATTACTACACTCACAAACATGAAGAAAGTGGTTTTGATATCAACAATAAATACCTGACCTTCTTTGTGCAGTTAGCCTCTCACCATTCATTCTGTGATGTGATGATACAATGAGGAAATGAGAAATGGAAATTCTGGCACAGAACGAGGGGGAAGCATCTGTACTTCGTGATCATCAAAGAGGTGTATTGCAAGAAAGCAGTGTCAAAAATTTTCTCTGGGGATTCATTTCTGAGGTTAAGAGAGTTTTCAGCTTATGTTCTTTTTAATAGTGTAAGATGTGAACTAATTTGTTTAATTAGAAGAATGCAACTGCTTTTTATAAAAAATTTGAAATCAGTATGTGTTTATGTGATTCCATTTTTACAGTAAAGCAACTTTGACTGCGTTACTATGACTTTCATTTAGATCTTAATCACTTTTGAAGAGAAGCAAACTGTATTGCAGTTTAGAAGTTTTCGTCATCAGTAATAGATAGATCCAGAAATCCATATATAAACACCATACATTTTTAAAACACCATTATTAATTCTGCTTAAGACCTGAAAGGTGCTGACGTCTTCCAGTTCTCCAAAACCAATCCTGCCTATGGCTATAGACAGACAGATTAGTTCACTCTCCAATTCTAAAACAAGTTCTAATACCCTCTAAGTCCCCATATTAGGAAAAAAAAAAAATTAGTTTGCTTACAACTGGAGTGCTAACACACAAATTTTGGTCTCCTGTTAACACTGTGTCAGGACTTGAGACTTGTTGCCCTTGCACAGCCAATTTGATCACAGAAATACAAAAGGTGGGTTCTGAGGAGACAAGGTCCTAATCACCTTGTATTTGCATAAACCAGTCTTAGATATCCCATTTAGGTAGCAGCTCCCTCCTCCTGCTCTGCCAGATTTTATGAATGACCCAAACTCCTAACTCTACAGTTTTCGCAAGCAATGCTGCAGTTCACCTGCATATTTCTAGATATACAATCATCAAAAGTTTTGTCTTTTCGTAGGTCTGTTCAAAGCAGAGTTCAAAACCTCTCTCAAGGTGTCTGAAAATGAACAGCAGCTTGTCATTAATGTGGACAAAGTGGACAAAGTGATATGCGAATATACCAAGAGGCATTAGCAGAATTTGAAGCTAACTCTTTTTCTAAACTTTACGGAAGCATCATTCTGTCTGGTACCTGTACTCTACCAGATGTCACCTGCCGTTTCTTAAGAATGCAATATATCAAGTAAATTCATCCATGGCAGGGCATTTTAGGTAAAAGCAGATTTCTTAGGCACTTAAATAATTTAGGTAATATAACAGTCAGATATTTTTGCCTCTTTTGCAATTTCCTTTTGGCAAAGATTGTGTTGATGGGCTGGGCTTACATTAGGTTAGCATATTAGCTAGATACCAAAAAATGAATTTCAAATGATCAAGTCCCTTGTGGTTTAACTGCACAGTAAACTGTATATCTTGGCATGAATTTAACATGTATAGAAATAGAATGGTGTCTCAACAATTGTATGGCATGCCATACAAGATTCAGCAAAACAACACAACAATATTGAGGGGAAACCTAAATAAATACATAAGCTAAAGTTCTTCAATTTTCCCAAAGGAAATTTTCCCATTCAATTAATGAGTATGGATTTTCCATATCCCACATATAGCTTTGACCTGTAAATAACTTTTAAGGGTCTCTACAGGGATGGCTTATGAGATCCCCTGATCAGTGGGTTCTGCAATATATTTGCTTCATTTACTTGTTCTTGAGTGAAGAGTCAATAATCAAAAGTGCTACAGACCAAATTAGGTGATCATCTATTTCTGTTAATCCTGTTATTGGGGTCATACTGCCACAGATGTAAGTAACTGGAATTAGTAAAGCATGTTTCTGGTAAAGCACAAGACAATAGTATCCAGCTCCTGCTTTTAGGTCTTTGTGAAAAAAACTCAAACAGTAAGATGTACTGCTGACAGAGAGCAGAAAATAAAATTTTTTTTAATAGGCATGGCTTTTTAATAAAACAATAGAAAATAAAACAAGAATAAACATTATTAAATAATAAAAATAGTAAAAATTTTAAAATAAGAAAAAAGAATTAAAAATTTTTTAAAAAATCAGGAAATGCACCAAGTTTGTGTTTCATAAAAAGAATTACATATTTTTCACAGGACTAGCCTTTAACAGTTAAATATATTTTTCTTTAACAAAACCTTGTAACACAGGCTTGACAAATGCCGAAGGAGTTGTCTAGAAAAATTAATTTTCTGAAAATTCAAAGAACATCCATTTTATTTTTCTGACTAGTTAACCCTTCTGTTGTAATATTATGCTGCAGATGTGTAGCTTTATGACCTTTCAGACTCCTGCATTTAATTCTTGCTTTGTGCTGCTATTTAATAATCTCGACAGACATGGAAAAAGCTTCCTGATAATATATTGGTAAGTTGGGGGTTGGAGGTTTTTTTTTCTTGGTTGTTTTTGTTTGGTTTGGTTTGGGGTTTTTTTTTGGGGGGGAGGGCAGGGAAGGGTGGGTTTGTTTGGGCTTTTTTTCCACTTTTTCATTGCACTGTGGCTACAAGAAGAAATTGATTAGATCTGTTTCTGCTTACTCTAACGAAGCATGCTTCATCTTAGCGGAGATATACTAGCACCAACAACAGTTAAAACCAGAATAAGGAATGAAGCCATTGAAAGAGTTCATTGTGAACAGGACATGTTATGACACATTCACTCTAGAGATTTTCAAAAACGGAGTTACACAAAGAATGAAATTGAATGAAACTTGACCACGCCAAGAAGAACAGCATTTACTATGTCAATACATACGTCGTCAGTATAGGAACCTGATATAGCAAACAACTTCAAATGCAACTGGACTGTATAATCCCTTGAAATGTAAACTGGTATGAGCTCATCTGAATGGGTAAACTAAACCCATTAGAGGTCAATGAGCGTTCAACAACAGCAGTTACGCAAAAGGAACAAACTTTACCTACCTATGAGTAGGCACAGACATTTTCCTGTCGGTGCTTGTCTGAGACATTTTCCAAAGTGTAGGGGAAAAGTGAGCAGAGGGAAGGTAGCAAAGCATAACCAGGCCTTAACATCTCTCTTTGGGCTGGGGGAAAGAAAAGATTTCTAATAACTTGTCCTTCCTCTTTTGGTCAGTGGGATGCAGGCTGCCCAAGACTGAACAAATCACTGCCATTTAGAGCAGAGCGACAGTGAACTATGAGGAAAGAGAGGTATTAATAAATCCTAGACCAACACCATGTTTTCAACAGTAGACAGCTGGAACGCTATAGGGCATTACAACTTCAATGCACTAAACTTGTTGAACCTTATTAGCTCAGGACTAAGACTTTTATGCTTACTCTTGCTGTACTAAAATACATTCCCAGGATTTCAGTACTTATCATGAAGCTTTCAATAGCACAAGTTGTTTTTACAATCTGTCCTTCCACAACATTTTTACTGATTTGTACGTAAGTTGTGAGGCCTTGTTATTCGTATACAGCACCTTGGCCCAAATGACACAGGTTTCATTAGATGCATAGACAGGATGCAGAAATGTATGGCCAGAAAGTTTTTCTTTCATCTGAGATTATTTTAAGAGGTGCCACCAAAACTAGGCTAAGATGTAGGTCAGAATTCCATCCATTTTACTCATTACAGTTCTGCAGAGGAAACAGCCCAGACCAGTCCTCGAGGTTTTAAACTTGCAGCCTAAAGAAATATCTAAGCAGTAGCATCTGCCTCATAAAGACATTTTGTCTTTATGAATAATCTCAAGCATTATAAAACCTATCATAATATTTACATATAATGTTCTGCTTTGCAGTGACTGTTGAAAATTTGTATCTTGTTACTGATCTTAAGGTTGTCCAGCTTCAATTTCCAAGCATTAGCTGGCATTATGAGTACCTCTGTAGACTTAAGAGAATCACCTCTTCTGTAGGCAGTTTCTTTTAGGCTAGCAGGAGTTGTTTCTTGGTCTTTGCATCAATAAGTAAACAGGTTGAATTAATTTATTATTGAACTAAGGAAAGTATGTTTTTCTATTCTAAAATTATTCTGTTATTACACTAAAAAGAAACAGTTAAACTCTCCATTTATTGCATATTGTTTCTAAAAGTGACACTGGATAGCGACTAAAAACAAATGAGATAGTTGAGTAATTAGAGAAAGTGAAACAATTGGAAAAGATCATCATATTTCTGATTCTATGAGTCAATTCAGTTAATGTGTCTAGCCAGGAAAGAGACTGAAAGCATTACAAAACACATTGCTTTGTTCTTTTTCCTTTTACTCTTCAGCTGGAAGGAAGGACTACAATTATTTCTCTTGTAGTCACCAGCATTAATTGTGCCTCTAGTGCAGTACCACAACATTTTAAATCCAATTTAGTGCTACCACGTTCTGATCTATGGCGAGCCAACTGTGGGAGCTAAGCTAGTAGAAAACTATTATTTTGTATGATCAGTTCTCTGGCAGTTTAGCTGTCAAAAGTGTTCCCCTGAAGGATCAGACAAATGCCTATGCCAAAACATGTAAGGAAATGGGGCTGCGGCAGAAATAAATTATGTTGGCTGAAGTTGTTCTGGAGCTGCACCTTCACTGTAGGATTAGCACTGAGCTGGTTCTAACATCTACAAATAAAAGCATCTCTTCTGAATCTATTTACTCTGTCAACAAGCATGCCCTTGCAGCTGACAATGATTTATGTTCAAACTTCTAGGTTCTCTCCAGCAATACATAAAGCCAGCAAACAGCTGGGGATGCGCAAGCTAACTCTAACTTAGCTTCTTGGTGTACTCTTAGCAGTAATGTGATAAAAACCAAAAAAACCTAGCATATTAGAAAAATTCAGAACTTCAGATGAAACCCAGGCCAAAATGACTCTTATAGCCTCAAGGATGAAAGGCAACATCCAACTTTTCAGTGGCAGCAAAGAAGATTTCAAGAATGAATCAGTGAGGAACTAGTCAAGTGTGAACAGTCTTGGTGTAGTATACAGGGTCTTTGGGGCATGCTAGGAGTTGTCAGGGGAGTGATACAGGCTAACAGAGCTTCACAAGGCTGGAGGTAGAGGTATTGCCCTAGACCCACAGTGAACTATGTAACTGTGGTGGAGATGGCTGTGGTCTTGTGACTGAACAGGAGCTCTGGGATTCCCACCTCTACGTTGCTGCCTCCCAACACCTTCCACCTCCCACCACAGGACTCTCCCACAGCCCAGCTCCTCACCAGGGCAGCCTCCCCTTTTCTCACTCCATCTCATCTCCCCTCCTATAGCACTCCATCTGTTGGTGCAGCATGTCTGGCCCAGCTCTGCTGCGCATTTCCTTCTCTGGCTCCTGCCACCGCCACCACCACCACATGAGACATGAGAGGAAGCAAGGATCTCTTCCAGCAGTGCTAAAGCTTGTGATTATATTCAAAATGGCCGTTTAACTTGCTCAGGCAGGTCTATGCAACATACAGTGCAACCTATTCAGAGAGGGGTCACACAACATTAGTGGGAGAACAGGAGGTTCCTCTGGGGTCCCACTTGAGCATGCTTCCTCAAGACCCCTCATGAGCCTCTCCTGCCTGTGCCACATGTCAACAGCTGCTTTGCCCCACGAAAGACCCAGAAAGAGAAAACAGAACAGTGACAATTGTTTTTGGTGCTGTTGTGTTTACAGCATTCTGTGCTAGTTCCTAAAAGCTGTGGGTGCCGGAGCCAGGGGAATTCCTGTAGCCCAAAAGAGCCTTTCCAAGCTTCACAAAGGGACAGTAGCCTCAACATGAATCACAGAAAAATGGATGTAAAATAAAACCAGGCTTAGCTGGCATTGGCTTTTTACTGATCCAGTTTGGGTTTCTGCCCAAAGTATCCACTCAAGAAAATACCATAGAAACTTTCTGTAAAACATTTGTGTATCATGTCAGTCTGGGCTTCAATCCAAATTATCCACTAAACAAAATACTTGCTGCATAGCATTTGTACATTTTATGTGCCTTACTCTGAAATATTTATAGACTAGATTTTCTATGTAGTGGAAGGTTAAAAGTTCTTAATACAGTTTTCAGTTGCTCCATTTAATATCCACCAGTTCACTCACAGGTAAATAGAGTTATTTCTTTTGAGTCTAGAAGCACTAAGCATTTTAGTAAACATTTTTTAGTATTTTCCCCATATATTCTTACCTTATATTTTAGCATCGCTAATTACAAGTCTTTGAAACAGTTGAGTTTTGAAGGGCAAAAGAGAAAGAATGGCCAAAAAGTAACATGGTTTAATAACAAGAACTTCAAAGTACTACACAACTACAGAGCAATTTTAAAATTTTAGAGCGATTTTAAATTTAACATATTGGATTAAATTTTCAGCTCATGTGAAGCTGTGTAACTGCTTAAGATAATGGAATTAACATGAATTTAGTTCATCTGAGGATCAAAATGACAATTATATGGGAAAATGACCATCTATGACTTTAGATTTTATGTTGTTTTTTGAATCCGGTGATGTTCCAAAACTGTGAGACTTTCCCCAATTTCAAAGCATTTTTTCATGTATTGCTTTTATATGACAGAATACTGACAGTAGAAGAATGATATTTAAATGAAAACGTTTGCATGTTTCTGAGGAAATTGTGCAAATTTCCCTGTTTAGAAAGCCATGCGTCAGACGTACAGTTCTTCTGTTCAGAGATGTGACACCAGTGACCTGACCATCCCCGTGACACCATTTGCTGGAATAACCATTCCAGGAAAGTAAGTTTTCAGTTTGGTCTTGGAAAGCTAACCACAGAGGAAGCATTCTCAGTGCTCACAGGCAATATCATTATTGCCTCAGTATTTATGTACAGAGTTGCACCATTTACACTACGTGTAAGAATTTATTTTCTAATTCCAAATAAATGAATCTGAGGATCAGCATATCACCAGCAATATTACTATTTTCATTTGGAAAATCATGAAGTTGCTATACGTATTCATTTATGTATTCTTAAAAACAATTTAGAAAAGAACTTGTAAGACTTCAGATTTTTTAAATAGAGGAAAATTTGATGAGAATTACAGGCATACCAACCTCTCTGAGTGAACCTTCCCCCTTCCAATGTCAGCAGAGAGAGTTTAAAAAAAAAATCTTGACCATTGCAATTTAAATATTTGAACGGCTCTCTTCCTTTGCCACATTTGGTCAGTAAAATAAGATTGTCCAATATGAGCTGCAGGGTCACAGGTTCAGCAGCTGAGTAGTGTTCCGTGCAGTTGCTAAGTCCTCCAGTTTTGTCTCCTTCACCCTGTGCCCACTGTGCTCATTAGACAGTGGCTGCATGTGAGCTCCCACACTTAACCCCACTGAGTATTAGAAACACCACTTAAACACACGTAGTCTTGTCCAAAGCCCCGTTTCTACTTCACTTTTTGCCATTATCTCCCTTTTCTTGTTATACTCCAAGACTGAAGAGCCCATGAAATTTTATGTCTTCTCTGCATCTTCTCTCCTCATCATTAGTCAATGAAGCATACCAGTTACAGTATAGTCTTCCATGTATAACAAGTGCCCTTGTAGCAGACTGCATCTTGCAGCAATAGTCTACCTACACTGCTTGCAAAATAATCTCAATAACTACTTCCACAGTGCTTTTCATAGTAGTAACTAAAGCTGGTTGACAGCATTAGTAAAGAAATCGTCTTCTGGCACATACTCCTTGCTGCCTGAATTGAAAAAGACTCCAGAGTTAAACAAACTCCTCTGCAAGAGGACCAAGCTCACAGCGTCACGTCATCACAAACAAGCAAGAGCTGTTTCCCCTGCATCCTGCAAGCTTCCTGAAACCTCTTGCAGTTGTTCTCTCTCCCTCATTTCTGAAGTGATGTAATTTTCATACTGATGGCAGATTGCAAACCGCAAATTCTAAGACTGAAGAACAAATCCATTTTAGTTTCAAATGTTTTCCAGTTATGTTCTGTCTGCTTGCCAGGTAATTCCTATGGACATTCTAGAAGATAAGAATAGAAACGTCTCTAAAACACCTGTAACTCTGAGATGATTTCAGGAATTTATCAAGATTGGTCATGTAGTGACAGCATCTTTTTATCTCTTACTTGAGTAAGTTCCTTCTTGGCTGTAGATATGATTCAGCTATTTCACAAAGTACACATGTATTTGAATTTGACATTGAAAGCTTCAGACCAAACTTCTGAATTCTTATCACTTTTTTTTTTCTACATGCCTCACAGGTCTAGCTGAGCTTGCAGAACTGCACACAAAGAATAGAAATCATACTTCACTCCCTAGTCTGCCCTGCCTTACATTACAAAGAAAGTCAATATTGCAGTACAAACAAGTGGATTAAATGAACATGTGTGTGTATTTAGATTAATTTGCATTCGACTTCAGCCTAAATTATGAGGCTACTCTCATCTTACCATATAACCATTAATTTTAAGTTGGGCTACTCTGTGGCTACTCTGGAGGGCTATTCAGAGCAAGACTTGTTCTATCTTCACTGACTGAAAAGGGGGTGAGGTGAAACTGAAACTCTTAACCTCAGGATTTAAAGTATAAAGATAAGCCATGTGAATATCCTCATAACCAAGGTAAATTCAACATTGTTAGTCATATATCCCCTGTTCCACTTCATTTTCAACAGACATTCATTCTTCATTTTTCATTTAAAGTAGCCATCATGTTTCAACAGCTATTAAATATACCCAAATGAGATTGTAAGTGGCCACTAAGTTTTATGTTCTTTATGTTATAGTTATCTTATCAGAAACACTGGCTTTTGACTCCAGAACTGAGTTTACCCAGACTCTGAGTTCAGGCAATGTATGGCAAGCAAGTTTAAAAAAAATTATTACGACAAAGTAATCTAATATATCTCTCACACTTTTTTTAATAGTGTTAGCAAATCTACTGGGTGAATAGTCTCACTATGTCTACGTAAAATGGTAAATTGACAAGTACTGGCCATTAAGTCCTACCTTAATATTTTGTAAAGTTTAGGGCAGACAAAAGGAAAAAACAAAAAGACCAGAGGTTTAATTAACCCTCCACCACCAAACCCCAAAAATCTTCTGTCATAAAATAAGGCCTTGTTGGAAACAAACTGTGGTATGAAAAAGCCCTGAGATATTAACTAATCACAGAATGGCGATCAGTCACTATGGCTTCAGATTGTTGCCAGTCTGAATGAGATAATATGACTGTGTGTTGTATCAGAAGAGTTATTTCCAGCAGAGAGGTAGTAGTGGCTTTGTGCAAGTCTTCATCTGGGTTATTAGAAAAATACTGGTCAACCATGTTAATGAAAAGAGAATTGAAGGTTCCACAAGTGCAAAAAGGAGCTAGCAGTTTGATCAGGGGAACAGAGATGCCATCTAGCAGAAAAACATTGGAGAGCTTAGCTTTTTTAAAGTAACACATGAAGACTCTCAAGCTATGATCTCTGTACATAAGTGCACAGAGGAAAAAAAAAAAAGCAAGGGAGGAAACTATTCAGATTAAAACCAAATTTGAGCACAAGAACAAATGAGTGCAAGGTGACCATCAGTACTTTTAGGCTGATTCTCAAAGGAATCAAGTAGCTATTAGACTAATCACACTTTAGAACAGTCCTATAGTGGGAGAAAAAACAACTCGAACGTGTTCCTCATGAAATTAAGTATTTTAATGAAAGATTACATGATTTGGCAGCTGCAATAGTGTCAAAATCCCCACAGGTCTATGTTCCATCTTTTTAGATATATGTCCCAGTATAACAGCATACTCATCGCTAGCTTACAGTCATAGAGAGTATACTTACTGTTGCCTTTTTGTCAAAGCTTTTAGGGAAAGCATAGATAGGATTAAAATGAAATTCAAAAATCAAGGGAAAAGTGGTATAATAACAAAATCTTATGTGCTAGAATTCTTCCAATGTGTGCCTTTGAAGTATTACCATCAGTAAACTTCAGCAGCTATGATCATAGTTAGGCTACATTGAATAATCTTGTGACAGGAAGATACTCGAACACAAAAGGTAATTCACTAGGTACTGCAGACAAAGGCAACAGTGTAAATAAGGAATTAAATCAACAGCAGGATTATGTTAAGTCTGTCTTTGTTACAATTAGCCTGATTAAGTTTGGGATTGCTGCCACAGAAGTCTAGTTCAGGACAAGTTCTGATTACCCCTTTTGACCATCCTTTGTTCTAATTCCAATGATTCGGTTTGTTGGTTTTCTCTTTATCTACCACAGCAACAGGCTCTCTCAGGTACCCTAAGGAGAGGCGAGATACTTGGATACTCCATTTTTTTACTTGCTGCATGACTAATCTGAAAGCTATACTACAAAAAAAAAAATCTTATTCAATCTCCCATGACTATAAAAGGCCAAGGACCACAACATCCCTGTGATTATTTGGTATATAAGCAGGTATGACTGCTTATATTTATATACCACTATGAAACTAGCTAAATAGTATCTACTGTGGTTAATCTGAATTACCAATATAGTAGAAGATGTGCAAGAAAAACAAACAGAAGATAGGCTTTTAAAGTCATAACATGCCCTTTTCTTCCCCCCTGTGAAAAAAAATCATTCTGAGGAAGGGCACACACAACCAGCTGTAGGAACTGCAATACTTAAGAGAAAAAATAAGAACACAGAGTAAACCACACTACTAACTATGGAGATCACTGCCAAAACAAGCAACAAAACACAGAATTCTGAAGAGAGGGCAAGAGATGGAGAGAACACTGTGCAACAAACCAATGACCAGAGAATAAAACAGAATGGATGTAAGTCAGCAAACTGCAGCCAGACATTTTGGGCTAGACTGTACAATTTACATAGAGGTCTGTGTTGAGGGTGCGACTCAGTTGCATTTTATCAAGCAATTGTCACTACACCATCTATTACAGTTGCATAGTCTTTTTGCTGCTGTGAAACTAGTCCTTATTCCTCACCCTGTCTCCCAAGATAAGGAGGGCTGGGGCACATGGATTTGACAAACCGTAGTCTGTCTAGAATACTTTAGTATTAGCTCACTGGAAGAAAAAATTGTGTTCTTGAGTCCCCATACTATGTTTTGCAACATGTCCTTGTGTGAGTCATGAAACAAGTCTGGAGAGAAACTCTATGTGCACCCAACCCATACTTATCTCTAAAATGGTCTGTCGCAATTTTCACTGAAGGGCAAGGTAGTATCTGTAAGCAGATGCAGCACAGGCAAACAAGTGTCGTTAAGCAATAAATACTGTCTCGATAATTTTCTTTATTAGTGCCAAGAGCTTTTAATCTCGAGTGGAATGTGTGTACTTATTATAACAGTACACACCCAGAAGTGTCTCACTGAAGTTATGAATCCCAATCAGCATTACATTAAGTAAATAAAATTTCTTTTATCTTACTAAGGTGGAGCATTTCCTATTGGTCTATTTGTCTTGTTACGGCAGAGAGCAACAAGCTCATTCTTTTGTCATACTGTTTATTATTTTATTTCAGGTGATCAGCTATTCTTTGGGCTTCAGCCTACTTTGATCCCACTTGGGTCAACTGGCACCAATTTACTGACTACAAATACGTAATTTTTTTTTCAATTTTATCAACATGCCAAGATCAGAACTTCAAATGTCACTCAGGATGCAAGGTAGCCTAGATAACATTTAGATTTATCAGAAGTCATCAAAAGCCCTACAAATGCAGTATTGGCTGAAGTTATTTCCTATTATGGTGAAATGTTTGAAGTTACCACTTAAATTAAGTTTGTGACATTTTACTCGGTGAAGCAAGAAAACTTGTACTGACATGACTGAGCCCTAATCTGTTAACTGTAAATTGAAGGTGGCAAGAGTGCTAGTGGACATCTAAAGGAAGAATATAGTATAGGTGCTTTGTACAAAGAAAAGAAAAAAGTGAAAAGCAGTGCAAATTTAAAGTTCATTTACCACTGATATGCAGTACTGCAGTATGCCATAGAGGTAGGAATGGTCAGCTGACAGACCATACTACCTGGGAACAATATGGCTAGGTTCCTCAGTCTACAGCTTAGTAACAAATGCCCCTAGAACATTGCATTTGTTGAATAAAGGACTTTAAGGAACTACAACAGATGTCTTCACAGAGAATTATGACTCACATCAAAGTTAAATTTAAGCACTGACTATGTGATGACTAGAGAAAAACAAAAAGACACTTAAAAAATAATAAATCCCTAAAATGATAGTGGGATTACTTTGAGATATCTAAGGAAGTACTAGCAGAAATAAAGGAGACAAATTGAAGAAAATTATTACTGGGTAAATACTAGGTCTTTTCATCTAAAGTAGAAGGCTAAGGAAATTCTATAGCCAGGAGCAATTATGTTTTTGCAGAGGCATGGACTACATTACCCGAAAGACATAAAAGCTAGAGAAAAATCTATGACTTCACACTATTATTGTAGGACAAGCACAGGAAAAATTATTCTGGCCTACTAACAGGCCAGAATACTGCCTATTGGTGGGGAGAACTGTGAAAGGATTTTGTAGATAGCTGAAAATAAAACATTCAAGTAGCAGAACAGCATCTTTTCCTTTCTGTTTCACATGGTTCTGATACAAAGAGGGAGAAAAAATCCTAGTTGTTTGTGACCAAAATCTTTATAAATTACTGTTATAGCAGACCTGTACTGAGAAAGAATGGATCTTGAAAATCAGTGTTTTACAAAAGTGTAATGGTAAGCACAAATGAAAGATTACTATACAAGTGCAATGATTTTGGTCTGTGTCAAAGATAATACTTTTCTGTGACATTACAGGTCTAGGACAGATTAAGGTGGTTTGTCATTTAGACATCTAGCACTTTTCTATCTCTCGTGCTTCAGCACATCCAGTGCTTCTATGAATTAACCATCAGATACAACTCCTATTATTTCTTAGGGAAAACACAATTCAGGTTCTTCAGAGATCAGAATCCTTCCTGCCCCTTTCCAAAGTAAGCCAAAGTAAATACAGAGCAGCAGTACAACTGAGCGTGGAGTCCCACTGACTGACCTGGTTTGCCATTAATTATAAAGTTTAAACTGCTAAGGCCCCTTTTAAATACGCTGCTCCCCTCTGAGTTTTTGAAGTATTCTCAGCCAAGCCCTCAAAAAACATGGAATGATTCTTCTCTTAAAAGACTGTTTGGGACAGGCAAGGAGAACAGCTTCTGTCTGCCTTTCTACCAAGTAAGTCCAAACAAACCAACCAGCCCAAACATTCCTGCTTACCCCTTACTATGTTTTATCTGGCTGACAGGACAACCATTTTCACAAGTGAACTGCTGATACATCAAGGATATTGTCTCTAATTGAAACCTGCTGACCATCTCCTTTATCTTCTGTTGCAATAACTGAATTTATCAAGCTTCTCCGCTAAGAAGCATTAGTAGCAACAGCTGGTCTTGCCAGCTCCTGGGGCAGCAGCTGACCTAAACAGCTGACATGGAAAGTTCTTTTCCTACGATGCTATTATCTTTCCTCCAACCTGAAAGAACTTCCTCCTCCGTTGTTTGGCTGGAGTGTGGTTTGCTAATCCATGCCAGCACCTGTAGACTGATTAGCTCAGAACCTTGTGAATCCAAGCAGGAAGATTTTACATCTAACCTGGTCTCCATGCCTCAGAGAGGCCCAACTTTTACCAGTAAAATCTTTTGTGTATTCAAGACTAACAACATTGCTTCGGAACATTGTCTATCTGGTAACATTGCAGTCTCTGCTGAAGACAGATTACTTCTTTAAGAAGTATGAAGTTTGAAAAATATTTAATTAATATACCTAGCATATAACAAATAATTCACTATTTACTGTAAGAAATATTGGTGCTGACTGTAAACTAGTACACATTGATGCACAACTTCTAGGCTATTTTAAAAATAAATAAATAAGTCACCACACTCTGAAATTCCCAATCCACATCTGTCAAGATTTCCTGCTTTAGGTAAATAAAATAATTCCATTTCAGTGGTCATATTATGCACACACCTTACTCTACAACAGAAAACTGAAATAAGCAGGATGAGTCTGTGATATAAGCCTATGTTCTAGAAGTGCAAGCATACAATGTATCTTCTACTGGCATACTGGTCATCTCCTTTCAGTTAGTAAATGACTGAAACTTCTTTACAAAGCCGATCCTTTAAAACGACAACAGTGAACAACAGTGAGCCTTACTGTAAAAGCTGGTACTGGAGAAAATGTTGTTTTGTTGAGAAGAGCAACATCTGTCTGTAAGCATCTCATGTTCCTGGTCCCTGTGAAGTCTCATTAGCAGATTTTTTAATGTTCCTAGAAAAAGATGATTTAAAACTTCTTAAAATCCTTTCCTACTCTGGACAGCTTTCTTGGCAGAAGATCAGTTCATCCTGGTCCAATTGTGTTCCACTGATCTGAACATATTTACAGTATGACAAGTATTTGGCCCAGATGTCCTGGGGTTTTTTTAGGATGCAGCCAAGAATGCTGTACAATCATTATGCACATCCTGCAATGACAGAAAGCTAAATGGGATTTATGGGCTATGCCTTTATTCTCATGTTGTATCTTGGCAATACGGATTTTTTGTATGGTACAGATAAACATAAAGTATATTGTAAATGCATTTAAAACAGTTTTGTAAAGGAAACAAATCTCAAGCTTTGACTGCACTAAAAATTACTTGATGGATTATAGTGGTAAGTAAAATTCCTCTGATTAAACAATCATTTAAATTTTAATCAGTGCCCTTATCTGTCTTCTTTATCCTGTCAATAAAAATAGTTATATATCTCAAGTTTATATTTTTGTCTTTTGCATGCCTATTGCTCTACTTCTCTGTCCTTAGAGGGGGCTATTAAAAGGATAACTATTGTAGAGATTAGATAAAGCCACTTACAAATCTAAGGTAGCTGCCACTTATTTCACTAGTTTCTTGTTTGCCAGCTCCCCCCTCCCCCACCCCAAATGAAACCAGAATTCTAAGGCCTTCAACATCTTTCTATGGCTCTTCGCACACATGCTGAAATAATCTTCACTACAATCTTCATGCAGAAAGACGTTTGCATTGCTAAACATCTTTAAATTGAAAATACCATTTGTTATTCTGGTACGAATCAGAGAAAGTGATTTGTAAAATATCAGCAGGGAGCAGAGTTAAAGAACCAAGAAAGCAAGTTTTATCCTCTGGCTACCATAAATAATAAAGAAATACCAGAAATATATGCATCAAAATATGCAAAACAATTATTGTTGTCAGCTAGACTGGACAAAAAAAAAAAAGAAAAAAAAAAGAAAGAGTGGTTTACAGATACAATAATTCTTTATTTTTGTTAGAATAGGTAAGACCTGGATTGTAACACCTAAATTAATTCATTTCAAAGAGGAGTAGATTTGTCATTACTGACACAAGTGTAATTTTAAAGATTGTTTGCTAACAAGGAGAAAACATTCAAATCAAATGTCTGAACAGCTTTTTACAGGCTTTCTCATCATGGTTCACCTAAATTATAAGTCCCCTTAGGGAGTTAATTTATGTATGAAAACAAGGTATATAATTCTACAGCACAATCAGACAAGTTTGTCTGTAGTAGAATCTCAGTTTGCATCAATAACTTTCTCTAGTAATGCCTTCCATCCTGACCAAGCATGCAAAGCACTTGGACCACTGAGATGAACATTCAACTGTACCAACAACTTCTTTCCTTCCAGTTCACACCTTGGCTACCTCACATACCTTAGATTTATAGTTATTAATAGTTGTACTTTTAATCCAAATCTATAAAAATAGAACTGTTAATAGTTATATAGTATTTGAAAAAAATCCCCAATGGATTTTCTATAGATATCAGCCCTAGTCTCTTTTGGCACTGAATTGATTTGTTATTATGTCCCCAAAGATACATAAAATTGTCAGCCCAGATTCTTCCTCCCCAGATTTAAGTGTTAGATTATGCTACCTTTCAACATATGAAGTTAGTAAATATAGCAGAAAAAAAGAGTAAGGAGTACGTTTGAAAACAGGAATGAGGAAATGGTGTTTAAATTCGTAATTAATAACAAGGTCTTTTTTATACAGAAGTTTTTTCATACAGAAAAATTTCTCAATACTTGATTTAAGTTCAGAAAACTCCCCCTAACTACTTGCCTATTACTAGAAACTTCAAAACATCAAAACAAAGTAAAAAAAGTGATGTATTCTAAATACTGACTATAAATATTCAGCCATGAAGGGTGATGGAAACCACATAGAGATAGGTCCCAGGTAGCTACAAAATTTCAGTTAGTAACATCCCCCAAAATCTAAGCGCACAGTAAATTGCTACAAACCTTCAGTCTGGTCAGTTCAAGACAGAGGAAATGTGTAGCAGAAGAAAAGAACGCAAATTTCTGGCTGAGACACAAGCCTTTTGGAAAGAAAGATGTCTTCTTTTCCCCCTCCTGTCCCCACCACCTTTATGAAGTACTGCTGAACTGTGGAAGGGAACCATGCTCGTTCTCATTCTTAAGGTACTAACTTGCAAAGTAAATGAGATTTACTACTGTTCCAAGTGGTCTTGATTTCTGTTACATAAAATCTCATTCAACAATTGGAGCCTCAGAGTGATACGTCAGGTGTTTTCCCATCAGTAGCTGGCATTAATAGAGTTTTGTAGACATACATAGGCTTTTATAAACAAAGATGTAGAAGAAATTTTGCAAACTTACTCCAATGGGACGTTTAAAGAAAGATTTGGAGTCAAGAAGCGTATCTGGAGGAAAATAAAAGCTGTCTGAGGCAAAAGCAGATGGAAATATTGTAGAAAATATGGAATGAGAAAGGCAAAAAAAAGAGAATGGTACAAGCATTATTATGTTTTCAATGTGAGTGTACAACCTCATGTGGGTTAAAGTAATGCAGTGGAAAAAATTGGTGTATGCCCTAAGCAAAGTTCAGGTGAGTAGGCTGCTAACTGGAGGAATCTGTGGATTTAAAGCTGAGACAATCTTTTTCACCGGCCGCAGAAAAAGACAGACCTCATCCTAGGGTAGAGGAGCCCATGCCTTCCTGTTGATGGTGGACAGCTGACTGAGCTTGATGAACTCAGCCCTGACCTTTTTTCTGACTTGCCTCCTTGTCTAGCCTATGTATGGAATGCTCACTTCCAGTTTGTATTCTAAATAAATGTAAGACTGTAGATAGAGACTTCAGGAAATCACCTGAAAATGAACAAAGTCAGCAACCTCTGGGTCAGATCCACCATTCCATTTGTAAACATGACACTCCCTTAACTGCTTGTTCAGTTTGAATGTCATTCCTTAAAAATGACTCCTAGAAAATCTAAGAGGCCAAATGCTCGACAGCAAGGGAAAACATTATGTTCATTTTAACAGGAGTCTTCCTTCCTACAAGGGCTTGCTATAATGGAAAAAAGTGTGCCTGCTGTAGTCACATTGTGTTGTTAAAATTAGTTAATATTAAAAACATGTAAGGATTAATTATTTGAGCTGTTTGTACTCTTAAATTACTTGTATGTTTCTCAGTTTAATGTTTTATTTTGTAAGGGAAGGGGGCTAATTCCTTAGTGGAAATTCCCAGTGATGGTATTAGCTATGTTCTCTTCCGTATATTAAGTCTGTTTGTTCTTCAAAAATACATGCTATAGCAATAGCAGAATGAATTGGTTGAGTTTTGCAAGTTGTATCATATAAATATTTTCAAGCCCTTAAAAATTAATAAACTCGGCCCAGTGATTTAAAAACAAAATTTGTCTCAAAAACCAAGAATTCTTAGCAAAAGAACTTGTGAAATATGGCTGTTTTCCCTGTATCCCTTGTATTGTAGGTACAGAACTATTCAGTCATGAGCTCAGCTTCCAGGTTTTGAAGGTACTGTGCTAATGACACTGTTAGTAGAGTGTAATTCTGGAGAAGAGTGAAAGGTCAAAAGCAGTGAGATAAATACAGTGATATGAACCATATGTCTAAAAGCATTTTCTTAGTTTGTTTTCATTAAATCAGAAGTCACGCAGTGGGGCGGAAGCTCTTAGTTTAATACACAGTGCTGCAAAAAGGAGAATGACTCTTGACTATCTTCAGCTAAATAATATTGATTCCACAGAAGGATAATGTCACTGCTGGAGATATTCCTGTGAATTTATGCCTTCAAATTATTTCAGTTTATTTTTATGTTTAGAAATACCCATATAAATCATGATGTAATTCATGGGGAGTTGTCCTTTTTTGTCTCTTAAAAACCGCCTTTTTAAGAAAACAAGGATGTGACTAGTAGTTGTAAACAGAAGTAAAAATAAGGAAGGAATAAAATCATGCAGCAAATAAGCAACTGTCACAAATACAATAAATATAATAAAATTCCAATGACTTCATGGCCTCCCTCCTCACACAAGAGCAAAAAATAAAATAGTCCAAACTGAATTAGCTAGATTTACTTTTTTACTAATTTACACTGGCTCTAATAAAACCAGGCCCATCTTCTATACCTCACATCTTGTATAGCCATCTACACATTAAAAAGTGGGCGTATGACACTACAGAATCAAAATTTCACGTTCAAAACTTAGTAATAGACAGTTTGCATAAGCACTAGTGTTTCTGAGAGCATGTTAATTACAAGAGGGAATGGTAACAGGCACTTAACATAAATCAGTTTAAATTAGGATCCAGCATCGCATTAGGACATGACAAAGAGTGTCCTGATGTGCTGAAAAGCTACAGTCTCCAAACTTCCCCCTTTCTCATGTCACGTCCTCTGCTTCTTCAGAAATCCTGTATCTGCCTCTGTCATCACCTGCTGCTGCACAAGGAAACATATCAAGCAACATTTCTGCTCCAAAAAAAAGCACAAAAAGGAAAAGTTCAGTAGGTCTCAAATAAAGACACCAAATAGAAAGAAAAAACATCACAGCTTTGAAATAAAAACCTAGCACACAGTGTTGGTTCTGATTACTAGTGTTGGCTAGAATCTGGGAACAATAAAGCAAGATCATTTAGTTCTTCAAATACATTAAAATATGTGCTGTAGAATTTCAGAGTATCAATATCAGAACACTCAAAATGGATGTTTTGTGCTAAGCTCAGCTGTCAAGCTGAAAATGGCATTTAGCAGTATCTCATTGCTATGTATGTTAATAAAGGTACCCACTTGGGAAACAGAAAAGAGCTGGTCCTTGGACCAGATTCTGCCACAAAGTAAATGCACAGTTAAACCCGTATTAAAAGAGACCTAAAGATTCCTGCTTTCTTACTAGTAGCAGTGCATCCTTACTGGTGGTGGCAAAAGTGAAAATGCAAAGGTGGATGCGTGCATTTTTATCACATCACAGCCACACAAGACAACATGAGGCTTAGAAAGTCTGCAACACACAGTCTGTGCTGTATGGTCATACCCTGTCACCCCACAATGGTTAACAGTTGGGACTGTAGCTATTTCGTACCTGGAAATTGTCATGCTCTAAGCATTTAAGTGTGGATATACGTAGGAAAGTTTTGTTTGCAATTTTAAAACTGAATTGCTGTGGTATCCACTGAGCTGGCTGTCAGAAGATATCATTAGCAGATGATTCCTTTGCAGAGAGGTACCGGTCTTAAAAAGAAAACAAAATCCACCTATGTATGTTTTAAGCCTGCTAATAGGCAGATACTATTGCTGAGAGATGCAGGCCTCACACACGTGTCTAAATCTCATATACCTTGAACCTGATTTTCTTCTCCTTTTTGTCATCAAATTAATTCCATAAAGATTAAGCTGTCATATAGCCAGTGTAAGCAATATTAGAATACGTGTCCTTTTAATAGGGTTGCACAACTACATAAAGATTACAAATAAATGCAAATGAACTAGAAGTAGGCGATTTAAAACTCAATTCCAAGTTCCCCATGTTCAAACTTGTTATGAACCTCATGCCTTTAAATTACAAATCTAGGTAGTAATTGAAAAATCTTCTGACAACCTCTCTCAGATCTAGACAGAATTTATGCTTCCTTAAGAACGGAAGGTAACTTTCGATCTGCCTCAGTAGTACACACTTCAGGATTCAGCTAGCAGCGTAGAAGGAAAATCTCTGAACCTGAAGTAGGACAGAAGCAAGTGACTTTTATTTGCTGTCTTTCTTCTGAAAGCACTGTTGCAGGGAAATGAGTAAAGGATTGGGTCACTCATCTTCAAATCAAAGACACTCGAAAGAAGACACAACCAAAAAAGCCATTATACTTTTTGTAATAATTCTAAGAGCAATGACAAAAATACTTATAAAGCTGGAGTTGAGTGTCTGGGTATATCCACCTCAAATGTATATTTTGCAATTAAAAAATGTCATGAAGAGAAAATGAAGTCTCTGGACAGGTAAATATTTTGACTGTGAAGTTGGACTTAAGCTGAAAATTTTTTGCTAATATAGTTAGACCTGTGTAACTTTCCTGGCCAAAGGCTTTCTCTGTAGTTGCCTGCATATTCCAGCCTTGCTGTTACAGTTCAGTTCACTTATCTGGCACAAGTAAGCTATACAGGGAAAAAAAAGAACAGATGTAATTAATATATATTTGGTGTATTTCTTCTTATATTAGTTCACCCTGTGTCTGAAAGCAAATTTTTCTAAAAGAAATCACCTGGAACTACTGTTCTGAAGGATAAATAAAGTTAAGGATACAAAAACAATCTAATGTTAATTCTATCTCCATTGTACTTAACAGTATCTGTTACTTTCCACTTTTATACTGACAGAGAGAGAACTGGGACAGTTGGTGGAACGGACCTGAAAGGAGCTGAAGAACCCAGCTGGGTGAAGGCAATTAAAAACACAACTAATAGGGGAATTAGTTGCTGAGCAACAAATACGGAAATGTGTGGAACACAAGCCTTATTTGCCAACTGATCAAGGCAAAATGTAGCGCTATTATAGACACTAACTAGAGTGTCAGTTTAACTTAACAGCATTTTTATCTGCAACATTCCCTTTTAAATAACAGGCTTTTCTTTCAGAATTAAATTAGGGCAAGTTATGAATGTGGTGACAAAGAAAGGAGAGGTGGCAAAAGAGACTAATAAAAGCTGGTCCCCTGCCTGCCTTTCTCAAATGGGAGTCTACACTGGCAAAATAACAAAAGAGGCAGCACAAAAATTGCCTGTTTCTTTCCTGGCAGCAAGAAAATGTGTTTTCCCGCATACTTCCATCAGTTTCTTTCGACTTCTAATTTCTTCTATGCCATCGAGTCTAAGACCAAGAAAGAGTCTGACTCCATCCTTTCTTTCAAGTAGCACATAAAAGCTTTTGTGAGTCCAGTATTTTTTGTTTGTCAGATTCCTGGTTCAAATGAATCATTGAGAATGCATTAGACAATTCATGAGCAAAACAGCCCATATTTATATTCAGAAAGTGTTTGTGTTCCAGTTCCTAGTGCTACCTCCTTTCTTTCCTAGAAAATGGAAGTATTACAATCTTTATCATATGAAGGTTTAGGAATTAGCACAAGCAATGACAGAAGAAATTCTCAGTGCATGCTTAATCCAAAAACCTCGTTACAGAATCTAAGCTGTTAGTTGTGTATTTTGCACACCGCTTCACATGATTTCCCAATTAATTCAGTCAGTCTTTTCAAACACGGTAACAAAGAATAAACACTCAGTGAACTTTGAATGAGTTTGGGTTTTGGACGAGAATCTACAAAGTATTCAGAAATATTTAAGACAGAAGAACAGAAGGTTTGGAGACAATCTTTCAGATTTTGGGGACGTAGTTTTAGACTTGACATGAGATAGCAAGTCTGGATATAAGCAGAATTGTGCAGTAAGAGTTCAAAGACTATATCAAAAGAGTTTGGAAGCTGAAAACCAGCCAGTTCTGGCCTCTCTTACTGGAATTCCACCTCCCCCATTGAATGATTGTCTCTGCCTGGCAGTACTATGTGTTTGAAAAGGTAACACCTCGGGTTCAAATTCCTTCTGAGATTTCAAAATTCCAAGGTGATACAATCTCAGCTCAAGCTTCTGCTGTATGTCAAGAGGTGCCTATGCCAAGAATGCCTCTCAGAATAAGAGGAGAGAGGGAGGAAAGGATCTTGTGAAACATTTGAAAAATGCAGTTCAAGATTTCATTTGCCTAGCCAGATTTTATGTTTTAATTGCAAGAGTTTGAAGATCTTTAAACTCCAACCAAGTTAATAACAAAATAAAGTAATATTTAATATTGGAATCAGGTGATCTAGAAATTTAAGCTTCTTTTTTCTAAAGCACTTCAGGAAAATTTATCAGGGCTGATCATGAGAAAAAAAAAAATGTAGGGAAATAGAAACACTATCAAAGACTGCAACAGCAGGTCCACAGTCTATTTTACTCTTCTTGGGACTGCTAATCAATCAGCACGCTGTTATCTGCCTTCAGCGTCTTGCAGTATTGCACAATATTGTATTTCATAAAGGAAAAGATCAGCATAGATGCTACAGATTATTCACAAGGAAAGGCAAAGCTACATATGCCTAGCTAAATCTTTCCAAATCTTTCTATATCTATCAAAAACTAACATGCTGCTAGTGCGGGGAGTTGTTATTGAGTTGATGTACACCCTGACCTTTATTGGCACTATGCATCTATGCAGAAACTATGCAAGTTGTACAATCAGTTTCTTCCCTGTATATAGTTCTTTCACTAGAAAATGGGAACTATGTCCAACAAGATTAACTGCAAGACATATATGATTCAGCATTCAACTAATGTTCTGTATGTATATACCTGCATGAATGTAAGCATGCTTCTGCATCATTATCAGACACAACCTTGTTCTATTTGCTTCCCTCTTCTTATGTCCTCTGCCCAAAAGCCAAAGTGAAAAGCAAGTAACAATTGCACTGAATAGCAGGGGAAGACTATACTTGCTTTGCATGCTCTTTGAACATTAGGCTTATTGGGTATCTGAGGAGTTAGAAGATGAGACTTGCCAGTCAAGCAGTCCTGTTTTCAACCCTCTTCTCAAGCAGTGTGCCCTGTATCTGCTGCACTGCTGCTATTTTTTTAATGAACTGGGCTTCATTACATAAGTATGCAATCCCATTTTATTTTCATGAACACCACTCAAGGACTTAACGAATTCATAAAGTCACTTCTCAAGTTGATAAGCATCATGCTTCTGAAATTCTTATGTCTGTGTCATGCATTTTGAATTCAATTGCACTTTTGCTACATGAAAAGCATGTTAAATGCCATCCAAGTCAGATGTAATGACAGAAAATGCTGGGTTTATTTTATTTTTTTTTTAACCAGATCTCGTAAATGACTTGCTATATAGTGATTTAGAAACTATTTTGGAAATTAAGAAGTGCTCCATAGTAACATCATTGTACCTTAGAGGCCGTAGGAGGATACCACAGTTTGTCCTACTCACCATAACTTCTGATTGTGGTGATGATTAGACCTTTCTTTTGAGTGGATGTCTTCCGTGCATCCTGTTCAGGAGAATCTGGTTCTCAATGAACATTTTGTTCAATTGTGTACCTATAAGCAATACTCAAACTCCAATTCTTCTAGACATGAATCCCAGATGTAGAAAATGGTTAAGGGCTGTTTCTTCATAGGAAGGACCTGGAAAATCTGTGCTTTTCCCCTTCTGCATACTCTTATTCCACGTCACAGTATTCATTATCAGAGTAGGTTAAGCAGACTGGTGCAGGTGTACATTGAATGTCAAATAAGAGTGGTTATGTGGAAGCTAGACTTCAGACAAGCATTACCTACACCTCAGCTGATTTCAGTAGTGTCTTCTGTCATTCACCAGTGTCCACGATGGACAATTGCTTACAAGGATTCTACAGATAACGCTCCCTTAATGTTATCACATTCTGCAGATGAAAAATATTTTTTCTTCACAACTTTGTCCCGACCATCTTAATGGGAATTTTAGATGTATTTGTGCCAGTATTAGAATAAGTCTCTCAAATGGGAGTCTACAACTTGGAAAAGACTGAAAGCCTTTTGCCAAGTCTTTGGGAGTTATTAGGCAGCAATTCATATCATTTAATTGTGGTACTTACCTATTTAAGAACTGACAAGTTTTTGGTTCAAATAGACCACAGGGAAAGATAAGCAAATGCGTATAAACTAATGATTAGCCACAAAATTCAGGGCCTGTAGCATTTGAGATAATTTTAGAATTCTTCTTACAAAGGAATCTTTATTGCAGAATTGCAATCTGTTTTAATGGTGCAATAGAGGCTATATCTCATTTGTTTGTTTGCAGTTTATTGTGTCTTGTATATTATGCTCTGCTAACAAGAAAGGGAGAAAAAGAATGAGTGAGAGACACAGCAAGGAGGAGCCTGCAATAAAAGCAAAGAATGGGAGACTGCTGAGAAGATCAGGGAGCGAACATACAGCCAACTCCTCAAACTGAGTTTAAAAAAAAAAAAAGCTTTTTCTAGGGGCCTATAGGGACTCTGACAAGTTTATTGCAACCCAGGAAAGATTGTGGGGAAAAGTGAAAACCTAGAGGATAGGACTGTGTTTTGCAGGAAAGAATGAGGAGAGAACTTTAATTTAACATGCACTTTCATTTCTCTTCTGTCTTATTCTACATTATCCTATTCAAAGAGTGCATAGTTCTGATTTTTGTCTAAAGGCAAGTTAGTTTTGAGCCTATAAAACCTTTTAAAGTGCTAAAATACACAGCATTTGGAAAAGACCTAGGCAATAGTACTTCAAAGTTTCCACTAACCTGGGGACCTGCCACCAGCAGACATGCTACTTACTACTAGTTCACCAAAGCACTGAGGAACATAAGTTTGTAATTGGAAGCTTACAGGGGGATGCTTTTGACTGTCTAGATGTCTTTGATAGCTAAGGAGTATTTTCTCTTTATATGAAAGGTACTTTTCTTCCTATACCAACAATCATTGTATCAATCGGATACCAACCACACAGTTTAAATCAAAGGGAACAAATTAGGAGGTCGGGGAAGAGATACATAGTCAAGGATGTTCCTGTTAGTATCAGCAGCAGTCAGTATGGCCCAGTGTAGTTTAGATGATTGAGACTGATACCAGGAAAAAAAAAAAAACTTATCTGATATTATTTTGAAGTTCAGTATCATGGAGAAAGAACAATCATTACCGGACTCAAATAAAATGATTTTTTCAAACCTAAAAACATAGGCTATCTCTAGCTATTAATAGAATAATCTGAAAGTACACATTCTTTATGAGCAAAAGCACTTGAAATTCAGATGGATCAAAGTTAATTCGTTTTTAGTTTTTCTTTGCTCTAAGGAAAACATTCAACCTAAGAATGTATTTTCTCTATGTACTTCACATTCCATTCAAATACACTCACAAAGCTCCAAGCACAGCTAATCAAACAGATACGTGTCAAAGTTAACAGTTTGGAATGCCAGCGTTCAGGCTTTACAAGAGACCCTAACTTGACTCCTGACTAACTCATTAAAATACAAAATATAATGACACAGTTGTTTTAAAATCCTTGAGATTTTCAAGAGTTCAACATTCAGCACTTTGCTACAAACCACACAGCTTTTCTAGATAAGTACTAGCTACTAGAAGTTTCCCCTCACCCCTTCTTTACTAACTCCTAAGTCAATTCACGCAGGTCAGTAGAAGTGCACTCTGTTAGCCCTCCGATATGGTGAAAGAATGCATTTGGGTGCTGGCCACTACAGGAGGATTGCTCCACACACAGGAATGTAATGCCTTAGTTTGTACCAGTTTATGCTGGAATCATCTTGTCCTTAAAATGGCTGAGTTAAAATTGTTTATGACATTCAGATACAGAGAATGAATATGTCTGTAAAGACCAGTGTATAGATATTCAAGAAAACCACTTCAGACCTTCCCCTTAGATCAGATCTAAGTTGTTTTTTCCCCTTTATACTGGACAGCTAAGCAGCTGATTAGCAGCAGCTATGTCCCTCCCTTTGTATAGTATTTTTGGCAGGGCTAAAATTGTTATGCTTTACACTGACCTCTATGATTTGACTTGACAAATAACCTGAAGCAGCAGAGAACATCTAGTAAGTGATATGCCAGTATTTTGTCAATACTAACTGACATCAGAGAACAGCAAGATTCAAACCCTTTTTTCACTCATAGTATCTGGAAGGTAAAATTCACTCTTTCTTGTCATGATGATGAACTCGGCTCAAAACAATGGTGCTGCATTAGCCATTTAAGTCTTTTGGTATTCTCTTTCTTTCTTTAAAACAAAATTTCAAATCTGACACTGTGGGCACAAATGCACTACTTTCAGTAAATATTATGTCTGATTTACATTATTGTATTTTTTTTTAAATAATGTCACTTTACAGTGATATTTAATTATTCAGTAAATTGTGAGCAATTATGTAAAATTAAATAGATAATACATATAGTGTTTGGATACTGTTCTTTCCATTATTATTTTATTAAAAAATAAGACACGGCTTTAGTTGTATTTTTCTGAACAATTACCACTATTTATTTTCAAAATCTCTAGACAAAAACCTTTCTTTAATCACATAGAGTAACTAATATTTGATGAAGTACAATTCTAGCTACCATTGGCATGCTTCATTTTCCGAGGAAAAGAGAAACACAAGGGTATTAAATTCCAGTGATTATGATCATATATGTGTTCACTAAATTGCAATAAGAATTTAGAAAGCTCAAAGTAAAGATTCTGCTGTGACTGATACATGCCAGTCCTTAATCAGCCATTTCCCATTGTACGGAAAACTTTCAGAATTTTGAAGGCTGCCTCCAATCAAGGAGGCAATCAGTGCTGAGTCTTGTAGTAAGCTATAGTAACATACAAACTGCAGTGTGCAACACTACTAAACTAATGTTCTTCAGGAAGGAGAAAAACGCAGTACTGTGAGGGAATAGAAAGATGACTGAAAGGACACAGGAATCTATCGTCTGAAGCTGGAGAAGCAAAGCCATATCTACCTAATGTCATCAGTGGTGCACAGACTAATTCAAAGTACATGACAGTGAAAAAGTTCTCTATATACTCCAGTGCTAAATGGGAACTTCTGATATCTTTCTAAAAGTCAAACCTATGTTTGATAAGCTCATTGACTCTCCTTGGGTGTGATGCACATAAGCAGATCTGGCAAGTGGAGAAATCATTTCAGAATGAAGTCTCCTGGGCTGTACAACAGACGAGCTACACTGGCATAGCAGGCTAACTCTGTCCAATTACCAAATCCAGAATTATACTCCTATAGCTAAACTCATCCATCTTCCAATTATCTTTAATCTACTCACCCCCAAGTCAGCAATAAAGGCAGCATCAACAAAGTAATGTAATGGCAAAGAACAGAGATGCAGGATATTAAAGAAACTCTCAATTTAATTTTGCTGGCTAGGTTTAGTACAGAATGGGTTTCTGTTGTATCAAATGACTCCAAAAGAGAAAGCTGTATTACAAGAGGATTAAACATTATAATAGCCAAGTCAAACAGAGTACAGTTTACCTTTTCCTTACTCCCAGTTCCTAAGAATGGGTTTAATGACAGCCTAGGGACTACACTTGTTCAAACTGAAGCTTTGTTTATTTTACCCATGTAATTGCCTAACCGTCAAGGCATGCTCACACCAAATATTTTAAAGAACACTGAATTTGACTACCACTACTTTCACTGGAAAGTTATATATGCCACACCTAATATTAAAAATACAGCAGTTTTAACAATTGGTGAGGAAGGGAAATAAATTTTACTAAGAGTTATAAATAACTGCCTAGAAAAATTAATTTATTTCAGCTACTTATTTAAAAAGTCATGAGCCAAGACTGGATTCAATGTGAAAAAAGATGCTACTGTTAATGTATATGCCTCCTTTTAAATAGGTTTTATTGTCACAATACTTAACGTTGCTTTTTTTTTTCCCCGGTTTGGCCACTTCCTCACAAACTCAGGCACGGGAAGAAAACCTGAGTAAAGAAGGTCTGTTGGTTGCACTTGTGCCTAGCATCATTTGGGAAAATTAAATCTTATGAGAGAGATGCATAGGAACTGCAAGATTAAATTATGTAGTTAAGATATTCTGGGGTGAAGGAATGACTCTAAGAGGCTACTTCACAGTTGTGCTGGAACACCTAGAATAAAGGGAAGACAGACAGCATCCCAGTGTCAAACAATAGATTCAACCTCATAACAGTTTGGCTTGGCTAGCCAAAAGCATCTAGGCACAGAAGGAATCAATATAATTTAGTGTCTCTATCTCCAGATTTTCTGTTGTGCTTCAATGACATTTATTACTGCTTCGAATTACTTGCTCTCTAGCTGGAGAGCGTCACTGGTAAATAAACACAGCTGTGTATAGCAATACAGCAGTACCTTACCACTCCTGACAACACATCTGTGGTATTGCTATAGCCACTCGCTTTCTGAAAAGTCTTCCATGCATCAAACTAAGCAAAGAGTAGTTTAAATTTTCATTTAAAGAGTCTTATTTACCCCAAGGCATCCCTGAAGAGAACAGAAACTAAATGTACACAAGCCTGTAGGTCAAATTCCTTTTTAAGAAATAATGCTGCAAAACAATATTTTGAAAAGGGTAATAAATGCATCACGCATCATTCTCTGAGTAAGAAACAGGAAAGCAGCCCATAATTCAGAGTTAACACCAAAGCAACATCGATACAGATTTTCAGTGAGAAAGGCTCAAATCCTCCCTTCCTGGGATGCCTCTCCTGGCTGCCAAGCAGGCATCATTTCAACACCAGATCCCGGGGCCAGTCCAGACCCCAAAACTCCCACATTATTTGTTCTTTTGCTAGGATCTGCTTTTAAAGTATCTGTATAATAAGTGAGGGGATGTGTGTATTGCTAACGTGGTAACAAAACAAATTTTGAAAGCAGAGTATCAGAAAACCACACAAAGATTTGCTTCAGGATTTCTAAGATCAATGAGAAATTCGTATCGTACATGTGATTCCCCTGTAAGAAATATCTTTTGCTGATTTCATTTTTTATATCAATTTTGTTTATTCGTTAATTTTTTCAACAAGTGAAAGGCAGTCCCATTAATGTCAGACCCGGATTTAAATTTTAAACTCATTCTATCCCAGTGCAACTTTCTTATTTTCAGTTCAGCTATACGTGATTTTATACCACACTGGGACTTTCATTGGTGTGGAGACTTCAGGAATAAATACAACTAGTTTTAGATACAAAAGCTGATTCTTCACTCCGTTACACTAGTTAAATGACATCGCTTACCACAGGGGTCAGTCAAATTACACTAATTCAGTTTCTGTGTGTCAAAAAGGGGACTTGGTAACCAATTTTACAACATTTACAAATCCTCTTAAATACAAATACTGTTATACAAATCTTGTCAATACAGCCGTTTTTATATAAGATCTGTAGTCTCTTTACTTTTTCTGACTTGATGTTCATTGGTGTAACCACCACCTACAATTCACATTACAATTAGGGAAGATGCAGCTGTTTAGCAGCTATAAAAATAGGCCAGCAATAATCAGAGCGCACTGCAGAATTGCTCAGTGACCACAATAACTTTTGACCAGTGTGTGTATCTAATGAACTCTCACACTAGTTCTCACATCTATCCTCCATACCTTGGTGCAGAACGTTAGTACAAATGAGTTACTCAGCTTTTAAAGATTTATGAAGTATCTACATACTGAATTTATTTTCTATATTTTTCCTTTATCTACACCAGAGACTTTCCATAGATAGGATTTTTTCTTTGCTTAAAAAGAAAGAAAGCATGATCCTGTGATTATGACACAAGAACAGAAATTAGCACAAAATCAAGACATTGCACATTCCTGTCTTCACCATAGACTTCCAGCGTATCTACAGAAGTGCGGGATGAATACAGTTTCCTCCCTATGTATAAAATGGGTGCAATACAACCCACAGGATGTACATGATCTAAATTAATCAATGATTTTAAGGCATTTACATGCACAGGCGGAAAGTGTTGATGTAAACTTGCGCGCATGTCAAGACTTTAGAAGGGTCTTTTCCATTTAGAAAGTTGGTTGGAACTGAAAAAGATTGAAAGAACAGAGACCTATGCCAGGTACACACGGTGTATGTTATTGAATTTCACAGCCTGTTTACTAGCACTACATACACATATATACATATTATACCTAGCAAAACTGTTTCACTTACCAAATATATTAATTATAGTACTGCTAAAACACAACGTTTAAAAGGCAGTGGTATTTGTGAGTCTGTGTATGCATTTATAACACAGAATTTGATACAGCAGCTCTGCAAGATAAAAGCTAAGATATTTATAGAAGCAAGTACCAAGTCAGAGATTGCTCCCTAAACTTCTGTTTTATCTAATTAAATACAATTAATTGTATAAGTAAATTAATTACCCAATCATATGGGTCACTGGGACAAATTAAACAAAGATCCGAAAAGTCAAGTGAAAGGAGAAATATTAGGAGCAATTTCATTTTGGAAAAAGCTCCCAGGGATTTCAAATCTTACTCAACACGGGTAAATTTTACACTATTGGGCATAACAATATTGCTGACTTCTGTGTTAGCATGGAATGATAAATGTTTTATAGCATTACAAAATTTCAAAACATTAATAAGTATTACAAAATTTTACCTACAATCTTGCAAAACTATCAGCATAAGGAAACTGATCTGTTACTGATGTCACCCGAGCCATTCCACTTCCATGTCAACAATTATATACGATAGTACAGAAAACACAATGTTGAAATTGCTTTGCTAAGCAAGAAATTCTTTTGCAGCTCTCTCTAAGCTAACCAGTTCAGAGATCTGACAGATCATACGATAAAAATAAATACATGAATCTCTTTCAAAAAAACTTGGAGTTTCACAAATTTAGTTTCACTTTTCTCCTCACTTTTCCCATAATCAGTGTGTGGATTGGTTCCATGGTACACATATCAAGGAATGAAAATCTGTAGAATCTGCTCGTAAACTGGCAAACCTTCCCAATGGTGAGTAACCTTGGTTCCACTCAGTTCACCAGCATGAAGAAGTCACAGAGTGGAAGAGGTCATCTCCTAACGAAACACATGCAGCCAGGCTTGTGCTGTTGCATGTCTCCCACATATTCTAAAACGTCACAGTAAGATCCTGGCCTCCATCAATAGAAATGTCCCATTTATTTCAATATTTAAATAGATTAATCTGACTTGCCTTAGATGCCTATACTAGGAAAAAAATGGATTTCACCTTAGGAATGAAATTTTTCTCTGCTGACTGTAAAATGAGCAGAGGATGATTAAATTGGTTAGAGACATGTACGGAGTTGATGCTTACATTTTGACATTCCACTATGGGAGCCAAATTCTAAATTTCTAGACAAATTGCCAGAGCTCTAAGTCAGCACAATGCTTTTCTGCACGTAGCAACATATATTTGAAATAAGGGGAAAAGTTTCTGTCTTAAATGAGGTGTTGAAATACCACTGAAGTGGGCAGGAAATGTGACCAGAATGTCACAGTTAAGTCACTAGCTTCTGAGGAGACTTCCAGCTCAGAGGCATCAGCTCATGTCAGGCAGTGCAGGGCTCCTCTCCTCTCCCACACTGGTTGGTGCCTGGAGGCAGGCAGTGCTGAGCAGTTCTCATTCTTTAGGCGAATCTGCACTGAGACTTGGTGAAAGAGGGGAAAGAAGAGCAGAGGTGGCAGCTGCAGCAGTTCCTGTCTCAGTGCTTCTCCCTTGTCCTTCATGCCCTTCCCCTGCCAACCTGATCTAGCTACACTGTCCTCTTGGCATGCTGTCTTTCCCCCACAGCTTTCATATTTTCCCTTCACCTTCCTTCCCTCAGAATGGCTAGCTTGGTAAAGTTTACCCTGTTTCGTCTAACCACACAACGCCCCCCAAGCCCTGCTTGATTGCTGGAGCCATGCACATCCTTTTGCTCAGGCTCTGCTTCCCACTGCTCTGGTAAACTGGTGGCCTCCTTCCCTCATGCCGCAGCATGGGGCAGGACATTTAAAAGCCTAGCATTAGCGAACACTGGAATATCTTGCTGGAAATTGCAATAAGGTAACACTGGTCAAGCTGGTTAGTCTGGACAGGGTCTGGAGGGTTCCCACCTGCCTCAAGTATGGGAGGTCATGACAGAAGAGGTGGGAGTGAGAAGGAAGAGCCGGAGAAGGGGATACTGAGATCATCTCCGCAAAAGCTGGAAACCACCGCTGACGCACTTTCCATTTTTTGTGACTGAACTACAAGGAAATTAACTGGACTTAGAACCTAAAGGTGAGTTAAAGTTTTATATAAACACCTCTTTTCTTTAAGTGAGTATTGTTTCTCTTTGTAAAGTCCTCTGGAAATCAACTGGGATCTTATTAGGTCATAATCTTGAAAATCTAGTCACACGAGATCTGTATTCTACAGAAAGTTAAAAGCATGTGAGCTTTTTGGCTGATGTAATGGTGACATACAGCTGCATAGACACAGGGCTGAAATTTGATCAAACACAAGGCAGGAAAATTAGAAGGTGTGTGGCTGGATTTTAATGAATATATGCTGATAATTTAAAAATCCAGGGTTTAGGTGCACCTCCAAACACACTATATGCATTGTGATGCAGACTCTGGTTGAAATTGATATTGTAGTTTGGTCCATGTGCATTTATTCTGCGCTATGAGACAGAACTGATTGCTTGCATCTAAGTATGTTTCAATCAGGAAAATTAAAGGCAACTAAATATTAAACTTCCCCATTAGCATTCTCCTCCTACCTATATTTTCCAGGTATACAACATTGTACAAATCAGCATCAAAATAAAGAGTCAGCTTAACACTGTAAAATCCATCTATCCTCCTTAATTACATAATATGTTCTATATAGTCTCTTTCCCACCTTCCCCGCAGAGGAATCGTGAGCTAAGTGCGAACACAGCTCCCTCTAGAGCTTGAGTATTAGACAAAAACACAGCACGCAAACCCGCGGCTCCAAAAGCTTGCTTTAAGCGCTTAGAAAGGCAGCCCCGTGAGAAAGGGCAATATATACGCCAGAGAGGCCAGGGAGCCTGTCGCAAAGGCTGCAGGCTGAGATTCAGAACACCTTCTGTTGGAGACAGATTCTCTGTTAGCTGCGAAAATGGCCTACCTTTCCAATGTAAGCTGGTAGGAAAAGGCTGAGCAGGCCCCGGGTTTATGGGAGAGGTGAGGTACAAATCCCTGACCACTGGAACCTTATTTGCTGTCTGGTACGGCAGGTGAGCCCCGACAGGCTTCACCAGCGGGAGAATAGAGGGTGTCAGCGAGCTGAGCAGTTGTGTCAAACGTTTCGTGTGGTGAGGCAAGAACTGACATATTTAGCCCTTCAGAATTTACAGGATCTAAGTTAATTAACCCAGCATGACTTCCACTGCTCTCCAGAGCGGTCATTGCCGAGCTGGGGTGGCTCCAGCACCCCTCGCCCTTGACGGCCCTCCACAGGTTGGCAGGGGTTGAAGCTGGTTCTCAGGTGATGTCCAGTTTCACCAATATTCCGTCCTGTGGCCAGCAGAGGGGAAGCGAGGGGTGGTACAAGCTTATGGGGACACCGAGAGGGCGGGGAGACACGGCCTGCGGGCATCTCCGGGTGTGCCCGCACACCCAGGTGGGCCTCGCCCCTGGGGGACATGGTGTCGGGGCCCGAGCCGCCCGGGTGACATGCCGCCCCTTCCCTCAGTCCCCCTCTTCTTACAGTGATGCCAGTTTCCTCGAAGATCCCCCCCTCCTCCGCTTGCTCAACCCGGCGAGGCCTACGAGCTTCCGCCAGCCCCTCTCCCCTTCCCCGTGACCCCGTCCGGGCGGGCCACCGCCGCTCCCGCTGCCGCCCTCGCCGGGCTGCCCCGCGGGCGAGCCGCCCGCAGTCCCCGCCTCTCTTCCCACGGATATAAGCCGG
>VYXH01006349.1:228031-250992 GCA_013397275.1 Burhinus bistriatus | reverse complement strand
CCCGGACCCCGCGCCGGCGGCTGTGGCGGGGGCAGCGACTGTCCCTCGCGGGGCCGTGGCGGGACAGTGGGACTCGCCTGCGGGCAGTGGCGGGTCCCGGCTCCCACCCGGCTCCGCTTCAGCACCCTGACGGCGGAGCGCTCGGGTCGCCGAGGGCTGGTTTCTTCTGAGGGGGCGGGGATCCGTCATGAGCATAGCCGGGTCGGTGCTGGGGAGCAGGGGGGAGCCTCGGGGGTCCGCAGTTGGGCGCAGCTGCTGACCTACGGTGACAAGGAGCCATCTGCAAGATTTCTTTCCCTCGTCCCCGGTTCTGAGCTTGTGGGAGAGGCAGAGAAGGTGGTGTTTAGGAAATAATTAGGATATCGCTCAGTGAAACGCTTGATTTCCAGAAGTTACTGAGGTTGTGCGGGGTTTTCCGCTCCAGCTTCCTCCCAGGCAGTTCCCCGAAGCAGCGGTGGCGTCTGCCGGGGTGGCGGGCTTGCGGGTCGCTGCGGCCTCCCTTCCGCTTGGGTGCGGGCCGCGAGTTCATCCGGGTCTAGCTTAGATATAAGCATGCAGGGCAACCCCTGATTTTTAAAGACTTTATCTTCCCAGAATAAAAAAATGGGGAAACTAGGAGCTAATGCCTTCTGCAGCAGATACAGCCGGGGATGATTTTGAACCACGTTTGTTTGTAGCTTCTTCAGAGGTCTTGGATCAAAAAAGAAGCATTAGACAGAGCTCCAAATAAGTTATCTCAGTAATCCAGGAGTTATAAGAGGGAAAATAATTTTCTTCTCGTATTTCTCGCTTCTGCCAGGACACATTCCTTTAGTAAGACGAGCATGAGCCCAGAGGGCAGGACCGAGCCTTTTCCCCCAAAAGAACGTTTCCGAGTAGTAATTAACAGCAACTGCTTCGTGTAACTAAACAGTGACTGCAGGGAATCGGGAACTACATATAATATGACTGATGGCACTCTTTTCTGTATTTAAAGGCAATCCAGAACTACCAACAGCAGTTAATATAACTTGGTCTTCAATCAATTTTAAAACTATACTACAGTGGCAACCAAAACCATCAGGTTACTTGTATACAGTAGAAATACATGGGTAAGTAGAAAACACAAAGCTGTGCTCATTCATGGCAACTGAAGAAGATGCAGATAGAGTGTGTTTGAATATTGCTGAGACTGAATGTAACAGGAAAAGAGCCCAAACATGAGGATTTGGGAAAATTACCAATCCAGCTGTTAATACTTCTATATATCCAACTACAAGAATATCTGATTCAGGCTTCTAGTTTTACCCACTTCAGAAATGGAGAGTTGAGCTTTAGATCAGTGTTTTAGTTCTGGGGCTTGGTGCAGGCCAGTTGCACCGGAGATCTAGGCCAGGATACTTGGAAGAAGTTGACGCTCAATCTGACATACCAATGTGTTGATTGAACTTCACCTTTTTGTGTCTTTCAAGGTGTCTGGACTGAGTCTTTCATCTTTAGTCTTGGGAGGTGTCTGATAAATACGAGTCTGCATTTTATTCTAATCGGTGAATCACAGTAAATGAATAATTTGTCTTGCTGGCTAATACTAAAAATTACCTTTGTTCATCTACCTCTGTTGAGACTTCCTCTGTTGTCATGTTTGATGTAAGCTATGAAACATTGTGCACATAAAAAGTAGGCAGTTTATGTAAAGCATCTAACACCTCTTTCAATACTGCACAAAAACTTCCGTGAAGTTCAGTAATAAAGCTGTGCTGTTCTTAGCTCCCATATTAATTCATAGACCATTATTAAACATGCCGCAAAGGGAAACTGCATCATCAACTCTCCTACATATTAATGAAAATATGGTACTGTAGTTGCCTCTGTCTGTAAAAGTGGCATAGAAATGAGAGTGCTTTTATGACTAATGGATGAAATACCAGCGCAATGGCCTAATGTGCTATTTTATTCTTTAAGGGAGTGATTAAATTAATAGACTTAGAAGCACAGAGCAGAATGATTTTTATGAAATTTATGAATCTGGAATTTCTTTCCAGCCATTTGTGCTCGCAAAGAATTGAAGTCTGTTTGCCCAAGATTCAGTATAGAATTGGGTATAGTTCTGATACAGAGGCACTTTTTCAGACAAGCTGCTCTTACAGATGAAATGTGCTTAAATGTTTGCTTTCTCATCTATGTACATTTACAGAGTACATTTGTTTGATTGCAAAGATCAAATCTCCTCTGTCCCTTTTTCAAGGCATCTCTAGAACAGTATCACTAACTGACCTGTGACATCAGAAGAAATCTGATGAAGCGAGAAGGGAGTTCAGGCCACTCTTAAATAAAACTTGACTTACCTGGAGGAAAAGTCATTTGTTAATTTCCACACAGTCGGCACTCTTGCTCTTTCAGCTAAGATCACACAATTTTTCTTTTCCTTAGTTCACCATCAAATGCAGGGAAAAGAATTGAAGCAGTAATATCTAATCTGTTTTTCCATTCCTTCTTATTAGGAAGTAAAATGGGGGATTAACACTTTTTTCCTGGTTTCTTTATTATTTCTCAAGTAAAGGGACCTGCTTTCTATGATTTAAAAATCAAGAGAAATGCATGGGTCATGTTTTTTGTCAATATTTTTTTATTGTAATTCTGCAATGAAAATTGCTGCTACTGTCTGGTTCTTAGTGACATTTGCACCTGCATAGATGCAAACACAAGTGACATATATGAGGGGACGTTATTGTCACGTCAAACAATTAATATTGGTGTAAACAGAGCTTCATATGATGACTGTTAGTTTTCGGATGCATCAGGAATAACACTTTCAAAGTGATTTACACATCTTATATTTTTTAAATAAGTGAACTGCAGAAAAATCCAAAATCAGAACTAATGGTTTCTGTTCAATTCATGTAAAAGATTGACTTTTTAATTCATGTATGTATCCAATAACATATTTCTATAATTAATATGGCTTATATTTGATTTACTTGATTCTACTCTGAATTGTGAAATATAGCTGTAGAGGGCAGCAGGTTTTGAGGTTTTTTTCTTCTCCTTTTCAGCCAGACTGTTCCACTGGATGAGGGAAATCAATACAGTTTGAGGGGAAAAAAGTGGGTTTTAACATACCTAAATACATAAAAGTCTGCTTGGAAAGTGTTGACGCTTCTTTCTTGCTCTTGCAGACAGACATCTGACACCAAAAAAAAATGCATACTGACAGAAGAAACAGAGTGTGATGTTACTGATGTGCTCAGGAACGTAAAAGAGACCTATACAGCACACATACTGTCTGTGATGTCCACAGGGATGGATAACTTTGAAGAACCACCTTTCGCAGTCTCTGAAAAATTTACACCTTATAGTCAGAGTAAGTAGGATTGACGACTAAATCTTATCAAAAACTTCCTTTCAAGATTACTTCCATTGACTTAAACAAGGCTTAGATTGGGCCTAAAAGTTTTTCCTATAGATTCTTACAGTAGCCATACTGGTATCTGAGAGGAAGACATTCAGGCATAAAGCTTTCCCTGTAGTAGGCGAGTGTGTAAGATTTTAGTTGCCATTTGTTTCTCACTGCAGTGAGTAGACCATTTTATTAACATTGTGTAGCAGATGAAGATATTTGTTAATAATTCAGGATTTCACTGTATAACTTCAGCTCTGTAAACTTATAATAGATTTGAGGAGGGAAGGGAGTGCAGGGAGGAAGAAAAAAGAGCATGTTGTGTAGAAAAGATGATGACAGTTTTTTAATTCTAAAAATGCTTGTTTAGCTGTTCTCGGAAAACCGGAGATACAGAATTACACACAAAAAGGTTCAAAACTGAATGTTGTGTTCGAAGATCCACTTACACCATATACATTTCCTAATGGAAGCTTTCAAAGTATTCGAGATATTTTCCAACATGACCTGGAATACAAAATGTATTACTGGAAAGATCAAAGTTCTGGAAAGGTAAGTTCTAACTCTACTTTTTACATATTCTGTATCTATATTATAGCTACACAATTTCTGTGCTACCTTAAAAGCTAGCATTTTTGCAAAGAACACTTTCTTGAAATATTTTTTTTCCTTTACAGAAAGATGCAACAACAAAAAGCCATAAATTTGAAGTAAGCGTTGACAGCACAAAGAACTATTGCTTCTACATACAGGGAATTGTTCCCTCCCGCAGAGAAAACCGTAATGGTCAAGAAAGCATGGTGCTTTGTACCAGTGTGGGAAGAAATATCTTAGATGGTAGGTATCTGGTGAAGTTTGTCATACAGTCTTTAGCATTCTAACAAAAAGACACTTTGATTCTTCAAATTGTGATGCCTAAGTTATAAAATAAATTATTTGCTGTATAAGTGAGAGGACACAGACTGCACATGGAAACTCATGGGAAGAACTCACGTTAAGTAGCAGTCCATCTTTAGCTAGTTGGGGCTGGTCTTAGGGTTTTTCTAAACTGTTTTGGTTAGTTTTGAATGGTCCGAGTTGATGACTGGTCACTGAGGTTTCAGAACTCATCACTAGCCTTCAGCTTCGTTTTTTTGTTTTCTGGTTGTTTTCCTCAGATCCTTCCATAACGGGTCCCATAGTAAGTGCTTGAAGGATTCGCTCTAAAACATACTAGTTTTGGAAACCTACATAACAGGCATTTCCATTGACTTGCAGTTTGAACTGAACTTCAGTTATTATCTCAAAAGCAGATGAAGAGACTAAGACTTTCTTTATTGTTACATTACAAGGTCAGAGGTTGACAGATTAGCTTCTTTACTGTTAAATAAGTTAGTGAGTGGTTGGTGAATCAGCTAGTCTAATTCCAGACAAAAAACCTAGATAGCACTTTATTCAGTACAAAGTCATCGTTATTTATTAAATAATATCACATTGCTGTACTGTATCTTTCTTCTCCAATGGATAAGAATATTTGCACTCCAAGTAGAAAAGCTCTTCTAAAATTGGTAAATTAACTCTCTCAAATTAACTTTCTTATCTAGATAAATATTTTTGTTTATCACAATAGTTGAATTCTAGTAAATTACAGCTTGAATAGAAATCTCTTCTGTTGGTGTTTCCTAGCTTCTAACTTAGAATAAATTTCCACTTGGACATAGTTTCACAGAAGTAATGCAGGCATAGGGGGAATGGTTTGACTTATTCCTGTGGTGGTAGCATGGCATTTTACTGCACCAACTAAACTAGATTAAAACCTAGTGTGAACCAGGTGAAATAAAGCTTTACTTTAGTCCAACAAATTCAGGTTAAAATTAATTCAGTTCACACTGAGGTGGTCACTCCCTTTCTGTGACACTGTAAAATACAGAAAGCATTTTTTAGTTCAGTGGAGTGGGTTCTAACAGTTTGTGGCAATGTGACATTATGGCTTCTGATAACTGAACCTTGAATTTTTTTTCCTCCCCTACAGAATATGGAGCCGAAGTCTTTATCATCATAGCAGTGATAGCAATTGCAGTCATCACTCTTGCCATTGTCCTGTCAGTGATCCTGTGTAAACGCAAGAAAGCAAAAGCTGCAAGAGAAAAGGAACCTCTTAACGGTGTCTAAGGAAAAATTATTGTGGGCAGTAGTGGCAGTTCCAAAGCAAAAAAAAAAAAGCCCCCCAAAAACCACATATTGGGTAATTGGGTGGAGCCTTTTAGCCTCTCTGATACAGGAATTTTGAAGCCCAAACTTTATGTGGAGTCAAAAATCCCGTAAGACAGTCACAGATGAAAAATCCAGATACCAGGAAGCCCTGTGTCACTAGTGGCCGGAGGCTGCACGAGTATTCTAGCGATCTGTTACAATATCCTAACCCTGCTCATAGACTCTTCCCAAGCTCCTTCTATTGTCCTGTCTGAAACAGGATTCTGAACTAGATGGGCCTTTGACTTGACCAGGTACAGCCATTCTGAAAGTATGGCCTTACTGAGCCAGAAGGTTTATGGTACTTGTGAGGGGAAAAAACACTGCCTTTGAAAAACATGTGTCCTTTACCTAACTAAAAGGAACATCTTTCTGTTTCTGTGAAACAAAACCTGTATTTATCTGACCTTCTTTTAACATTATTAACTGGTGAAATGATCTGTTAGTTCAAATGTGGCAAAGATGCTACTATTGCTTCCACACTTCTTGGATAAAATTGACTTGGTCTATTTATCTTTGGATATAGACAGTCTAAGGTAAACAAACTGAAACTACAGTACCTGGCGACTTGTAAGGAACACTCTTGAAGTAGATAGCTGCTATCCATCTGGAAAGCATGTCTGGATGACACTACACCTAGCATTATACAGACAGGGTAGTCTGGTGGTTCCAAGAAAGTGTGAGAAGAAATACTTTGCAGTTTTTGAGTCAGTAGTTACTCACTTTATGCAAACACTGAGTAGGTAGCAGTATTTACTGCATTTTGAACATTACCTTTAATTAAACGGTTGGTGAATGAATAGTTTATGTGGTACAGATTCAAATCATCTTGGTGATGGGATTTGGAGGTACCTGTTGCTTTGACTATTTTAATATTTATTTTATAAATGAGAATCTAATTTTTATACTGGTGATATCTGTATTTATGATGGTAATTTATACTTTTCTAGTGAAATAAAGGTGGCTGGGAAAATAAGACTTTCTTTTCCTTTTTTAAATGAAGCACAGTATTCACTCCAGAACTAAATTAAAAACAGATTTAGGAAACTTCTGTTGCAACAGCAGTGTAGGCACACTGCCAGAAGTCTAACCAGGACTCTGCAAAATAGACTATAAGGGCACCTACTACTTGTAAGGATGAAAATATGAGAAGCCACAGCTTGCAAACTGATGAAACATTTTGAAGGCTCCTGAGCTGCTTTTCCGCTGTCTGCTTATGTGAGCGATTATTCAGTGTTTTCATTCACAGCTTCTCATTCTAATGGGAAGTATACTGGACATCTCTTTGGATGTATCACACAGGGATTCCCACAGTGATGTCTGTACCACTTGTGGTACTAATGTTCATTCAAGGCAATATGGGGCCTGGCTCAGAGATAAGAACTGCTGCAACTGATGTTGGTATCTATTGCTGCTGCTAACGATGGTGATAGGCACCAAAAAAAAAAAAACCCAACCAAATAATCAAGAGAACAGGAAAAAAAATGCATCTTGTGGTTGGCACTAACTGGCTGTATGTCTCAAAGCTTTATACATGTCTTAAAAGAAGATACTCATTGCATTTATGAGAAGGAATAACATCATAGAGAATTTATATCACAATCTACTAATTTTTACAGAATTGTATTTTGTTTTTCATCCCTGCTGTATTATAGATACCTTCTTTGCATTTTGAGGATTAAGGTTCCTGTGAACGTGTGAGTGTTTTCTTTGTTCTTTAATTCCCTTTTTTACAGAGGGAAGAAAACAAACACCACCACCACCCCCCAAAAAAAAACCCCGTTTACTGAATATTGTGCAATAAATGCTTAATGCATTTTCTACTGATGCATAAGCCTTGTATGGAGGAGGAATCTTTGCAATCAAAAATATGAAAGTGCTTGTGGGAGTAACTTTAAAAACATTCCAAAGTTGTCATCATTACTTCCCTTCCCTGTGCTGTTCTGCTTTCTCGGTTTCATTCAGTGGGAAGCTCAGAAAAGAGAGGAGCTCACAGAAAAAGAAAACCTGTAGGATACAGCATAGCATTTTTTACACTAGACCTCGCTGTTGATTGTCATAAGCTACATAGAATGATGTTATAAGTCATGCTTCATACTTAAGAGATTTTTTGCTTTGTTCTGAATAGGAAGGTTGTTTTTATTAACAGGAAGAAAGAAGGAACACCCATAGAAATGCAAACAAGTGCCTTAAATGGCCTAAGAGCAACCCACTACTGTACAAGTTCTGGAAACCTGAGGCGCTTCTGTTCCCTAGCTGCAGTATGTTATCATCCAACAATGCTGAGTAACCAGAGTCACGGGGCTCACAAATCCTATTTCAAAGAGGTTTTTTTGCTGTTTGTGGAGACAGTTGAGAAAGGGGCTTTTTATTGCAAACTTCCGGAAGTATCCCTTGGGCCCATGTGCTGAGCCCACGCAAAATGTTTTATGCAGAGTATCAGGGTGAGCGAAAGGAGCTGTTGAATAAAGGTATTGTCACTAGGAAGAAAGACTAGATCCTATCTACAACACACATGTGGCCACTTCAGCACTGTACCCATTTAAGCTGGAGCCAACCACCCAGGGAATTGATGCGAGAAAGGGAAGGCTTTTCCTACATGCCTAAGTTCCCTGCTGTAGCTTCTAAGCAGGTTTCTGTAAGCAAGCGTGTTCCCACTGATGCTCCCGATTCCCCTGTTCGGCTTTGCTCCTTGTCCTCTGTTGCAGAAAAAGGTATCCAACTATTTCAAGTGGAGAAAAACATTTGCAGTTCCCTGACACAACACTTGTGTTCTTTCCTCCTGCAGATGAATGTGTAACGTTGCATACTGTAATAAGCCACTTTCATTTTCCACTACTGCTTTAAAACATTCTTCTTCTTCACGCGAGTGAATAAAGGCTGATACTGTTATGCTACTTTTCTGCCAGCCCTAACAGCACTACAGACAATAAAATTACTGCCATTGCTTAAAAGGAACAACTGTGCAGGACTTCATGAATGTACATATGATAGATATGGCAGCAAACAGCTTAGCTAATTTATTTCCAGCAGACTCAGCTTTCCACTGTGAGAAGGCTGCTGCTGAGAGGCATGTAATGATAAGAATGTGATTATAAGCTTAACTTGGATCACTAGTTATGTGGCAACTCAGGACAAAGGATTTCTGCATTAAGTAAGTGAGAATAAACAGCTGTGATAGATTATCTTCTTGGTTCGGTGTTGTAATGCTGATTGTTTCGCAGGTTAGTAGTGACGGCTACACAGTTTCAGAACCTTGTAAGACACAGGAATGAGTGGGCTTTTCGCAGTACCAGACCCACGAGTCAGTTGAGTAGCCTTCTAATTACACAGCATTTATCCACATACAAATAACCATGCTTTCTATAGTCCGTGTTTGTCACTGAGGGAGAGAGAAGACCTGGTATTCATGTTTGAGAAAGCAGGAACGCCAAAAAAGAACAACCTGCTAGACAGGACAGAAGCAGGAACTGGCCAGCTGAAAATCCTCCCCAACCATTAGGTGTGGTGTTATTCACCATGGCATATGCTCTCTCACACAGTACGCCCATTCCCTTAACAAAGAGAAACTGCCACAGAAAGCTGCCCTTCCCTTATTTGCTGGTGCGTGTCCTCCAGCGCTCTACAGCAGGACACACACAAAAGCTCAGGGCATAACGACCAGGACAGATGCACTGGAAACCTCCTCTTCCCTTAACCTTATGATGAGAATTCTTCCCATCAGTGAGATCCTTCTGCTTCTTCGGGCACGGGCCCATTTCCGTATCCCCCAAAAGGACCCAGAAGAAACATCTTTCCCTGTAATTCCTCAGCCTCTAACTGTAGCTGAATTAGGCAAGTTCAGAGGAAGAATTGCCTCAGGGGTGATTTCCTCCAGTAAAACCTGCTGGTACCTGGGAATAAAGACACAGCCATGATGACTGCCTCCAGGGCTTTTACAGCCAGGTCCTCTCTCCTATGTCCAATCGCAGGGATTGTGCCTGTTTCTCATCTTGTCAAAATTTGTGCCCTATTAGTGACATACTTCAGTGATTTGCTCCTGTAAGAACCTCACAATGTTTCTGCTCCTGACTTCTCCCAGCTCCTTTGTTGATGTTTCCATTCCTCTCCCCATCCCCTGCTCATTTCTGTTACCTGTTCTTCCCTAGAGATGAGCCCACTGTCTCATTTCTGCAAACTATGGGTTAGGATCTCGTTTAAATGAAAATACAGCACCTGAATAAATATATAGCCCTTAATCAATAATCAAGAATATATTAATAGCATGGCAGCATTTTTTCACTCTCTACAGCTTCCCTTGGACACCGTAACTGGATCAATACCTTCCAGAAAATTCACTAGCACTGCTCTGAGCGCCTTTTTCGTTGCATCTAGTTACCTTTAAATATTAACATTTTTTGTGGCTTGTTTAACTATCAATGAGGTTATTAATCTGAACTCAAAGACTATTCACAGTTCCAGATCTCTGTTATCCTTGCTGATATATTTTCTTTTATTTTTATTTTCAAATTTTGTACCTTATTACTTCAAGAAATATTTAAATAGCAAAGTACTCAGACACTGTGATATTCACAAAACTATTTCATCAAAAGAGCAGTTCAATTAAAAGCCTCCTTCCTCTGAATAGAGAAATATTTTCCCAATGAGATCACATGATAATTCTTTAATTAGTTCTTCAGTAATCACATAACTCAATTAAAAAGCTAGTGTAATGAAAGAGCTAGAATGACAAGGGAAATTTTAAAACCTACTCCAATAAAAAGTACTCATTATTCCAGGAAAAAGGTGTATTTTTGTTCTGTTGTTTGGTGTTTTTTTTAAAGAGCGCATCCTTGATTAACACAGGTGGTTTTCCCTCTGCCACCTTCATACTTTACCATCTGTTTACACCAAATATGTAGATTCCCACAGAGATGATGCTCAATCTGATTTCCCATCTTTCCACTTTACTCATAGCATGCTCACTTGCTTCCATAAAGCATCACGGGTGCAACCACACCATCGTATGTCATCGCTGCAGCCGTCACTCTAGTAGTGGAACCATGAGCACCACAGATCTGGTCCTTCTCTGCTCTTCACACTGCTTTAGTGGAACAGTAGCCCTGCATAGACAAGTTAGACTCTGTGAGCCATCTCTATGATATTAATTCTGCAACTGCGCGTCTGGTATTCTGTTTTGTCTGCCTGGAAAAGGTGACCCCAAGTGGCAAAAGAAGGCATAATCAGTTATGCTAACAATCCAAATTTTCCGAAGTGGCTAGTACACTGATACCTGGTTTGAATCCAGATGTCACCAAAATTTGGAGGAAAAGGGCATGTGAAATTTGTTAAATCTTCTCTTTCCTAATAATGAAGATCAACGGATAGTTTGAACAGCTCAATGAGATCCGATAGGAAGGGTAGGAGCCGCTCTCTCCCCCTGAACACTTCCCCCCGTCTTCCATTCAGTCCATGTTTCCCTCTGCCAGGTTCTCGGGGACCTTGGGTTATAACATACCTCGTCTTGTCCAGCTTTCAAGCACTGCTGGAAACAAGGCCCCAGTTAACAATCCAGCAGGTAGCAACAAGTACTTATTTTCCCATTGTTTGCATGATGGTGTTAAAGCCCACACAAAACCATACTCCCTTCTCCTGACAAAGTTCTCCTTTAGTCTCAGAAAACTCAGGATTACCTCAGAATTAGGAGATTTTCACGCTGAATGTTAAGCTTCTTACCAGACTTTCTCTCCTCAGTATGCATCAAATAGAAAAAATATTCCTCTTGCTGCCCTTTAACTCTTAGAGGAATGGACTGAGAACCTCAGAGAAGAGACTGAAGTCTTCTAGGAGCACTGGAAAACATGTTACTACTGCACGTGGCATGAACGAAGCTGTAAAAGCCCTATAAGTTATGTTGAAGTACAAGCTATGTTTGGAACTGTGAAAACATGCTATCTGTCCGGTGGCAAGGAAAAGAAAGGCCCGGGTAGGAATAGCTGGAATGCAGCCGTGTTTCTAACCAGGGCTATCTTGGGCTTTACGTGCTTTGAGTTCTGCTGACCTCATCTCGAAAAAGCAACCCCAAAAAAGTCTTTTGAGGGAATGACCTTCCATTCTAGAGGCAATGACAGGCACGAGAATTCGAAACAGGTCCTAGGTGAGGGGCGGCTCTGCTGTACTGAGTCTCTCAAGCAGCTCACTATGAGATGTAACAACCTCAGGGACAAATAAAATACATGGCGTACACAGGAACTACTACTGTCTATCAGACCCGCCTACACAAGTACCTCTGTCCCACTGGCCTGATGCACCCCCGTGCCTCAGAGGAAGTTTACAGAGGTAACACCCGAAGCATGGAGAGATTTTTGCGAACATTGAAGCACTAACCTTAAGCAGCCTTTCCATAATTCTCTAATTAGGATTGTTATAAATACAACTATTAAAGGGAAAAAAAAAAAGATTTATTTTAAATTTTGTAGTTATCTATTTACTATTTGTGGGTTAAAAAAGAACATCTATGTGTAGATTTGACCTTAGCCCTTAATTCCCTACTAAACTCCAAAAAAATTTGCTAATGATTCCTGGCTTTCCAGAAGCTCTGTTGCAATATATAAGATTGCATCTGAGTTTTAAGAAGCCTCCAGTATACACGCCTTTCTTTTTAACCATTCTTTTCCCAAATACATCAGCTTATCACCCCCTCCATAGAAACTTCATTCTTTCAGTGTTTTACTACGTCTGTCACATTAGTAGCTTCTGACACGGTTGTTCTTAGCCGTTGCTTTTGTGCTGATACATCCCCGCAGTAGAATGACACAATAAAGTAAATAAATAAAGACTAGCTTATTCTGGGGAGCATCTTCACACTACTTACCTTGTCATGATTCACAATTAAAATTAGTCAAATTTTTTTTTGTGCCTGCTCATGCTAAACCATTGAGTCTAAGGAAGTGAAGAGTGTATTTGGTTCCATAGAAGATTGTCTGTTCAATTGCATACATGGAGTATTTTTTCCAGAGCAGTATTCCCCAAACTTTCTATAATCAAGCTTTAAAAATTAGCCGTGATTTGTGCCAAACTCTAAAGTTATTTTAATGCAGAAAACTTGCTCAGTCATGTAGGTGGAGTTCCGTATTTCTACCCAAGTAAACCAATCTCAGCAGTCTTACTTTTGTCCAGACAGCATTGACCTCATTTTTCCAGTTCTGTTCTATTTTGGTGCGGCATCATGTGTGGAAGCCGCTTGCTTCCCAGAACGAGGGGTGGGTGGGGACCAAGGATGTTGGTTTGTGGAGAGGCAGAGTGGGGAATGGAGCTGGGCAATACAGCACAAGAGCTCCTACTGCCAGTAAAAACCATTGTATTGAATCTTAGTGGTTCAGACTTGCCAAAGGTCACTAAGAGTGAGGTTTCTAACCAGTGTGAGAGAGGTGGCGATTGTTAAGCCTGGTTTCTGAAAGACATATTCCACAGAAGTGGAGTGTCCAAGTTCCCCCTCTCTCTTATTTTAAAATACCAGGTGGGTGATTATTCTTGCGCTTTTGCACTTCTTGCAGGATTACTGACAAAACAGCTTTAGTTTCTAAAGTCAATCCCCGTGGAATTTCACCAGATGTTTAGGCATATTATTTCTATTTAAACCTTGAATCTGTCATATTTTTCAAATTACTCCCTTAAGACAGCTTCTGCCTGGGAAGTTCCAGGATGCTTGTCATCTGGCTCTGCTTTTGCATACAAGGAAAGAAAATGATGCAGCAGTTCAAAGATGGCTGAAGAAGTTTGGAGATAACATTTTTCTAAGGTTTTAACGTAACGGACAAATTGCTTTCATAATAAGCTAGCTTGGCTATATTTCTGTTTCAAGATGAAACCAGTTTCATCTTACATTTGAATGCACACAACAGGAGGGGTTTCATCAGAACATTTAAATAAATCTATTATAGGAACTTGTAATGTGCTCAGCCATTCTAAACTTCCAGGTGAAGTTTAAAGCATTAATAAAAATCTGACTGTATCCAGAGCACTAGCAAGAGCCTGGAAGCATAACATGTGAAAGGAAAACCAACCAACCAGCCTCCTCCCAAAACAGCTGCACATCACTGATTCATAAAACCAAGAAACCTCTTTCCATGCTCATGAAAGGGACTGGCACAAACCAACTGGTATCTACACTTAATAAAGAAGCAAATATGTTATACGTAGAAATAAGTGTTTTGAACAGCAGCTTTATAAGCAGAAATTTGAACTTGCACACTTGATTTTCTTCTTGACAGATAAAAATTGCAGTTTATTTTTTCTATAAAACCAAAGTAACCTTTTCCTCACTACTATCTTTCACAGTTGGATTTCAGGGGATCATTACCATGGACATTTCTACGGACATCTCACAATATCTGTAACAATTATATATAAGTGTTAATAACGGATTTTTAACTCCTATCTGGTGATAGGCCATCTTAATGGGTTTTTTCCACATTTCTAGGCCACTTCAGAATGCATTGGTACCTGCTGAGTGTGCAAAGAGCTCCATCCTATGGAAGAATCACTAAATTAGTTCTTTCTCTCCAGTCCTAAGCCATAGGATATTTCTTCTTTACAGATTTAAGAAACATGAAGATGGAATTCCCTATTCTGCAGAAGCACAGTAAGTCATTTAAGTCATAAATACTAGATGCAATTTAATTAAAAAGCCTGTCAAAGTGTCATGGTAGCACTCCATGCTGCTCTGTTTCTCACAAGTCATCTTCTCGAGTATACAGTACAGAGCTAATGAAGTGGTAATAGATGCAGAATTTTCTTATAGTACAAGTCATTTTCAAATGGTGCAACAGTAATCTTGTATTTGGGCTGTCCAGCCAGGTGTATCTACTCCAGTCTATTAGTGCCACATTTGGGCAAGAAACATCCCTGCAACATGCCTATTGACTGGAATGTAGCTTATACTGCCAACTTTTCCCAGAAGAATGACAGGGGTCAGAGGTAGGATGGAGTTCTGTGCATGTCTCTTGCTGGTTTGTTTTTTTTTTTTTTTGGTAAGAAAAATATATACATTATGCAGTGAAGCACGCTTTGCACTTGGGATGGAAGAAGGGCGGCACGTGAAGGATAACCAGGGGATCAGGCCCAGCCAGCATGGGTTCATGAAAGGCAGGTCCTGTTTGACCAACCTGATCTCCTTTTATGGCCAGGTGACCCGCCTGGTGGATGAAGGAAAGGCTGTGGATGTTTTCTACTTGGACTTTAGTAAGGCGTATGACACAGTCTCCCACACCATTCTGCTAGAGAAGCTGGCAGCCCGTCGCTTAGACAGGTGTACTCTTCGCTGGATTAAAAACTGGCTGGATGGCCGAGCCCAGAGAGTTGTGGTGAATGGCGTTAAATCCAGCTGGCGGCAGGTCTCAAGCGGTGTTCCTCAGGGCTCAGTTTTGGGGCCAGCCTTGTTTAATATCTTTATTGATGATCTGGATGAGGGGATTGAGTGCACCCTCAGTAAGTTTGCAGATGACACCAAATTAAGCGGGAGTGTTGATCTGCTTGAGGGTAGGAAGGCTCTGCAGAGAGATCTGGACAGACTGGATCGATGGGCTGAAGCCAACTGCATGAGGTTTAACAAGGCCAAGTGCCGGGTCCTGCACTTGGGTCACAACAACCCCAGGCAACGCTACAGGCTTGGGGAGGAGTGGCTGGAAAGCTGCCTGGCAGAAAAGGATCTGGGGGTCCTGGTGGACAGCCGGCTGAACATGAGCCAGCAGTGTGCCCAGGTAGCCAAGAAGGCCAATGCCATCTTGGCCTGTATCAAGAATAGCGTGGCCAGCAGGAGTACGAAAGTGATTATGCCCCTGTACTCAGCGCTGGTGAGGCCGCAGCTTGAGTACTGTGTTCAGTTTTGGGCGCCACAGTATAGGAGGGACATTGAGGTGCTGGAGCGTGTCCAGAGAAGGGCAACAAAGCTGGTGAGGGGTTTGGAGAACATGTCTTATGAGGAGTGGCTGAAGGAATTGGGATTGTTTAGTCTGGAGAAGAGAAGGTTGAGGGGAGACCTTAGTGCTCTCTACAACTACCTGAAAGGAGGTTGTAGTGAGATGGGAGCTGATCTCTTCTCCCAAGTAACTAGCGATGGGACAAGAGGAAATGGGTTCAAGTTGCGCCAGGGGAGGTTTAGGCTGGACATTAGGACAAAATTTTTCACCGAAAGAGTTTTCAAGCATTGGAACAGGCTGCCCAGGGAGGTGGCTGAGTCACCATCCCTAGAGGTGTTTAGAAGTCGTGTAGATGTGGTGCTTGGAGACATGGTTTAGTGGCAGACCTGGCAGAGTAGGGTCAATGGTTGGACTGGATGATCTTAAAGGTCTTTTCCAACCTAAATGATTCTATGATTCTGTAAGATTATGAGGTTCACAGTAATGTTCTGTTCACTTTGCAGCTTATTCCAGTCTCGTGCTAGTCCTGTAGAAAGCACCATCACCTCCCAAAGTCTTCGTCAAGAAAGCTTAATCTTTGCTGAGATGGGACAGCTGTCTTGAGCTTTAGTAAACATTCAGAAATACTGGACCAAGGCTACTGGACATCCTCAAAAGACAGTGGATTGATCCTTGAAAAGGAGTTTGAATTTGTTGCTCCATGGTTTCAGTTCTACCATTCCAGGAACTGATGTCTTCCCTCTACGTAAGGCAGAATTAAAGTGTTGAAGCATACAAACCAAAGGGAACTCTACCCTTTAAGAATGCTACACAATACACTGTGTACTGTGGAGGTCAGAATCAGTGCAGACTTAAAACAGGTTAATGCACCTATAATCCAATTGCTCTACTTATCTTCAAGTACTGAGCTCATGGTTTTTGCTAAGCCTACAACTGGATGACATCATCCAGCCAGTTGCAGGGTGAACTTCAGACAGTACTATGGACTTCATAAGCTGAATGCAAGTCCATCGGCCCACTAAGTAACTTGAGATTTGTTGAGTATGCATCCACTGTTTTGTTACAAAATTCCTAATCATCAAGAAACAGAAAAAGCCTAGATATGTTTTATCTTCAGATTTATTATTATTTCAGAGGCACTTAATGTCTTACATTTATATAGCGCCATTTCCCCCTCCGAAGCACTTTACAGTATTTACATACAGGAATGTTTCCCATCACTGTTGAAATGCAGCCATCTGACTATTACCAGTACCATCTTCAAAGCACCAACAGTTTAAGACTGAAAATATTCATCAGTACTTTCTCTTACTAAGATAATTCAGAATTCCAATTTACAAAGTTCCAACTTGTGCTATTAAAAAGACCTAACAGCTAAAATACAGTATCACAGTGCAATTCTGCAACAGACTGACTTGGATCATTTCCATCAGATATTTTTTACAATCTTTCATTAGACCAAGTCTATCTCAAAATACTTTAATGTAAGGCCTTTTAAGAATATCATTCTAAGACATCATTTGTTTTTATACTTTCTTTATAAGCCTCTCTTACAATCAAGCACAGAATATTTTTCTTTCCTTCCAGTATATTTAAAAACACTAAGTCCTGGCCCTAAGGAGATACTAGCATCCTCAGTTTCAATGAACTTCATGGCATCTAAAGGCAAACCTATTCCTTCCTCCTTGGTTATGGAGTTGGATTTTTAATGTTCTTTTTGTTTTGTTTTTAGTTTTTAAAATAAATCTGAGATTACACAAAATTCTGTTATTAACCAATTGAATTGTAAAGTACCTTGGGATTGGCTGCTGGGGTGCTAAATAAGTGTGATGTGTGTGGTTTCACTTGTCAGTGTTAAAAAGACATTAAAGTATCCCAAGTTCACTACTCCACTGCAAAGTCTGCCCTAGTCACAAGGATAATAGCAACTTGCTCATTTTAGAGACTTTTTTTTTTTCTCCTTTCTCTCTCTAAAAGGCTAATAAAACATCCCTTGCAAGGGAAGAAGTTGCATTTGTGCTGAGAACTTTCACCAAAAAGAAAAAATAGCTATCTGGCATCCATATTTTCACGGTTACAATTAAAAAAACCAAACAAACAAACAAAAAAAATCACCCTACCACCTCACATACAGCATGCTGCTACCTGCTACGTTACGGCTGATGTGAGAATCTCAATGAACAGGAAAAAAAATTAGTAAAATGAGATATCTATTTGCTTTCTTGTGGACCAAGCACAAAAATTTATTATGGTACCTTATTCTCTTGAATACACTATACTTCAGAGAGGCTTTTTTGATTTTCATTGATGCGTTATACTATGAATCTACTGTGGTCACTAGATTCTTATACCAGGATAGCTGTTTGCATTTGAGTACTATGAAAGAATAGTAGCACTGACAGGTATGGGCAAGAACTATGATAAAAGGAAAAATATTAACAGGTAGCAATTTGAACATGAAAGATGATGACTAATCAAATTGGGTAAAAATCAACAGACAGCAGTGCATCCAAGTACACACCCATTTTATAAAAAAAATTGATTTTGTTTCTAATCTAAACCCTTGATAAAAGATGCACAGAGAACAGATTTATTGCATATTTTATGCATGCTTTCATGTAGTGCATTCCTATATTGTATCTTATATGGAACACTATAAAACTACTAGACCTTCACTGTACAACAGGTATTGTAAATTTTTATTTTAAAGCCTAAGCAGCGATTCAGTTTGAGTTATACCTTCCTATTCCATGATCACAAAAATCACCTTGCTGCATTTATGTTTGTCAAAGTCACATGGCAACCACAGTAATCATTTCTATAGAAAAAATGGTACCAATAAACTATTTAAAGAGTTTGGTTTCTTCAAGGGGATTTGGCAGCTGGAACAAGAAAACCAGCATGGACTAGAGATCCTTAGACAACAGCGAGAATCACTGGTAAATAACTTGTATCAGAAAACAAGAAACTTCATGACAAATAACATAATAAATGTGAAGGATGAAAACATCATTTTAGGCTTCACAGCCCAGAGGTCCAAACAGGAAGTACCGTTATCACTTACTTTCAAACTCAGACCTGAAGGGCAGCTAAAACCATGAGGAGGATCTGATTTTCTGAAAAGGGAGAAAAGGAGGAACTTAGAAAAAGCAACTGCTGTATTACAGGACTGAACACACACAGGACAGACAACAGTCTGCTATTTCACAGCTTAACATTTTTGAGTCCATTCTAATCCCTATTGATTTCAAGAGAAGAATGATTGGACCCACATTCTTTCCTCCAGTTCTACTTGTGGGAGCCATCTGTTTCTTCAGAGCTGAAAACATGCACAAGATTGATTGATACAAGGAACACCACTTTTCTTTTCCATTTCTCTTTTTTGTTGGTCAGTCCTCTCCTCCTTCAATCTCTTCTCAACTCTCCATTACCACAGTATTTATCTGACAGAAAAGGGTCAGCTGGGGTGGGGGACAGATGAAGCTTTTGCTAAATTGGGAGAGAATGGGATTGCTGAGCAGCAGACAAAATTGGCTGGACAGACAGATGTTAAAGAGAATGCAAAACCCAGCAAAGAACAAGCTTAATTTTTTTAGCAGAAGGAATTACTTTTGTCTTTTAGGTTCAGTCCATCCTTTATCAGCAAGGGCGTACCGGCTACATATCAAGGCTTGGTCAAGGAAAAGGCTCTTTCATTTAACAGGGTACAGATCTGAAGATGGGAGAATGTCCTGCACCATGTGAGATAACTTAGAAATATGCATAGAACAGAGCAAAAATCCAAGACTGCTTTGCAGGAACAAGAGAGGTAGCAACCCTAATTTTAACAGGGCTTTTCACTGAAGGGAAAGAAGGTCTACAAAAGTCAAATCAGCTGATTTCAAATGGTTTGCATCCCAGGATGAATCAGGTTACACTGATTTAAGCCCAATTTAATTTAGGCAGGTTTTTAAACCACAAGAATAAGGACATTCTTAGTACATATCAATAATTAAACCAACATATACACAATTAGCAATATTCTACATAATAGTAAACGCTTAACAGCTTGTTTTGGGTTATCCTAGTTAATTTTTTAAAAAAACAAGCTGAGTAGTTTTACTGTGAAGTGTCTGTCATTCTACACACTTCCTGTAATCATCAGTCTCTGCAGCAGTTCAGTTCATGACTTTAAGATCCAAATTCAACTGTGTCTTCGGTTATTTTCTTGAACTCGTAGTTTCCTCTGCCATCCATGTGCAAGTAAAACTGAAATGAAAGAGCATGTTATCAACCACCTAAAAATTACCAGGTCTATAAATGCCTAAATAAATTCTATTTTGAAGTAGTTTTAAACTCAGGTGAGAGAAGCTTATCCTCTGGCTAGCTAATGTTTCATTAAATTCAATTGCCTCTGGAAAAAAAGTGACGCTGTTTTCATATCATCTATCAGTCTGCTAATGGTCACGCCTAGACTTAACACTGCTACCTTGGGTTTTGTGACAGGATACTTAAGGTACGCATTCATCCCTGTGTATTAATTCAGTATTTTTTTCCCCCCATGCATACAGTCTGTCTGCATAAAAAGTAATAACAATAGTAAAATCTTAATTTGGAAGCAAAGAAGTCCATGTATTAGAGATGAACTTTTTTTTTTTTTTAATGTGTAGATATATTAGGTATCTTGAAAGCAAAAACTCCATGCTGTTCACTGGATTCTGGTTCAAGCGTTTCTTTGAGACTAAGAAAGAAGACTTAAGTATCTAGTGAGCCTTTCATATTTTTGAGGCTAGTTTTACAGATACATTTAAAGATTTTTGGTTACTTTTCCCTTCATAAACTAGAAGTGTAGGAATATTTCAAACAGTGCAACTGGATTATGAAAGTAAAGTTTTAAAAAAACACAACATGACCTATTAGCACGTAAAATGAGAACACTTTGAATTGTAAATTCAATTTAATAGAAAGTCAAACAACAAAACCCCTACTACCTACGGATATCCTTAGCAAAAGTAAAGACTACATACATCATGATGTTTCCAGAGTGACTTTCTGTGGGAGACAGTGAAGAGAGTGATGCCAACCTACATGAAGAAAATATACACAATAAAGCAGTTAATTTTTCTCATGGGTTAGGTGTTATTTACTTTTCAGCATGATCTCAGCTTCCAGACTCTATTATTTACAGTACATATGTGTAGAGTTAATACAAGATTTTGCAGTAAAAAAAAAAAAGCAAGAGGGATTTATCTTTTCTAATTGATTTCACCATTCTTTTGCTTCTAATGATTTGGCAAAATGTAGAATGAACTGGGCAAAGAAGGTAAGGTAGAAGGCAGGTAAAACAACAAGCCTGGTGGTCAAAAGAACTCTACCTTAACAGTAAAAAAATAAAACCACAAAAGCTATTAATGAATTAAAAAACTGAAGTGACAATTTAAAGGTGAATAACCTTCCTTTGTTTCCTTGCAATTCAGTTAATTATGCATCCCAAACAGTAGCACCAATTAAAAGATGAAATTACTCTGATGATAAAACAGGGTAACATTTTTTCTTTCTGCAAGGACAGCTTAACCAGGAATTCTATTTTTCCAGTAACATGCATTAGCCACTTGGCAACAGTAACTCTAAAACAAAAGCACAAATGAACATTCAAGTTAACAGAATAACAAGGACATGCAAAATAGACTTAGAAAATTGTCAGGGTATTGATATTAATGTGGTAAAATGAGTTCAATAAATAGTGTCCATTCTCCTGCAGAGTCCTCATCTAGCATCAGTTTACTACTACAGAAGGCTCCTTAAGTTCCCACTTCAAGTTTCAAGCACATATTTCAGTGGACATGCAGCTTTGCTCCATTACCATTCTAAGAATACTGCTACTCAATAATTAATGTTATCTCAAGGCCATTCTTTCCCAAGCTAGAGGTGTGAAATTGAATTTTATTGATATTTCACATGGCACTACATAGAATCCGAAAAGGTGAGTATAAGAGAGAAAGGAAATAGAAAACTGTATTTAATATCATCATCTTTTCCTAGAGTGCTTGGCTTTTCAGATCTCAAAAGAGATAGAAATGTTAATTTCCCACCTTTCACTTCTGTTGACCTGGCCAAAAGAAACCTCTCGAACAACCAAAAAAAGTATAAAATTTTATATTATTTAATCTTCACTTGACATTTTAAGAGTTTATCTGGAAAAGTAAAGTTACTTACCAGTTAGTAAGAGTTCTCTGATGTACAGAGGCCACATGTACATCTAAATTATCTTAATACTACAAAACAATTATTGAATTCTAGTGTGCATAAAGGGTCCTTGCATGCCCATCTAAGCTTTTTTTGGCTTTGTTTTTTCTTTTTCATCTGCACTAGGCATAAGGAAGAGTGCACCTTGTATCACTTCAAGTTTCCTGTTAATATACAGGGTTATAATTCTAGAAACAAAGAGCTTACCTTTCGGCAGTGGCTGTAAATGTAGCCTTCTACATCAACACTAACAGCACTGGTGCATTCATCCAGAATTGCAAACTGGGGCTTATGATAAAATAACCTTGCCATCTGGAACGCAAACCAAAAAGCTACTGTGCATACAGAACTACAAGTAATGCAGTGTTACAGTTAAACTAAGAACTAGTATCCAAAAATTGACTGTGGCAAGGAAATTTAAGTTGGCACCCACTGAAGCCTGAAAATCTGAGAGCTGTATATTATCTTTACACCTTTTTGGAAAAACAAATTATTTTAGAACTTCTGTTTATATAATCAAAGTGTAAGGCGTGGTAAGAGGTCAACATTTCCTATTAAATTTTAGGTACAATAGGGTCTATTTTAGGTTGTTTTCACTGTATTCAGATATTTCAGACTTTGGGGGTTTCTTCAAGTAAAATATTAATATTTAGTAAAAAAAAAAAAAAAAAAAAAACCAAAAACAACCCAAAAAACCCGCTTACAATTCAAGTTATATTTTAAACCTATGTCCAGTATTTGTTAAGTATTTATGCTTTCAAGACATACTGCCATTCTCTGTTTTTCTCCCCCGCTGAGTACATCCATCCAGTCCTGAACACTATCCCAGCCTCCTTCACGTTCCAAGATTTGACCCAGCTGGACATTATCCAAGTACTCCTTCAGCACCTTTTATTGAAACAGGAATGAGAAATAGAGCTTAAGTGAACTTAGTAAAGAAATGATTGAAAAATGTTATAAAGGGTTATACTATTACACTGGTGCTCTATCAACCCTGATAAATATTAAAAACAAACTACATGCAGCGTTTTTAATAACAATTTCAGTATTTTTAAATCTGAAGCATTAGTTATCTTAACAAAGACAAAGGCTTAATGAACTAATTATCATTACCTGGTCAGAAATCCCTTTCTTTCTCTGATCTTCTAAAGTATCTGGATATATAACTTGATCTCTGAGCGTTCCAAGTGTCATATATGGTCTCTGAGATACAGTTGGGGGGGGGGGGG
>VYXH01006349.1:200681-226702 GCA_013397275.1 Burhinus bistriatus | reverse complement strand
TTTTTTTTTTTTTTTTTTTCCAAACTAAACTAATAAAAATAGCTCTATCATCTCCTTTCCCTCGTCCTCCCCGCTTTCCCCGCTGCTCCACTATGTGCTTTTCACATTGACCAGATTGAGGCTATTTAATCTCTTAACTGGCTTTACTTTATACCTTTAAGTAGTACTACTATGTCAATACTATGTTCCTCAGCCTGCAAAGAACTGAGGAATTGATTGCTACTTGAGTACATCAATGAACTGCCCAAGCATATAGAGATACAAGCAAATATTTTGAAACTGAATACAGACTTGCCCCTGATTTTTTACAGCTGAACTATACCATGGAATAAAATCTGTAACCAACATATTTTTAAGAAGAAATTTGATAAAGTGTTAACAAAATGGCCTGGGAAGTCATATTGCAAAGGACAGCAGGAAATGTTACCAAAAAGGCTAAGTCCAGACAGTATATTATGTCTTCTGCTAACATGAGAGGAAAAGGATTGACTCACAGAACAGAAATGCTGAGTGGGAGTGCGGTGGAATTATTTGCAAATAAACCATAGTACAACAGAAATTGCATAGTGTAATAATGTGTATTAAAACTCCTATTAATAGTGGTAGAGGGAAGGACTTAAAAGACAGACTACGTTACAAATAGTGAAGTTGTGGACACTTTGTAAACATACTTGATAAGGTTATCAGTGTTGATAATTTCTCCAGATCCAGGTATCAAAGGCAAAGCTTGCTTTTTATCTGCATCTTAAATTAAGAAAAAAATATTAGAGACTGGAACACTACATGGAGAGATGCCCATATTGCATATTATGTCACATGTACCTTTTTCTTGCGATACCATAGTACGCTGATATTTGCCACTATTCAAGTCCTTCAGAACCTGCATTAATTCTGTAATTCGAGCTGTGAAACTAAAAACAAAAAAAAACCCCACAAATTACACAAAACTATAATTAATCTTTAGAAATCCATAGAAACTCTAATGAGAACCCTGTTGAACTGGCAAAATGACAAATTTATTTAACCCAGCACAGAAACAGAATGTTTACATTTTAAGAGTTGCACTGACATTGTCTAATATTCACAACATTTACAAGAACCTTTTCCTGTAATAGCCAAATATTTGATAACTTTTCTTCTTAAGATGTAAAAAAAAAAAAGTTTGGTAAGTAATCAATACATAATTGATTTATGAACATTTGACAATGTCTTTTCAATTGAACATTCAAAATGTATGCTGCCACTATTTAGATATGAAATTACTAGTGGATGTAATCAGCACATCTTCAGATATGTTTTCAGCATTAAATGTTTTTAATTTCTAGATTTTTAGGGTGCTGCAATGAACAAAGCACATAAACTCATTTTAATTCTACAGTCAGTTTCTTAAAGTGACACGACAAACAGCAACAACATAACTTTAAGAAAGATTATTTTACACAATTACTATTAAGCTTACCCAGCCAATCTTGTCATTTCACGGCCTGCTAAGACTATTCTGCCCAAAGCCTGAGACATTCTCAGTAACATTCTTCCACTTTGGTAGTAATCCTAGAGTAGAAGAAAGTTTCTTTATGTGGACTAACAGAATTTAAATTCAGGAAATTGTTTTGATTCTGTTCTATTTACCTCCAAAAGTTCTGCATGAGTACTATTCTGATGACGAGGATCAGCCAGGTTCAAAAATGGACGACTAACAACCAGGTAACCAACCACAGTGGCAAGGTCTGCAGTTTAAGAGTAAATATTAAGCTACACATTAATTGAAGCAATAAGAAAAAAGAGAATCTCATGTAACAAGGTTAGCACTTTGTTATTTATAGCAATCCATTAGCACTGGACAATCACTTACATTTGGCAATGATAGTGTCAATGAAACCCATAGAGAACCGGAACAGGATGAAATTATGCAAGTGTTCCACCTGGTAAGTTACAGAAGAAAAAAGGTCAAGCTATATCAGTATCTGTTTTACTATCTTTTATTATTTTACAGATGTTTGATTCCATAGTTATATTTCAGTAAGTCACAGATACCTCAACACACCTGTAACTGTGACAAGCATTACACAAGTGTCCCTGCTGCTAAAGACTTGCACTCTAGATCCAAACAACCTACACTTGAAACTAAGCAGTGAGAGAATAGTAACTGTGGTGGATGAAAAGGAGGTAAGTGGTAAGCGAAAGACCATTCTATCAGAAACTTGTGTTCTGCTTATAGGCTACTAATTTATTTTTAAATCTAATGACTGCAGCAGCATAAACACTAAGCCACTATAATTCAATTTATATTAATATATGTCAAGAATCACCACGATATAATTAATGGAAGTTTTGCTTAAGATGTTCTAAAAGATAAAAGACGTCCTACCAGTTTACGGAAGGTTTTGTGAATGGTCTGTTTTTCTCTCAAGTTTCCATTATAAAAAGCAATTTCTTCACTAAAAAAGAAACCAAACAAACCCATAAAAAATGCAACTTCACTTTGTTAAAGACAGTCTTTGAAAAAGTCATCCATAAAACACACAAATATAGCCCTTTCAGTTATCTTATGAAATAAGAGATTGTACTTTTTCACAATAGTAGAACATAAGCTTATTATACCCCAGCTATAGTTTAGCTTTTAAATTAGGAATATAATGCACATACAAACTATTTAATAATAATCCGCATAAAGATGCAAACACATAGCTGAGAACTCATAGTATCAGACTTTGCAAATATATTTTAACACAGCTTCCATTTACACCACAGTATTACTTTGTCATTTATATCTTGCCACCTAAGTAAATCTATACCTGTTTGTAATAAGCCGTGAGTTGACATATCTGTACTCCCCTTCATATTTTTGTTCTATAATAGTCATCTTGCCAATTGGTCTCCTTAATCGTGTAAGGAAAAACCCCGAAATAATCAAGTACGCCATCATGCTAGCTGGACCCTGTGAATATCAAAAAAAGAATAAAAGTCTACCATCTAGATGGTCTCAAATTGCAACATCCATATCCAAAATGCCCAGAAAGTATGAATCCCTTGATTCTCACCTCACATGTGTCCAAGTTACCGATTCAATTACTCTTGTCATTCCCATCATTTTCCTTTCTTTTGTGCTGTAGATATTTTTACTAATTTTACTAACTCTATTCCCAGATGCCCTTCCAATTCCAGCCTTCTACTCAAGTTTTTATCATCACCCAGTGTGATCTCCACATCCTACTGTCCTAGCTTATTTCATTAACTATTTCTGGTCCTTTCTCATTTCCTCCTACTTGTTTTTCCTCTATATTTGCTACATTGTCACAGCACTCAATTTTTCAATCCCATTCCCTTCTTTGATCCATACAACTCCCAACACATTTCCTGCTTCTCTCAAGCAGTCCTGGTAGGGATCTCTTATTCTTCTGGGTCCTAAGCTTCAATAGACCGGGGCTCCCAAACTGCATGCTTAAATATTACTGAAGTGTTGCATGGCATAAAACTAAAAGCATAAACTGAATTTGGCATAAACTGTTTGTATTAACTAAGTATTACAGAGAACAATGCAAAGACATCCGAAACTGGAAAAGTTACCTAGGTTCAGCTAAGCCTTACTGCAGTCTGTTTTGAGAAAAATCTACATTATAGGTCCCAGGAGCTACTTCTTGTCAAACATTTTTGATAACGCATCATTTTACTGAGCTGAAGAATTATTTCTGAAATGATTCAGCTTACTGGGGGAATATAATGATCATACAGCTCAATGCAAGGAATGGCTCCCCTTTATAGAGGCTGCAAAAAAAACAGAAAACTTATTTTCTCCCTTAAACGGAAGTCATGCAAGATATAAGCAGCCAGAAGGGTACTGTACTAAATGGGATTCCCAAGTAACTGCTAGAAGAAAATACAGAACTTTGTTTCTTCAAATTGTTGGTTGAATGCTTGCAAATTCTGATTTTTACTTTGCTTCAAGATAGAGAGCACTAAAGCATACAAAACAGTAAGTGTAAAAACGTATTTTCAGTATATCCCTTCAAGTAATGGATGAATCTATAAATAGTCTAGAGTTTTCCTCAGACTCCAAACAAGTACAAGGCTATAACCAAAGAGGGAAAACTTGCTTATTATGCTAAAAAAAATCCACTCAATTTACCTGAGCTCCTATTGCACTTGTTAGCTTGAAGATGTACAAAACTATATCTAAGAAGGGCTGTAAGAAAAGCATAGGAAAAAAAAGCATTAGAATACCAACATGAAACAAATACAGAATGGTCCAGAAACCACCAACCACCCCAAGCACAGTTATAGCTCTGTATTAAAAGCACAATACTGCTTAACATATTATATACAAACTAAATGCTAAAGCACAAGGAATCTCAGCCACATGACATTCTCCTGAAAACATTCACACAAGAATTGAACATAAAACCACCATGATATTCAGATAAAGTACATACCATACAAAAAAGTACTTCACTGTTTTAGGTCTGTAATAACACTCTGCTCACTAAGAGAAGTTGCACTAGACCCCATGATTACTTAACTGAATTGTGAGAAATACTGAGCAGAAGGACGATGCCATATAGTTGGCTACGTACCTGATAGAAGCAATATTCCAATTTGCAAGCACCCTGTTCCATACACTCTCTCTCAAAGCTAGAGCAAAGTACAAGTTTTGTAGCAAGAAGTTTTTGAACATATCAACTTGCATTTTGCTTTATACTTCTGCTTGTACGAACAGCATAGCATCAAAACCTTTAGTCTAAAAATTTCAACAGTATTCTACTTCATTACCTAAACACCCTAAAGTTTACACCAGAAACAGAGGGAAATGCTTATTCCACCACACCTCTCTACCCAAAATAATACTCGTACGTAACTAAAAGCTAGCCATTGGATTTCTTCTGAAACCTAACTAGCTGAGAAAGCATACTTAAAACTGTTCAACTGCAAAAGAATGCGGTAAGTTCTTTAGAAGAAAATTTAATACAAATTATAACAACCCACAACAGTGCTTTAGCAGAGGTCACGGAAAGCAGAGTGTGAAATGACATAATACCATAAACAATTTTTTTAGCACCATACTCCAAGTAATACACATATAAATGCAAGCGATTGTTTTGAGCTCTGACATCACATCCTAAACGTCCACAGTTATTACTCAAAGTTCTCTCTGAAAAGACTTACCTTGCTAAGGTTTGAATACAGGTCCACTACACTGTTACAGAATTTTTCCACATCCTGTGTAAGGAGTTGATCTGGATTAGCTATTCTGTTGTCCAGATTTCCCATTTTGTAGTACGTATAAGCTCTGAAACAAAACAATAGCTAAGTGGCAGAAAAAAATTCATTACCTAGGATCTCAAATAATTGGAAGTTCCCTGCTTCATGCAACTGAGACGGAAAGTAGCTCAAACATTAAATGACTGTATGGAGTCAACATAGCTTGTGCTTCTGCCTGACCAGATCCACATTAAATCCTGCAGAACTGTTTAGGCCCCAGGATATCTCAGTTGAAGGTAAGGCCCATGCTGCTCTATGCACTGTTGCTGCACTTAAGAGTTAGCCTGCATCAGCACACCTGACAACCAAAATTCAGTACAAAAGGACACAAGCAGCTACTCAAGTTTATGCATTCAATTCAGTCTGCAGGATTCTTAGCACTATATGAAAACAACTGAAGTATTTTGGAAGCTGACCCAGTAATGAAAGCAGTACAGTGCATTATTATTCTCCCCCCCCCCAATTGAGCCAACTTTGCTGTCTTTGTATCTGTGTCATATACAACCTGGATAAGCCACTTATCCTTAACTGCACATTAATTACAACCAAAAGCCTTTTCTAAACAGTATACCTAACCTCTTAAGCACCTTGCTGCCTTCTTACTACATACTTAAAATGACTTGGTTTGATTTTAATCAATTTAGTTTTTAAAACCTTTAGACATTAACAAGGTATTACTTACTTAAGATATTCCTCATAGAGGTATTTGGTAAGTCTTACTCGGAAGCAAAGTTTCAATTCATTTAGACCATACTTCAGGAAGTTATTCACTAAAGAGATCTAAAATAAGAGACAGTATTTCAATGTTTAGCTAACAAGATTTAATATACTTAGATCAGTTTGCAACATAAATTGTGCAAGCACTTTAGAACAGGTGAATTCTCCCTTTGAAGTAAATAATACTATTAACACACCTAAGACCAACCATATAGCATCTGCAGGACCACTAATTAGGTTTCTGTCTACATTTTTGAAAACTTCAGTTTCCAGTGGATCTCACCACATCAAAAGATTTAATATAAAACTATGTTCATATAGCATATCTTCAGCTCTTCTGATAAGCTTTAGGAAAGAGCCACCATTTGACAACCACTACCTTAAATTGATCAATTCGCTTTTAAATATATTATAAACCAGGTACGTTATCTATTAGGTAGTAACAATTATTTCTATCTGGTCCAGGTCAGAGACGTTGACAAGCTGAAGGAAAGTTAAAGGGTGGGAAAAAACCTAACATACCTCAGAAGAAGCTGTAAGAAATATAAAAATTGAAGACTAAATAGAAATCTTCATCTTCAGTGGTGTCAAAAGAATCCCAAATCTACAATGTTGAAACATCATCCAATCTGTAAGATGTTATTATGCAGGACTACAGATGGAACGCTAAGCTATCAGTCAAAATTGCCATCAACAAAACCAACCTGAAAACCTAAACGTATCTGTCAGAAAAATAGTTGCAATCAATAAGGAAATATGCTGATGAAGTCTCCCACACACTGGAGCCAGAAAATGAAACGTGTCTTAATACAGACCTGCAGGTAAAACAAGGAGTTTCCATGGGTTTTAAGACACTCATTCGAGGTCTTTTCCTCAAATTTTTAATTTACATTTGAAATATGTTCTACTAAAAGGCCAGGACAAAAAAAGCACTTACAGCAGGCATTGCGGCAATGAAGTTGAACAAGTATTTCTTGAAATCTTTTCTGCTGCGGCCAATGATAGCACTGAAAATGACCATCAGCTAAGAGTTAGTTACAAGAGAAACAAGAAAGTATAAACTAGCATGTCTGAAGTGGATAAATTCAGTGGACCACACAGAGAAAAAAAAATTGTGGAACTTTGTAGTATCAGGTGTAGGATCAAGTATGACAGACTTCTGTAAGTTAAGTGATAAGTGACAGACTAAGCAGTTATCTCCCTTCTGCTCCTGCACTAACTGCCTGCATTAAGGGCTCAGAAATTCATGGTCACAAACTATCAGTTCCTTTCCTTCCACAGTTTCTCATAAGAGAGAAACAAAGCAGTCCTTCCATTCTACAAAGCACTCAAAGTCTCTGCTGAAATACAACATCATTTTGAATTCACACGTAAAGACAAATTCTGATTTGCTTCAATTAGCAACAACAGCAACAAGATTAATGAGAGGTCTAGAAAACACTTTCTAAAACAGCAAGACTGAAAGCATTGTGTTTATCACTCTAAAGAGCAAACAGCGCAGTAGGAAGAAGTAACAGTCCTAATATCCAAGCAACATGTCTGAGTCTATGACATAGAACCACTATGCTGCAACTCTGAAGTGCCCTCTTGGAAGTTCAGATCAACATGAGATTTAAAGTCTTCAGTGTATAAAATGTGACCAAAAGAACTGAAAATAATTTAATAAGTAAATTTTGATTAAAAGAATAAAATTGTGTTCAGCAGCAGAAAAAGAGTTGATTCAAAATTAAACTTTTTCTTTAAAAAAAAAAAAAAGAGATCGCCCTCCAAAACTGCAACTATACCAGTTTTCCAACTGTTTTATATAAATAACCAAACTATAAGATGTCCGACTATGTGTTCTGACAGACTACTCTCCCTGTTAAACATGCGAAAGAATGTTTAAAAATAACAAGTTTATAGGTACCTTTCAATGACTGTTCCATTTTGAATCATCCAAATATCACAATACGTGCGGACTACCAGCATCACAGCAATAAGCAGCAAATAACCTGTCTAGTACAAAAATAGAAGTGTAACAGTTAAACAATGGATAAAATACACCACTTTTTTCTACTAAGTGCTCCAACCATATCTAGCAGAAGAGTAGTACCCTGCTGCCCCCAGCTAATGTAATATTTGCTCACTTTGCAGGAAACACATTAGCATACAATATTTTTAATAAAATACTGATTACATTTTTATGGAGAAAGTTTGTCTTTAAAAAAGCTGTATTTGGTTGATACATATACTAGACACATCCTGTAAGATGGAGGATTGAAGGGATAAAGAAGTTACTGCTATTCTGAGACACCTTTCTGCCATAAGCATAGGGTCATATAAGTTGCAACGGACCTCTGAAAGTCATCTTCTCCAACTTCCTACTCAAAACATGGCCACTAGTAACCAGTCACCAGTCAGACCTTGCACCATTGATCAAAAACTTTTTAGCCTAACGGTCCAGCCAGTTTTCCATCCACCTCATTGTCCACTCATCCAGCCAATTCAGTTTGGCTGTCAGGGTACTAGGGGAGATCTTAGTCTCAAGGCCCTGCTAAAATCGAAGTATTCAACGTCCTCGGTTCTTCCCTTATCCACACAGCCAGTCATCTCATCATTGAAAGCAATCAGGTTAATAAGGCATGATCCGCCGTTTGTAAATCCAGGCTGGCTGTATGCAATCACCTTTCCGTCCTTCATGTGGCCAGAGTTAGCTTCCAGGAGGATTGCTCACAACCTTACTAGGAATATGGTGAGGCTGACCAGCCTGTAGCTTCTAGTACACTTGTTTTCAGAGATAGGAGTGATGTTTGATTTTTTCAGGGATTATCAGTAACCTCTTCTGATGGCCATGACATTTTTGAAGTTGATGGAGGCCAGCTCTGTCAGCACTCTCAGAGGCATTCCCATCCATGCTTCTACTTTCCATGTACTTCCTTTTTGTGAAGGAGCTGTTGAAGGTCCCTGTTCATCCAGGCTAGCCAGCTGCCATGCTTCCTTTACATTCTGTACATTAGAATTCATTGTTCTTATGCCTGATGTATGTTGAAGTTCTAATACATTACAGTTCATCACAAGTTCTGAGCTCAACTAATGCTCTTTTAAGAAAAACTAAGTGTTCTGGAAAGCATGAGAAAGATGCTGAGGCAAACAATTTTATCTTGCTAAACTCTAGTCTGCATAGCTTTGCTGAAATGATGCTAACAGAATTTTTGACAAATTCACTTTCCAATAGGGTTGGCCTAGATACAAGTTAAAAAAGCAAAATTATGAACAGCATGCTATGTAAAGAAAAGAAGCATTTGTACAGAGAACTATACTAACTGCATCTAATCAAGCAAAACTTGGATGCCCTTTTAAAAGACAGGCTACAGACAGTAGTTATTAGCTGACAGTAAATGGCTTATCTTGTAATTGAAACCAGAATGCAACTTTTTAGTGATTTAACAACTGAACATACACACAGATTTTTATATTAATATGTTGCCATTTTAAAACGTCATACAATTTAGTCCTATTCAAGTAAAGTATATGCTTTTGTTTAAATTGATATAATTGCAAAAGAAAACTTGACTCCAAAAATGCTCATTGTTATTTGTTACTGCAGGCAATGCTTACCTCTTTACAAAGTGTTCTAGGGACCATTATTTTTAGGATTCGACATATTCTTGCAATAAACACTCTGTCCACCATTGCTCGCTCCTTCTTTCCCTCTTTCTGCTGCACATAGAACAAGCAAAACAAGAAAAGTGAGATTTTTCTGGTAATGTATTATTTAAATGTTGATCTTTTATTTTTCCTATCCGAGTTATTTACAGCTACCTTCCCTCTTCAGCATTTGCAATATTTCCCTCCAATTTAAGACTTGCTCACATAAGTTGAATGAAATGTAAGAATTGAGAGCATATACCCTCACAGCTAACAGAAATCCTAAAAGAACTAAGCTTTCCAGACAAATTGCAATAGAAAGATTCTGCCATGATACAAAATAATATTTATTTCATATCTATGTTAGAAGTGATACACAAACAATGCAGACCACAGCATTAAAACATCCAATTACAACTTATAATGCAATCTGCCATCTCTTGACATTGCTTGTCTCTAGAAGACACCAGCTACTGGTATTTTTAAAGGTACCTTCCACCACTTGTCTAGACCATCAGTGGTTTAAACTCCTTGACTGTACAGCCCAAACTTGCTTCAAGTGAAATCAGAATTTGTTATTCCTTTAATTCTAAAAAACAGTGCAATTCACTCTTTGCAAGCTAAATCTACCAGACTTAAAAACCCTCCTATACCCAAACACCTTTTATTTGGATCAGTTGCACTTGTTTACTCTGTATAACCCTATCTTCTGTCCTGACTAACCTGAATACTTTTTAAGAAGCTAATAGTCCAGGTATTTTTCCTTTCTTTCCTTTGTTTTCTTTCTTTCCTTTCCCAGTTGTGACACAGGGATTCAGCCCTAAAAACAGACTAAAAGGGCATACATGCATACTTAAAACAAGTCCTGCCTAACCAACCTAATTCTGCTATCTTTGCTACCCAAGACTCAGGTGAAGCATAAGTTATCAATGCCTATGATAATACTACAACATACTCACACAAGGAACCTGTAGAAAAAACTAGGGAGAAAGGATAGGGAAGACAAAGAAAGTACACTGTGAATCACCACTAAGCAACTCAGACAATCCTATCAAGCACTCTGTTTTTTATTTCCAAGGATGATTAAACCACAGAAACTTGCACAAAGAGCCCAACTTAATCTCTTCACTTACTGTTTACATATGCAACAAGTGCAAGCTCTGAGCCCCAGCAAACACAAATTTACTCTGAATGCTCTGTGAATAAGCCTACACCTGTTTTCCATAGAATGAAGTCAACTGTAGTCCTGCCCTTTTCAAAAAAACTATGTGAATGCAAACTACAGATAAAAATTCTAGCCAGATAGGATGCTACATGGTAGATGATAAAAATATTTTAATTAAAAATCATTTACACAAAAATCCAAGCAATCCCAACAGCTAAAGACTACTGTCCAGGCCTACTGAAGCATGACATGTTATTGCTTTTCTGTAATAGAAATAACAAACACAATGTCTGATGAGCAAAGTTTCTAGCAGTACCTGACTAAACATATTTGATGTCTGAGCTGAACCTGTTCTTCCTCTCTATTCATCCCTTCTCCATTTCTACTTCTGTGTTGCACTTGCATTAACACCCATACCTTCATTCCCAGAGTTTTTTTTTCCTTAGACTGTTAATTCCTCATTCAGAATAATTATATCCAAGATGGGTAGGAATAAGAGAAAGCTCATTAAGATTTTTACAAATAGGTATAAATATGCAAAACACAAGTTTTTACAGCAGATAGCTTCTAGCTGGAACTTGACTGCACTAACATGATGCTCGCATACACCTTTATATTTATTCAGTTCAAGCCTTTTCTTAAGTTTTCAGCAAAGATGGAAGGTATGTGGAATAGTTATCTATTCATACCATCATATGACCCAATATTTCTAATCACGGGCTCTGCCCTTTGGGCTAACTGTCATATTTTATTTGAACATGAAACAGAAAACCTGACTTAAAGGGATATAATACATCCTTTTCAAACAAATGAATTAACAGACGCACAAAAGACCAGGTAAATGCCAAACCTCCTATCAGAAGTTTGAAGCACTTTTTAGAAATCGTCAGACTCTACATCTTTTTCCATACTTTTTTCTTTTAAATAAAAAGCAAACACAAGTCATACCAAATCTACAGGCAGCTGTTTGTTGCTATGCATACAGCCAAACTTGCAACACTAGTCCTTAAACATTCATGAGGCACAAAGAACTGAAAAAGCACATGGTACACATCAAGCACATATCATTATGCAGTCAAACTTCAGCCACATGAGATTAACCTGATTATTCCATTTGTTTCACCAATGCAAGTCTGAAAGTATCATTCAAACCACATTTGCACCACAGCCATCATTCTGTCCAAAATAAAACTACAATTATGGGACTTAAAAGTTTAAAAAAAAAAAAAAATCAGTATTATTTTAAATTATTAAAAAAATATATTACACTAAGAAAGAATTACCTCATTGTTCTGCAATGCTTGTTTTCCACTTCTTTTGCTGTAGAGGAAAAAATAAAGTATTTTACTTGTTATTAACAGACATTTCTTTGTCTTTACCTCTACAGAGAGGAAACAAAAAGGAAAGCTTGGGTTTACATCCCTATCTATTTCTTTCAAAGCAGTACAGTGTCTTCACAGCAGGGCTACCTTTTGTCACACTTATGTGCTGTTTTCATACAATTTCAATGAAACCTTACACCTTCCAGCATTCAGTTTCACATAGGGAAACTAAGTCTCCATCTTTCATCTCTGGGTTTTGCTTTACCTTGGCTTCTGTATCACAAACTCCTAGTGTTTTATGTTTCTCACATATACTTGGCAAGCATGGTTACATGGTTCCACTCACCGCAAATGACAACTACACGAATGCAGATTCAGCAATCCAAGCAACCCAACCTTGATGTTTTCCATTATCTACATAAGCCAAACAGATTTGTTTTGCATTATGTTTGACTTTCAAATAACACATTTTACTATACATAAACATTACTTGTTCATAAACATGTGCTGCAGGGAAAAAAGTCAGATCCTGTGAAACCAAGTTCCTGCAAAGGTGTGCATTGGAAGGGGACCTACTTTTTATTCTGTCCTTTTTCCTTCCCCTGCATTTTACAGAACAGTTAGAGGAAAAATATTTATCAACTAGTGCTAAACAAACATTCAAAAGTACAATGCTATTCTTCTTCCTCTCCTTTTAAGAAAGGCAAGCTGACATATAAGACAGTTAGTTTGTCTGTCTTCCTTTCTGAACATTCAAGCATCAGATAAGTGCATGAAGCTGTTGGGAGAGCTTATGCATTTATGCACTTTAAAAGTGACAGCTAACCATATTAAATTGTAGCCTGCCATTTCTCAATCATCATACTAAAACATTGAGAGCAGGCTGCCTTAAAACTACAATATTCATACACTTTCAAGACAGCACCTAGGAAATTACAGGGAAGCAGAAACTATGAAAGGCACTGCTCCTTCTGCCTACAACATCAAAACAAGTGCAGGTTGCCACACAACCAGTTATCCCACAACTTCATCAACAGTATCATTTCACACTTGTGCCTTAAAGCTCTGGAAAGACAGTATCTAGGATGAAACCATGACTATGAATGTCACTGACCAATGAGGAAAAATAACTTCATTATGGAAGGAAGAGGCAAGGTAGCACAAGAATATGAGAAAAGAAGGGAAGGAGGAGACCATGAAAGTGAGAAGGGAGAGATGGCAGTTTAACAAACACTTAATTAAAGGTAATGGTGAGATGGAAGCCTGAGAGAAGAAGATAAAAATCTTGTAGACTACTTGTGCAAAAGACAGAACAAAGAACGCAAAGGGCAACAGAGGGCAGATTGGGGGAGAAATAACTTAATAAAAGTTCAGAAGAGATCTAACACTTAATCAGGCCATGACAGAAGTATGTCTGCAGAAATGGTAACAGTGTGCAAAGCCTAAAAAACAATCTAGTTAGAGACTACATCCTAGTGACGTAGGAGCAATGTATTGCTGATACAAGAAACTTCTCAATACATCTTGTAGTTTTTCAAAGTACAAAAGATTGACCTATTTTTTTTTTTAAAGTGTGCCTTGAGTATGGATCAGTCCAATCACATCTGGTTTGGGACTAGGAGAAAAATAGTACTCTTAGGTGTGAATAAGTTGTTATCAAAGTATGTGGGTATTTCCCTAGATGATTCATGACTTGCTGAAATGCCAAATGAAATGCTGCTCTTCCAGATACGCTATAATAATTCCTAGCTCAGTTGCTTCAAGGCCTGCCAACGTTTGAAGTCACAACACTCATAATACACAACTATTTCAGCTTTAAAAGGATCAGAAGTGAATACATTAAAATAGTCATATATTAAGATGATGAGGCCCAGAATTATTCTGGCAGTTGAATACCTTTGATGTATTTATTCATACATTTTTTCCTACAGTAACTGTGGAGAGAAATTCAGCATCTGAAACTACTGAACTGAGCTGAAACTGATTATATATTAAAAGACTGTTCAGAAATAGTGATGTTATATTTAATTGTGAACACACATTTAATTAGAACTTATATTTATAAAGTTTAAGATAAAAATAAAGTATTTGTAAATTGAAAACCTAATGAAAAAAAAGTTTTAACAGTGTTTTGTTCTCTTTTTCTAAAATAATTAATGCAAGCTCAAAACAAGACTAATACATCACTAAGAAAGGAAACTATCTTATATATGAAGTATGGGTCATCTAGAAGCAAAAAAATAAATGTGGCTATATGGCTCCAAAAATGTTGCTCTTGCTATTAAAAAAAAATAATAATCTATTGTTATTTTAACAAGTAAAACCATTTTACTTGCAACAAAAGACTGTGCCATAATTCTGCCTGGAATAAAACTTCCACAGGCCAATTACTGCAGAACTTTTCCTTCTCAAGAGTCTCATTTTTTCAGTCTGATACCTACTGGCGCTACTCCAGACTCCATTATACTATTGTAGAACTTTTTTTGTGAGAATTGTGGTTACATTCTCATTGAATTTAAAGACTACATAACACCCTCAATTAGTCAGCAAGAATACAACAAGACTATCTGGTTACAGCAGAGAGCTCTAACATTTGGAATAGATTCAAGCTCTCTATTATTCCAGACACCTCATTTACTTAATGCTGGAGCATCACAAGCCTTGTTGGTAAAAGAAGGTAAGTGCTACACACTGTCTAAATTCTCTACTGCAAATAACTCCTCGGGTACAGGGGTCATCGTTGAGCAGCACAGTGTAAGGACTGCTTGGAAACATAAGGCTGTCTTTTACTGCAGTGTTAACTTTAGTGATTATCCTATCCATATACTGCTCTCCAGTTTGAGTGAAACTGTGCTTTCTATTATCATAGGAGTGCCTTGAAGCTCAAGTGCTACTGATGCCTGATTTGGTGATGTGGTAGGGTCACAGCTATGATACAGCTCAGGTAAGTACAATTCATCACATGCTTAATTCAATCAATATTACTACAATTCAGGCAGCTACTACCAAATTGCAGAAGAGCTCTACTTTTGATATCTAGTGTAGTTACTCTCATTTCATCACAAGGTACTCACAACAAAACCCTTCCCTGAGGATACGTATCGAGGCTGAAGCTGGACTCGCTGGGACAATGAAAGATCCCAAAGCAAAGCCAACTTCCAGACAGTTTGGATAGGAGTAGCACTGGATCCAGCAGTGATGTGAAACGTGTTCCATAGGGAACACATTTCTGCTCCTCTCTATCTCAAAGTCAGAACTGTGCAGTGACTATTCGCCATTCATTTCTCCCCTTTTCCTTCTGTATCAGAAAGTCCGGAGATTTTCTCCTGCTCTTCCCTGGATTTGCACTGCTTTTTTACTTCCAGCCATCAGTTCCCCTGACGCATTAGATTTTAACAAAAAGAATTAAATATTTACATTACAGATACTAAGAAAAATACAAGACTTTGCTTTAGGTGACAAAAAAAAGGTACGATGACAAAATAAGAAAAGAACAAATATTCAAAAGATGACTTTACGGCAAGAAAAAAGAAATATCATAAAGGAATATCATCCAGGAAAGTAAATTATTAGATTTTTGAACTTATGAATGCCTAACTTTGCAGCTTAAAAATAATAATGTGATTTTAAACTGAACCATGACAGGTTACATATGGAAGGAATATTTTGAAAGTGTGAGTCAAGCACAAATGAATACAGTAACATTAACTCAAAACTACACGAAAACTTGCATATTGAACTGCTCTAATTTATTTCTCTGAAATAATAAAACATGTAGAAATGTAAGAGCTCGCTTTCTTCCAAGCTTTTACTGTACCAATAGACTACAGAGTTCTGTACCAGAATTACTTAACTTACTATAACTTATCTCCAATTTCTGCTTGCTTTTCAGTTTTTCCACATGGACGATGCTTGACAAACCAAGTTTACTGCTAGGGAGTTATGAAAAAAAAGACTTGCTAATATAATAATGAAATAACAGACTTCATTAAGTAGCAAGAAGACAATGGTCAGACTGACTTTCGAGCTTCCTTCGTGCCCTCACAGACAAGGAGGGGTGGTGATGATGAGGTTGTTGAAAAGGGTTACCCAGCCAATATTTAGAAAAAGAGATAAGATAAATTATGGTACTAAAATATTTCTAACACTGAGCCAAACTATTGATTTGGATAGGAATAATTTTGGATAAGGACAGGAATATAGATTATTCCAAGATGAAACAACACTTAAAGACTGTTCCTGCATAGTTTCTTTACAGTTTTCTATGGAAGCATGAAAAAAAAAAAATCTTAATTATACACATCTCTGCCTGTATTCAGCAGGTACAACTACTACTACACTAGCCAAGTCTTTCTCCAAACTTCCAGTTTCAGGCTTAAATTTTAAAGCAAGTTAAATTCTACTTTCAAAGTCAGAACTTCATCCATAGATCACCATAGTTGATGCAGCAACTACTCTGCAGCAATACAGATCAGAAAGCCAAGAACAACTCATGCAGAATGAGATACAAAGTACTTTTGATTCAGATGATCTATCTATGGAATAATCTTCCAGAATATCTAGACAGTAATTCTGTAAAAATCTTCCTCTATGCGAGGGATGGGGACAGAAGGCACTTCCATAAAGACTTAGTTCTATTAAAATAATATTAAGTTTTTAAAAACCCAACTTTTATCTGCTTCACATGACCACAAAATATAAAGATCAACATGAGTTTAATCTACATCAGTGTTCATGGTGTTTCCTCTGACTGCTACCTTCATGCTAAACGAAACAAAGCATTCTTTCAAAATGATCCTCTATGCTTATGGTGTTTAAAGTCAGACCCAAATCAACTAACACTTCAGTGACTACAACAGGCATACATGAAAAGTTACTTTTAACAATAGCAATGTTTTACATACTCTTTATCAAGGTTACTATTTATGATAGGGAGTACGATGTTCTGGTTTGGATGTCCAATACAAAAAAAAAAAAAAAAAATTGATAAACTTGAGCAGGTTCAGCAGAGGGCCATCATGACGGTCAGGAGGGTGGAACTCTAGCCCTATAAGGAGAAACTGAGTGAAGAGGGCTTGATTACCCTGGAGAAAAGGCGGCATCAGAACCTAATAAATAGCAGCTTTCCATTACCTAAGAGGCCACTGAGTACCAGACTCTTTACATGGGCACACAGAAGAAGAAAGAGAGACCACAGACATGAACTGAACTGAGGAGGTTCTAACTGGATATAAGGGGAAAAAAATTACATAAAGTATCACTATTACAATAACAGAGCATTGTAACAAGTTGTCCAAAGACTGTGGAATCTGTCAGCGGACATTTTCAAGATCTGACTGCACAAAGCCCTCAACAACTCGGTCTGAATTCAATGTGGATCCTGCTCTGAGCAAGACACTTGGATTAAGCGACTTCTTGAGGTGCTTTCTATCCTAAATCATTCTATGATTTTACTTTAAAACAAACAAACAAAAACCCACGCAAACAAACGTGAACAGGCTAGAGAGATAACAGGACATGTAACACCTGAAGAAGTTTCAGGAAAAGCAACATCTCAGATGCAGCCTGCTACCCATTATTTAGCTGCACAGAGCTTTTACAGCAAAAATACACACAACAAGCAAAGAAAGGTATCAGTAGTACTGGAATGACACAACTACACCAAACTTTTCATTCATACACAAATGATAACTGAATACCAACTCACTGAAGATTAGTAAATAGGCAAGTACTTACTCAATAGACAGTAGGCAATACAACAAAATACGTTTCCCCAACATTGAAAAACATGATCACCCAAAACCAGCAAGATGTTTTAAAGAAACTAATAAAGAGTTTCAGGACTCTGTACAGGCATTTGGCAGCTGATCCTACTTCAAGGGCAGCAGTGTAGCACAGAGGGGAGGCAGAAAACTTGGTAATAATATCAGGCAATTTCAGTCTCCAAACAAGTGTTGGTCACAGCAGTCTTTGGGTTTAACTCTGTTTCTGTACCGCTACAGCTATTCTCTCTAAATAAACACGCAACAATGGTAGTTACTCAAAAAGGATCACTCAACACTACTAAAGAAGAAAGTGATTTGAGTACCTAGGAAAAGCCTTCAGGAGGCCATTGAGTCTAGTTACTGAAAGGTCTCAGGAACACTAGGTTCTGTGGTATTTATTAGCAAACAGGAAAAAGTTAAAGGATTACTGTCTCTAGAAATACCTGTCTCCTTCCAGAACAACGTTCAGTGGAAACAACCTACACTGAGCTAAGCATAACAGGGAATTGCAGATGAAGAGAAATACAAGCAAGACTTCCAGTTTAATGAGAGGTGAAGAGGAAATGTTATGTTGCGCTTAACTGGAAAAAAAGCTACAAATTTCAGGTCATGCTACCTTCCTTCTGTAGTGCAGGATGACTAGCTTTCGCCCAACGCAGTGTAAAGGAAGAATATCTGTTTGGGGGATAAGTGGAGCTTTTCAAAGAGATCTTTAAGCAACCTTTGTATTTTGCAGACCTTACATTCTAGAATGGCACCAGGTAATTTTCATAGCTTTAAAAAAAAACCATGCAAGATAAACAATTGTGTAATAGTTCACAATTATTTGTGCAGTTTTCAGGTCAGTTTTGCAGTCAAGATACTACTGTGACATTGTAAAGACAATACAATTCAAATGACTAAAGATGGAATGCAGCATCATACCTTGTTACAGTGTGAAAAAGTAACAGCTATAATGAGAAAAGTACAGTGTCACTCATAGTATGCTCACTGGTAGACACAGCTTCATATTGCATACCCCACACAGAGGAATAGAGAGCAACAGTATAGTTATTTCAGGTCAAGGGCAGCAACCTTACTCAGAAGCCTGGGCACAGTCCAAAAGCATGCCCATTTACGCAGTACACCCTGAGCACACACAGAAACCAAGAGCACGATTTTCTTGGCTCTAGGTTGGTGGCTAGTTGCAGCATAACCAAAAATAATGTGAGGGGAATGCATTCAGGCAACCAAGAACGGGACTTTCAGAAGGTCACAGACAGCTATGTCACTGCAAGCTGAGGCTCTGAATTGCTCTGCATTGCTAAAGCTCAGAAAGTTTCTACAAACATTTGAGAAGGCAGCAACAAAGTACAACTGTTGTAGAGTAAATTCTAAGTTTCAGGAGAAATTGCATTTCGATAACAAAGTAACACGTCCAGAAAAATCTTGGAGCTATTAGTTTTTCCACAAGATTGTGCTCTGGCCTGAGCTGCGCCTGTAGCTCTCCCTCATAGGTAACAGTGGAAAAAGACTTCTAGCTAGCACCCTGCAGAGTGAAAAAGAAAAGTTTCACAATGTTATGCACACTTGCACTAGATCTTGGCTTAGACAGCAATCATTTTATGCAACTTAATAAGCAAGAAACCACTAATTAACTACCCAGGCCCAAAACAAAGGCAGTCTGAATGCTAGGAGTACGGCTGAGTCATCTGGTTTCTCCTGTCTCCATACCCTTGGGCTGAAGACAGGTTTTCTAAGCCCCAGGCAGGTTCTTCTACCAAAATCGATTTTAGATGCATTTTCTGGTAATCCTATCTGTACAGGGCTTTTTGGGGAGTTGTCTTTTTTTTTTTAAGTGCTAGTGCACATATAGCAAGTAGTGGACTGACCAGTCACATTCTGGATAAATCTATTTCAATGTGGTTGTGTAGAGATTTTTTTTTTAGTTTTTGACACCCAACATCTTTTCACAAAGCAGCACAGGTTCCCTTTAAAGCTTCTACATACATGGAAACAGTCTATTAGTCTGCAGCAATGTAATTTCACCTTTCTTGTCAAACAGTCAGGGGGGACTCAACTAGAACAGGTCCCTTCATGCAAAGTACACTAGCAAGGCTCACCCAAACATCTTCAGAAACTAAAGAAATGAGACAAACTAACAAAAGGGAATAACATCTAAACATACAAAACCAGAATAAAAATGCATGACTTGCTTCAAGTTACAACTGCCACTTGTTATGTTTAAACGTCAGTGTTATATTTGAAAGCTCCTCCAAATGTTTGAACACGTGTCTGTCACTTCTGATTGTACCTGTATCAGTCACTGCCAAACTGTAGGTTCATGGCCAGTCCAGCCAATAACAAAAGCAGAAGAAAAAGGCTGAGAAACCCAATGACAGACAAGTCCATAGGTCATGCATCATCTAAGATGAACTATGTAAAACCCCATTTGATATAGACTGTGTCAACAACTCTGTTGACCTCTCTCAACTCAAATGAGCCTTTCCCCTTCCTTTAGCCATGTCTAACCTCTAAAGCCCCAAGCATACATTTTTTCTTCCCTTATGCATTTTTTCTTCCACAGGAGGGATGCCAAACCTTTGGGTTTTAGAAGTTCAATTTCTACAAAATTAAATGCCCAAACCCTAGCATCCTCTTGGATGCTAATGAACATGGCTGGGTGATAGGAAAGGCCAGTGTGTCCAGGAGCAGATTCTAAAATCTTTTATTTTGCCACCTTTCCGTACATTACAAATTCCTTCCTATTAACTCCAATCTGTTTCCCTAATCTTTCCCTAATCTGGTAGTTCCAAACTCTTTACCCTAATTACCTCCTATTACTCCTTTCAGTCCCTTCTTCCAGCAGAAAGCGGTAGGAGTTAAATACCTTCTTTTTGAAAGTACTCCAAGTTGATTCTCCATGGACAATATCCAGCTCCTTTATGTAACATCACTTAAGGTTTTACTACAGAAGCAATCAAATCTTAAGCAAATATTCTGCTGCTTCTTGTTTGAGGCAGTAATGTCTAATATTGGAGACAAAGCCCATAAAACAGACATGGGATTAGATTTTTGTGGATGAAAGGTAACATCTAACTTCATTTTATTTCACATATGTTGTAGAAGGGAAAAAAAGACCATAATGTACAATCCTACATTGTATAACCCTATTTCAGCATTTACCATGTTTTTGAGCACTTATATTTAATATGGGTTTAGTGTCTTTGTTAGAGAACTACAATGTTTAGGTGAACCAAATTGGAGAAGCAGAAGTGTAAAGGTTGGGCAGTACGGGAGTGAAGAGGGGCTCAGCATTTCAACAGTTTTGGCCTTTTTTTTTTTTTTTAATATAATACAAATATGTTCATAATCTCCACTCCAGTGTAGTCAGTAAGGTTGAGACCATTTGTGTTCAATTAAAATAGTAAATCATAGCAACAAACTGCTATCCCCTGGTAACAACAGCTGTTAAAAGAGAAACATTTGTTGTCTGTGTTTGCACACAACCAGAAAGCACTTGTATTACAGTACAAAACATCATTTAGGAAAACAGTAAAGATTAGTTCAAATCTTTATTTTAATACTTTCTATTACTTGGGGGGGCGGGGGAATCCGTTCCAGACATCAGTCTTTTCAGACCTTGCTCAGTAACAGTCTCAGGCATTAAACTTTTTTCTTGATTTTAACTGACAGGGGACAAAGTACAAAGAACACTGATCTGACTTCTGCTGGTTTTTCTTCATTCTTCCACTCCACAAATCTTTCTCCAATACTCAACAGTGGAAAAAGTAGAACCACTTGTCTTTAAAACAGATTTTATGAGTCATTTCCCTAAATGGAAGAAACATTTTCAACTGTCAAGACACTGATCATCAGTGCTGGAGTCACTTCTGTTTGCAGAAACAGCTCATGATGTATTGAAGTCCAGATTGGTTTTTCCTACATCATATGCCCAGGATAATGTAGTCTCTCAAACATGACTACTTCTTATGATTCTAAAAAACCCAAATACTACAACTGAAGTCATAATTGTATTTACATATAACAACTTCCCCCCTCCCAAGAAGAAATGACACTTTTGCAAGGAAACAGACTTGTTGAGGAGAGCAACTCAAATAGAGAAACAGTGCTTTTTTCTTTCTGCGATTTACTCCAAGGAAGTAACAAGTAACATGGAATACTAACAAGTTACTATAAGCACGCAGTCCTATGTCATTCTATTTTGAAGGACTTTAGAAAGCTGTGGTTAAAATATATTGTCAACTGCAAGTGATATCACCTCTCAGTTCTGCAAAACTGATGCGTGATGTAACGGCTCTTACAGAAGAGCATCTGTGACTAATACGTCTAGGACTAATTAAGTGATCTTTGACCTACTAAAGTAGGTTAGCATAACATATACAGCTTAATTATTCATACATTACTACTTGATATGAGTTGTACTGGACCTTGCCCCTGTTGTCTGACAGCAGAAAAGTAGGTAAAAGTTGCCTCTTCTTTCCTTCCTGCTATCATTTCTATAACTGATCATTCTATATCAAAATTAACACACTCAATATGAAAAGTCTGTGTAAGATAACTTTTGTTACACATTCAAAAACATTTGATTTACTAAAAGAAGATTTTTTTGGTTTTATTTTTTGTTATTTATTTTAAATTTGTATGTTACTTTTCAACTTGGGCCAGCAGCGATACTGAGCTACTGCTGATATTCCAGCAAAACTTAAAAAAAAGCACACAAAACAGAAAACAGACAGTTATTCCAGGAAAACATGATTTAACAGCTTATCTTATCTTGAACATAAAGTATGTATTAGCATAAATACTTAAGTTTGTATTCTTAAATAAACTATGCGAGGAAGGAAGAAGTTTTACAGGTAAAGTTTACAGTTGCACTAGGACACTTCCATGGTTCACTTGAATGTTAAGACTGGTGTTTTGCTGTTTATATTCAAGTCTGCAACATTCACCTTTGCCCTTAGGAAGCTCAAAACTAGAATTTCACCTTCCAGAATTCATGAAGCTGAAATTCATCTCACACTAACATGACACAATGTTTTCAGGCATTATATACCAAGGTTAACAAAGGAATTCACACATACAGAACTAAATCACCACTGTTCCTCACACACTTTACTCAGTTAACCTCAAGCAGCAGATACACTACCAGTCTTCTTCCAGACTATCTAGATTGCCAAGTGAAATTCTTCTCCATAGGAATAAGTAAACAAATTTAGGACAGTCATACCCTCCCAACTTCTCCCTCTTCCCAAAGAGGCAGGGAGAAATACAACACAGAAATTAGAGGGTACACTAGGCCCTGGAGATTTTTATCATTACTGCGCAAAGGTTTACCACTTGTTATTATATGTCAGCATCATATACCAGCACAAGTATGCTGGAATATGTAAAGGTTTGGCACAATGACAATCCTTTCCAGAAGTACACTATAATTTACATTAGCAACAAAGCATTAAGAAATGAATGACACATGAACTAGTGAGACTAAAGGAGGATGAAGCAATGGTAATAACTGGATGCTTTTGTCTAGGCTGGTGGTATAGGCAACGTAGCTACCTACTGCCTAGTCTTGATAGGTAGCATTCTGTAAGGCTCCTGGCAAGGTCTGCCTCACAGGGAAACATGGAGAAAAGAATGAAGACCAGTGGGAAAAAACCATCCTCAAAAATAGCATTCAAGTAGCAGTACAGCTATTATTGAAATGACTGACTGTTGGATGTTAGAGTTTGGAATCTACAGCCACAATACAGTACCAGTAGTAAGACTTTAGCTGTGGAGGGACTCAAAAGCGTAAAGCAATACATACAAGTGGAACAATCAAGTGTGCAACCATGGTACTTATTTTAGCAACTGCATTTCTAATAGATTTGAGAATGCAAAATGGCTTGAGAGAGGAAGATCAAACAAGCGAAGGATCAGACAGACGGCAGTACAGATAGAGGAAAATGGACAGATCAGGTCAGGCTCTAACAACTCCATTCAACTGCTGAATTAGCTGGAACATAATTCATAAGTTATCTCCACTTTCCAATTCTCACTAGTCTTGTAATAGCATCTGGTCCACCTAATATATATGAATGCCTCACTGTACCTAGCAAAATCAAAGATTCATACGGGAAGGACACATTCCAAATACAGTCCTCAGCATTAAGGCTAATGCTCCCTTTCAGTATATTGACTCTCAAGCTAATAGACGCATTGCCATTGTCAAGTTCTGCAGATCAACATCTGCAGATTTGCAAGCAAAATAGTTTATAGGGACAACCCAAGACCCACATTATATTTATTTCAAGGGACAGGGAGATTATTCTGGACAAGCTCTAACCTGCTTCTGTCAATTGAATGCTACTAAGAGTGGGAATATACCAAAATGCACTTCAAAACTACGCCAGACTTGCATCTACATTTGAAGATGTGCTCCAATCTTAATGTAATCTAGTTTGTGTGCTCCAGGATCACTCCTCGATAAAGGCAGAGCAAGGTAAGTGTGGACAATTGGGAGATTCACTTTAAAAGAATACTCTTGATCCGAGTTAAAATGTAGATGCTCCCAGAACATCTGCATGGCCTAGTCTTTCTTAAAACACCATTATAATGTATTAAGTGTCAAAATCTTGCACTACAGTGTCAGTAACTCTCCCAGCTCATCATTTTTTTGCCCTTCTATATAGCTTTTCTCCTTTTCTTACAACACTATTTCACTAAATTATGCAGAGATACCCGAAAAATATCATCCCTCCCTAGAAGTTTGACAGAAGAACAACTCTCACAATAGTTTTGGATCTTGTTGGTTTTACTCTCCTGAAAACAATGTAAGATAGCAAATGCATGAGTTGTCAGCAGCATATCAATTTCTGACGTGTTATCACTGAATAGAATCATAGAATGCTTTAGGTTGGAAGGGATCTTAAACATCATCTAGTTCCAAGCCCCTTGCCATGGGCAAGGACACCTCCCACTAGACCAGATTGCTCAAAGCCCCATCCAACCTGGCCTTGAACACTTCCAGGGATGGGGCCTCCACAGCTTCCCTGGGCAACCTGTTCCAGTGCCTCACCACCCTCACAGTGAAAAATTTCTTCCTGAGATCTAATCTAAATCTACCCTCTTCCAGTTTGAAGCCATTACGCCTCGTCCTATCACTACATGCCCTTGTGAAAAGTCCCTCTCCAGCTTTCTTGTGGGCCCCTTTCATATACCAGAAGGCTGCTATAAGGTCTCCCCAGAGCCTTCTCTTCTCCAGGCTGAACAACCCCAACTCTCTCAGCCTGTCCGTATAGGACAGGTGCACTAACCCTCTGATCATCTTCGTGGCCCTCCTATGACAAAGTTACCTAACTTCATGAAACTCTTAAAGGTATCATGCGTATGAGAGGAATTAGGTAAAATAAAACTGGATTGTTGCTTAATCACAGGTATGTTATTACTTAAGTCTGTTGAGTAAGTCTGTCAAGATCTAGCACCAGAATTAGATACCATGTAGTTGACACAAACTTAATGTACTACTGTAACATACTCGGTCTTTAGCATATGATCAATAATCTACAGCCACAAGTACGCTAAAATCATGAAAGGATCGAGTCTGAGGTATATTCTTCACCTGCCACACTTTATGGTACCCAAGTGCTTCACAGGACATTAACAAATACACGCCCTAGCACACGTATACCAGTAAGGCATCCTCACAGGCAGCATAACCAGATACTACCTCTCTGAAATCACTATCCGTGTACCTTACTGCCACACGGCAGCATTAAAACAACATCGGGGGTCCAAAATTGGCCTATGCAGACAGGACGTCCTAGGACAGCCCCAGGAGTCCACTGCTCGTTAATATCAATTCACAGTCGGGAAAATGGAGAAAACGAATACAATTTGAACAAGGAGGTGGCGGTGGCTGGATACTCGCAAGAGCGGCACCGACCGCGCCTCAGGGAAGGCGGGAGGGGGCAGCAGCCCGACCCCTCTCCACAGGGGCCACCGCCCCGGGAGGAGGGTGTCAGCGGGGACGCGGGCTGCCCCTCCGCCAGGCCGAAAGCCGATGAGGGCGACCACAGCAGCTCTCGCTCGCCGCGGCCTCCCAGCGCTCGCACTGCGGCTCGCCCCCGGCGCCCCTCCCGCCCCAGGCCTGGCTCCCGGCCCCGCCGCTCGCCTCCCCCGGCCCTC
>VYXH01006349.1:172303-200431 GCA_013397275.1 Burhinus bistriatus | reverse complement strand
CGGGAGGGGGGCGGGGCCCGCCCGGCCGCTCCTCCGCCGGCAGGACCGGCCCGAGCCGGGCCTCGCCTGGGGAGGGATGGCGCGGGCGGGTTGTGCAAGAGGGGGTAGCGGTAATTAACGCTCCTTCCCCGTCTCCCACGCCAGCGGGCTCGCCCGTGCGCTGGCGAGCGGGTGAAAGGGAAGGGGTGTTTCCTCCTGCGCCAGAGGGGCCGGGCCTGCTGCCGGCTGTCCTCGGCTGGAGGTCAGGCTGAGGAGCCCCGCGGCCGGGCCTGCCCTGCCCCTGCGGCGCCTCGGCCTCCGCCAGCGTCTTAATTTTCTCCGTCATCCTCGGCTTGGCACCTCCTGCCGTGTGGGGCTGCGGGCACTCGCCTCCACGGGGGTGTGCCTTTGTGCAGGTGTACGGTGTGATTTCTGAGTGTGAATTACAAACGGCGTATAAACGTGGAGACAATACGAAATAAACCTTTAAGAGAGACTTCGATGTAGGTTTTGCCGCGGTGTTTTGTTTTTTTTTCTGGGCCCTGAGGAGCTGCAAAGATTGCTTTTCAGACAGAGAGTGGAATGAGTTGTCACCTGTGTAGGTCCAGGAAAACAATCCCTGTCACAGTCAGAGCCACACCAGGTACAGCGGGAGATACCAGCCAGCCTTCTCCTACTAAACCAGTTATACTCGCACAGGTGCTTTTTCCAGCAGAGTTAATAACAGTTCTCCAAGTCAAGCTATACCAGCAAAAACACCCATGCCAGCATAACTGTATGTACACTGGATCTTCCCCTGTGGTCACATCCCTCAGAAAGACACCTGATACTGTACACGAAGTGGCTGTACTTTCTACGGGAACAGGCCAGTTATATATTTAAAGCCTGTATTGGTGCAATGGTTAACACTGAAATGACAGAACAATTTCTCTGGTCAAACTCAAATGCAGATCAAAATGCAGTTGGAATCAATGTATCTATTTTTAATCTAAAAAAGGTTTTCATACAGGCTTTTAGAAACATTTGAATACCTTTCAATGTTGTGCTTTTGTTATTGTAGTATAAGAGTGTGCGCATAGGCCAGTCCATTTATTGAGTATTCCTATTTCTTTCAAATATGTCTGCCTGGAGTAGCAGGGCTGAAGCTGCAGTTTGATGAGAGGTAATCTCTGTTTCTTCATTGTGAATCACCACATATACTTTTCTTTCTCGCTTCCTCTCCCCATCCTTGATCATCAGGCATTTGGGGGGAAGTTTTGATGTAAAAGCTGGAATCTCAAAACATCAAATTGTTCTCATTTTCTACTGAATCTAGTTCTCTGGCACTTGTTCTGTGACCTTGGACACATCAGTAACCTCCTTGCTTTAAAATATCTGCTGTACTTTAGTATTTTTGGGGGAAAAAAAAAAAAAAAATTTAAAAGTCTTCCTGATCCTCGGGAACATATACAGCAGAACCACGGAGCATTAATAAATTCATCTTGTTTTATAAGAGGAACGTTTGTAAAAATACCTTGTTTTTTACATCTTAGATACTTTGGCAGTAGGTAAACGTGAGAACCTAAAAAGAGGTAGTTTCTTCATCAAAGTAAACTTCTTATATTCAAATCATTACAGTAATGAAAATTGCTACAAGTTTTCAGGTTTAGTGAATCTTTAAAGTACCGTTTTGCTGCTACTTTTAATCTCACTATCTGTGCAGAGATCCAGAGCGCTATGATATTGCTACGCATTTCTTTAAAAGTCCTTTTCCCTCCCAAGCTTAGGTTGGTGATACCCTTACACAGAACTACCTACCTAATATAGCCTAACTTTGTTTACATACAATGTCATCTGTTTGGGCCATGCTGACCTTTGTTGTTTGCATGACTTGTGTTCTGCTATGTTTGTCTTCTGCAGTGTCCTTATCCCACTTTTTAAGGCTAGCGAATACCATGTCCTATTACATATTTCATTTCTCTTCTAACATGACCTTAAGTAATTGCACATACACCTATCATCTTCTAAGAAACTTGTCTCATGCATCCAGTCCACTGTTTCTCTACTGCCTCCACTCTTGAATGTTGCTTTGTTTCAGAATAACTTTGTTAGCATGATTGGTAAATGGGCACTTAGTTCCAAACATGAGGTTTTTATTGATCCATTATTTCATCAGTTTCCAGCAACACTCATGGCTAAGCGTATCCTTGATAAAATCACCCACACTGATCAAATTCTTTTGTGACGAAAGCTCCTTCTTTGTTCTGCAATTTGAGATCTGCTGCATTTCAATACTTTATGCATTGCAGTCATTTTGTTTTCTTGGTATTCTTCGTACAAGTCAACTGTGAGAGTTTTCTAAGGTAGCAAATAACAGCAATATTAATTCAAATGTATCCCAAATGTAAAAGCTAGAGCTGGAAAGGTAGCTTGGAAGAAAACAAAGCAAAGAGTATCACACTTGTCACCGTATTAATCATAGAATAGTTTGGGTTGAAAGGGACCTTTAAAGGTCATCTGGTCCAACCTACCCTGCAACAAGCAGGGACATCTTCAACTTGATCAGATTGCTCAGCGCTCCATCCAGCCTGACCTTAAATGTTTCCAGGGATGGGGCATCTGCAACTTCTCTGGGCAACTCACCACCCTCATTGTAAAAAATTTCTTTCTTATGCCTAGTCTGAATCTACCCCCTTGTCCTATCACAGCAGGCCCTGCTAAAAAGTCTGTCCCCATCTTTCTTATAAGCCCCCTTTAAGTACTGAAAGGCTGCAACAAGGTCTCCCCAAAGCCTTCTCTTCTCCAGGCTGAACAACCCCAACTCGCCCAGCCTGTCCTCATAGGAAAGGTGCTCCAGCCCTCTGATCATCTCTGTGGCCCTCCTCCGCTCCAATACATCCATGTCTTTTGGGTGCTGAAGGCCCCAGAGCTGGATGTAGGACTCCAGGTAGGGTCTTAGCAGAGTGGACTAAAGCAGCAGAATCACTTCCCTTGACCTGCTGACCACTGTTCTTTTGATGCAGCCCAGGATATGGTTGGCTTTCTGGGCTGTGAGCTCACATTGCCACCTCGTGTCCAGCTTTTTATCCACCAGTACCCCCAAGTTCTTCTCCGCAGGGCTGCTCTCAATCCCTTCATCCCCCAACCTGTATTGATGGCTGCGGGTTGCCCCAATCCAGGTCCAGGATCCTGCACTTGGCCTTGTTGAACCTCATGAGGATCACATGGGCCCACTTCTCAAGCTTATCCAGGTCCCTCTAGATGGCATCTATGTGTAGTTTCTCTGAAGAAGCAAGATCAAATTGACAGGTGTGCTTTTAATATGGTCCATGGTATGATTCAAACTTCTTACTAGGTATGTGAGAACATCCATAGAAAGCAACCTATTTAAGCTAGAAAGGGCACTCTGGAAGACTGAAGCCTGTAGGAAGAAAAATGCATATGTACTATTAAAGCATTAAAACCCTATAATGAACATCAGGAAACCTCATAACAGCAAGCGTTAGGCTATGGTCCTGTGTCTGGAGTGTTAAGTAGCAGTATCTGCCTAAGCAGTTCTTCAATTTCACAATTAAAAAAAAAGTGTGCTTAATAAAAAGCAGTGATAAATTGCTGACCAGTTCAGATTCTCAAGTCATGTCCTCAGTCAATCTTGATTTTAGCCAGTTAAGTTTTAAGGACTGAGTCAAAGTCAGGAATATAAGAAATTGTTATGGAGTGAATATTTTGTGCCACTAATCATTATGTGAATACATTAATTTTTTTTTTTAATGGAGTCTAGGTTAACAAATAAGAAGATGCTCTTATTTGGTTTCTGTCAGAACAGGAAGAACCTGTATTATTTGCTGTTGGCACTTGGCATAAAGCATTGAACTATATTCTGAGAACACCATATCATCTAATAATTGAATGAAAAACATGTTTATTGTAGGTCCAATGTAACATATATTAATATCAGGGAGAACAACTTACAAATGTTGTGAAAGGCGACAGAAGAATGAGATTAATTTATGTAAATTGAGATAAGCTGGAAGATGCAAACTGTACCATGTATGTTAGTTAAGTTTGAAGGTAATTTGTATAGTGCTGGTCTCCATTCAGTAGACTTGCACTTGCTTACTTTTTAAGTCCATATAAATTCAGTAAGATTGTTCACTTGTTCAATGTTAACTACTATGATATTTGAACACTTAATATCTAGTGGAGCAAGAAGGACAGTTCCAGGAATTGGTATGGTTTCTTTTGTGAAATCTGTGTTATCTCTTAGGTATATTTCTTAGTTGTAGAATTTGGCATGGTTTGCAGGGAAGTTAATGAACTGCCCTATTAATGCAGTCATCAGCATTAAGTGATAAGGTTTTGTCATTCTGCTGAAGTGCTATACCCAAGTATTACTTTGTTGCTTGATTTTTAACAGAAGGAAATTAAATATCTGAAGGTGAGCTACATTTAATTATGTATCAGTTCATATTTGTATGTGAATAATGATACAGGCTATTACCTACCAATGACAGCCTCATCAATATATCTAATATCAACCAAATGGAATCATTATGTGTTTAGTCACTTCATACAACTTGAAACTCCAGTGTGGGTGAAGTAACGTGGATATGGTATCAGCCTCTCAAAACCCATAAGCCTCCACCTCCATGAAACATATGCTGATTGTAACACAGGTTTGATCTTCAGAGTGGGGCCTACAGGGTGAAGTTGAAATGGACGTAAACTTTCTTTGATCTGCAGAACACAGGGAGAAGACATGCTTCCATTTCTTTGTACCTCCTGTTTTCTCTTTTTGTTCTTGCCCTTTTCTTACGCATCTCCTCCATGCCCCTCAGATGATTGGGATGCTACAGGAACTTAAGATGTGGGAAGGTACTCTTTCTGAGCAGAAAGTGAAATTTGGGAACAATGTGGGGAGAAGAACATAAGGGGTGTGTAGAAAAAAAGTGATTAGAGACCTTAGGATGTACAGAGCGTTGGCTTTTAAATATGTTGATGCTTGCAAACTTTCTGTGCCATTACTGCCTTACTTCCCCACCGTATAAGGACAGGAGTACTTGTCCTAATCTTTATTAATTGACACCATAACCCACAAGAGCTTAATTGCTACACACAAGTCTACTTTCTCCATTGCCTTGATTTCTGACCATATTTTTTGCTCTGTACACCTGTTTTTTTTTAATGTGACTGTGATCTATCCTCTATAAAAACAACTCTTACCTCTACTTAATACTTCATGCCATTGCAAAATATATGCACGGCTCATAAATTTAAAAGTCCAGGTGAAAATGTGGAAGTACATAGGAATTACCATTATTAGACCAGACTCAAAAAATATCTGATCTCCTGTCTGTACATGGATAGTATCAAATACTCTAAAAGACAGTATAGACTCCACAGATCTGCTTTCATAGTGGATCTTAGTCTAATTTCAAACATTTATGCACTGACTTAGTTCTACAGTACAGTGTTTGACATCCATTCTAATTTTCGCTGTCATTAAGTATTATAATTACTCATATTCTGCTGGAAAACGCAACTAATATTTCAGATGAGAGCAAACCACTGATTTGTAGAAAGCATTCCATTTTATTTTATGTACTGTTTTCATTTGCTTTTCCTGTTTGTTGTTTTCTGGGTTTGACTGTTTTACAGAAAGATGTCTTCACTGAGCTGTCCATATTGATGCTTAGAATGCTGATACTCCTTTTGTGAGTCAGTATCAGTGGACAATGATATTCCTTTCATGAGTCAATATCAGTGGACAATCTGTGTGAAATAAATACAGAATTAGATTTTTCCTCCAAAATGCAGTACTCTGCGTTTCTTAAAAGTCAGTATCAGTTAGCATTTTGTGCTTCACTTGCTTACCTTGTTTGGACTAGGTGAGTGGGTAGAAAAATGGTAACTGAAACTAAATGAACAAGCTAAACAGGCTTGTTCAGTTTTTTCGTAAAGTGATTCACAGCTCAGTTTGATCTTGACACCTTTTAGTGATCTGAAAGCCCAGGTATTTCACCACTCAACATTTATTTCTAGCTTATCTCAAATACTGCGGACCTCAATGGGCTTGAGACGTGGGCCTGTGTGAACCTCATAAAGTTCAACAAGGCCAAGAGCAAGGTCCTGCACACAGGTCAGGGCAATCCCAAGCACAAATACAGGCTGGGTGGAGAATGGATTGAGAGCAGCCCTGAGGAGAAGGACTTGGGGGTGTTGGTTGATGAGAAGCTGGACACGAGCCAACAACGTGCGCTTGCAGCCCAGAAAGCCAACTACATCCTGGGCTGAATCAAAAGAACTGTAGCCAGCAGGTCAAGGGAGGTGATTCTGCCCCTCTACTCCACTCTTGTGAGACCCCACCTGGAGTACAGAGTCCAGCTCTGGAGCCCCCAACATAAGAAGAACATGGACCTGTTGGATTGAGTCCAGAGGAGGGCCACGAAGATGATCAGAGGGTTAGAGCACCTCTGCTATGATGACAGGCTGTGAGAGTTGGGGTTGCTCAGCCTGGAGAAGAGAAGGCTCCAGGGAGACCTTATAGCAGCCTTCCAGTACTTAAAGGAGGCCTACAGGGAAGATCAGGAGAGACTCTTTATCAGGGAGTGTAGTGATAAGACAAGAGGTAACAGCTTTAAACTGGAAGAGGGTAGATTTAGATTAGATCTCAGGAAGAAATTTTTCACTGTGAGGGCGGTGAGGCACTGGAACAGGTTGCCCAGGGAAGTTGTGGAGGCCCCATCCCTGGAGGTGTTCAAGGCCAGGTTGAATGGGGCTTTGAGTAACCTGGGCTAGCAGAAGGTGTCCCTCTGCATTGGCAGGGGGTTGGAGTTAGGTGATCTTTAGGGTCCCTTCCAACTCAAACCATTGTACAATTCTATGATTGTATTGTTTTGTGTTTTATTTGATATATAAAATAGAAGACAAGAAGTCATTGATGTTAACTTCATATCGTACTTAGAATAACGCTTGGTTAAAAAACTGTTCCCTTTTTCATCAAAAAATGAGGAAACCGAAGGAAGTTTTTAAGGAACATTTTACTGAAAAGGCAATCATAAACAGTATAATGGATCTGTGCAAAGTCAAAGTGTCGAGTTTGATATCTGAATTCAGTAATTTAAACAAAGACATGTAAAATAGGTTTACAACTAACTCCTGTTTCCTAGGTAGAGCTGTAATTCTTTTATTGAGATTGCCCCACAATTCCCTTATAAGTAGTGCTTTTCAGCTCTTTATATCTTTGCTGATACACAATGATCCAAACTGAAAGTTGGCAGAAATTTTCTGCCTCAGCTTGGATACTAATTTCTGTAATAAAAGATGTCACACCAGCGTGGTCAAATTATTTCTGAGAATGAAGCAATGGAAAAATAAATTGCTTTCAATGTATTAAGAAAACATAATCAGCTTTTAGGTCATTGTGCTTTATTGCCATGCTTTGCAGTGCAGACTCAAATTTGGCACAGGCTAGTTTATACAAGAGAGACATAACTTTTGAAAAAAATATGTAATCATCACTGTTTATGCTATGACTTCTTATTCCAGGTGATGAAGCTTGAATTGTTATAGCCACTCAAAAAGGAGTTATATCCCTTTCTCATACTTGGTCAAGAGAGATCAAACATTGGGTTTAAACCATAACAACGTCATCAGACCCACCTTTCTGTTTTCCAGGAGCTATGGCCACAAATATATATTATGATGATGTGTTCTTTAAACAAAGCATAATTTGTTTTTAACATTGGTAATGTAGAAAGGATGCTAATATAACAGAACAAGGATTTTAATACTTTCTGTGTGCAGATATATTTGCTTAGTCAATCACCGTGAAGGATCAGTAGTGAGGGTCCAATTTTCAGACTGTGCAGAACTCTTCTCCCTGTTGGCATATTCCTGGAAATTACTGTCTCTTACTTGCTCTCACTATGGGGACTTTTAAACTGTTTGGTACTTTTTACACATTAAAGTTCTATCCTTGGCAAGTACAGTAGTTCTTAATCATTGCTTTCAGTCAATATAGTTCAAATCTTTTTTCAGAGATTAAAGTAGAATTTCTCCTCTGTATGCAATACTTTGCATTTATTAACACTCAGACACAATTACCATTTTGCTACATATTCACGAGCTGAAGAAAGATAGAAGGGGGAGGAGCCACGTGGTAACTTGAAGTGGGTTTCCAAAACCGAAGTTCTATCTCCACCCATTGTTTCACAAGTTGGTAATTATTATAGCAGCCCTTCTGATTAACCATGTCAGAGACACTGAACATTCTAGGACCCTAGTGGTCTGCTCTTACGCACTAATAATTGGTCATACACGATATCAATGTAGCATTATTGAATAACTTTTCACTTGTTTCTTCATACTGCCAAATTATTGACTTTTGAAAAAGAGATTTGTATGCCTTCTGTAACAATTCTTGGCTTTGGTCTCCCAACAGGGCTGGAGATTCCATTATTCGGTATGTTCAGGTCCCTCACAGCTCCTGCTGCTGAGCAAACTGCATCACCCTGTAAAGCAACCCTGCACCATCAGTTTCTTTACAGATCATATTATCCAAGTCTCCGCAACCTTTCTCCATACAGACTAAGCAGTCAGCTGTTGATCAAGTACTGTGCAAGCTCAAAGGCTTTTCTGTAGTGGCTGTTTTATACCAAAATGCAGGTAGACATGGTGATTGAGCACAGGTAACAGTTTTCGGCTTTAAGAATGATCCCACTGATCTGAATGCAGGGGGATAAAACCAGATAAGGGATGAAAGAAATGCATTAGGATGAGCCAAGATTGAGAGTGGAAGAAAAATAAATGGCTTGACAAGAAATTCTTGAAGAAGGGCTACAGAAACTGGAATGGCTTAGCAAGACATTATTTAGGAACGGAAGCTGAGCCACCTTGGGTCAGGAAGCCAGTAGAAGGAGGACCTACAGACCAGCTGAGCAAGGAGATTAGACAGGCTGAACAATGATTCCAGTATTGTGAGGGAATTAAATGATTAGGCAAGAAAAGCAGACTGGATGTGTGTTGCAAAACAGGAGGCCAACACTCAGAGCTACTGAGCAAAACAGAAAGGAGGAATTTAGAGGTAATTGCCTGGAGAAGAAAAAGGTTGAAAGAAGGCAACTTAAATCTAGTGAGCAGGTGTGAGATGGAACTGGCTGGACCAGGAGCCTGTGGTACCTAAGCTAGCGGTTTATGGTGGAGGATGTGAGGGAAATGTGGTAGTAGAACCATTTGACAGGGAGTTCACGTGCAGTTCTTGCATGAACCTGTACTGGATTAGGATTGCATAGGTAAGCAGGCTGTTGCCTACAGGCCTGCACTGTCATACATCACAAAAATTTTGAGACACAGCATATGCGGCAGGTGATGATGGGAAGAAAAATGACAGTTCTATAGCTAAGGCAGATAAATGCTGATAAGATGATCTGAACTACCACTTTAACTCTACCAAAGAATCACTGTAGAATGCTGCCCCAGGATAAGTTATTGAACACATTCAAAGTCGGTCCATGATTGCATTTTTCCCCATTTTCATGAGATATATCAGAGAGGTATTATGCAGAAGTGTTCTGTGCTACTAGATGGTTGCAGTTAGGTGGAGCTTTCTTTAAACGTAGTATTTTTAAAATATTTAGCATTTAATTATATATTTTTAAATTTTGCATTGTATTTTGATGTTGTTCATTCAAGTCTGGTGCTAGATACTGATGACAAGTTAATTTAACATTACAAATGTATACTAAATAACTGTCTACTCACTGAATGAGACAGCAATACTGTGGTAAAAACATATGAAGCCATATAGTTAGAGGTTGCATCCTGTTACAGCTTTAATTCAAGTTTCTTGGGCCGTTTTAGACTACTTTTGTGACAGACTTGTTTGGGACTATTCCGGAAGGCACACATGCAGAATCCAGCTGCAACATTTTCTGCAAAAAGGTGTTTTACTAGTGCATGCACTGGCTTCCAGTAGTTGTCGTAACTGAGATGTTGGTTTAGATCTATAATCTTCGGATCCAAAAATCTTCCAAGAAGGTACAGAAGTGGTGTATCTTTAAATTTGATTGAGGAAACCAAGAGAAACTTTAAGATCTCAGTGTTGATTAAGGATTATAGAGTCATAAAAAAACAGGGCTGGAGGGTACCTTCAGGATCATCCACATGGTCTTCAGCAAAGATTGTACAGAATGAGAGGAATGAAAAAGGCCAGGGAAACAACATTATTAACATAGTAAACCTCTTAGTTACATGGAACCAGCAGGAAGAGATACATGCCTAATACATTGTAGAATAGGTAACAAAATATGTAATTTAATGAGTAAAATTCAGAAATGTGGAACAAGTATGCTTTTGTTAAATTAAGCATGGGATCAATAGCAACAGAGGAGGAGACAGAAAGTAGACCCCTGAAGAATGCAAAAAAAATAGTAAAGTTTTAAACAAATATGAAGCTCCTCTCCATAAATATACATAGAAAGAGACTGCTGGTGTTCTACTACTTTTTTTTTTTTTTTTTTTTTTTTAAGAAAGGTTTTACTATTACTTTTTTNTTTTTTTTTAAGAAAGGTGTTACTACTACGTTATTACTACTACTTACTGATATTACATGTTGCTGTAATATCTGCTACTAATGATTTGCTACTAATTTACTAGTATTAGATCTTGCTACTACTAATAGTTTGTGATACTACTGATAAATAGTACATTTAAAGCCAGATCACTAGGAGAGGTTATTTAGATTGCTAGTGCCTAAGATAGTGCTTGCAGTTAAACATCTTTTAACTTGTTCAGCATGCAAAGATACTGCTTATGGGTCTTTCTAGTATAGCTTATGTCCACTGAAAATTAAAATTTGAAACTGAATTCATTAGGGAATATAATGTGCATAATTATCCAAATGTGATACCCATCAGGACAGTTGCCCTCACGCCATATAGACCAGTGTTTTTGTTTTAGAAAAAAAAAATGGTGAAAGTTTCTGTAGGTATATAAAATATACGTGTGCATGTGTATGTATAAGTACACAGATACATATGCACACTTTTTCCTTTTGTGATACAGAAAAGAAATTAATCTCTCTTTCGTAGGAAAAAATAAATAGTGAAGTTTTATCCCATTCTAGCAGAAGGAAAAAAAAAATCGTATTACTCTGCAGTCTTAAGGCATAAAGTTGTATGTCTCTAACCAACGTGAGAAAATTCTCTGTTCCTTCCTACATAGAGCTACACCCTAAGCCACAGCTGAAAGCTCATCCTCTCTGCCTGCCAGCTAAGGCACAGTTTATAAGGTAGGGCAGGATTCTTTGCTACAACTAGCAAGACTGAACCCACACAGTCCGTCTTAATGCAGAATACATAAAGATGCAGAGTTTAACTATTAAGTAAATAGTTGTCCAAATTACATCATTCCAAGTCCAATGTCAACTGCCAATTGCCCTGTTATCTGAAATAAGATGACAGTTTTTACCACAAGTAAAGACATGTTTCCATGTTATTATCACAGCTTAGTTAATGCACTGAATGCTCACACTCTTGTCTGTCTCACACTAACTTGATGGGAATAGCATAAACAGGCAGCAGAATTCACCAAATACTAAGTACGGACCAAACCTTTAATAGCTGTGTATGGTAACTAAGCAAAAAGAAATATAAACGTAATCCTCCTAATTCTTTTCCTAAGAAAATTAGTTATGCCATACATTTGATCTTCAGAAATGCCTATGCCCTAATCTTTAAGGTTCTTACATATTTCTTTTTGTAATCTGAAATTGCAAATCATAGGGCTTGACTCCTATGACTATGAGGGTAAATGAGAAGTAGAGCAGTTGTGTTGTCTGGATTGTTTTGTTGAAATACCTTTCAGCCCAAGAAGCCCTGCAGTCCTGCAGAAGAGAATGAATAGAATTGCTAAAAGCAGGCAAGAGATCGACACACGCGAGTACTGAGTAGTTCTTGCAGACACGTTTTGCAGAGTTCATTTCAGGCACCATTGAAATTGCCATTTCTCAGATGGATGTTCAACAGGTTCATCTTCTGTGCCGTCTCACAGCTTAAAGCGATTGTTCCAATTACAGGGGGACCTTCACGTCCTAAGAAATATGTCTCTACTTTTTCCAAGACCTTGTCAGTACGGAAAATCTGAAGCTTTTGTTCAAAATGGAAATAAGGCCTGTGTAGCAATGTAGCATAACTAGAGCCTGTGTTCTCTGTGCTGCTGGGAAGATAATATCTGTGAAGAAAAGATTACATACCTGAATAATGTAGGATCTTGGGGAAAGCAGAGCACTGAATCCTACCTTGGATGAAGGAGGGAAGCAAAGTAGTAATTGGAATCTCAGAAGAAAAGGTTAAAACAAGCAAGAAAAGTCTAGGGAAGGAGGAAAGAGAAAAGGGGGGGAGGTTCCTACAAACGTAATTTCAAGTCATAGTGATCATTCCCTAGAAGATCTAAGGGTGGGTAATGGGACTTCCCATTCACAGCAGCAAGTCTTAAGACTCCAAGTTTATTCAGTTCACTTGTGGTCACATAAACAGTACCTTGCTGGTTCAATAAAATTTAACTCATCTTCCAAACTTTTGGGTAATGGTCCAACCTAAATTTAAGGTTCTCCTCCAAAAATTCTAGATATATCATCTTCCTTTTGAATGCAAAATGCAATCCCACAGTGAACACAGTGCTAACATTTTGAGGATATTTTCAGTTGTGCTCTTGGAATTTGCTGTTTTCAGAATTCCATCAGCGAATTAAAATAAAATAGCAATAAATGGCAAGAGAACTAATAGAACAATGGAGCAAATGTGAGAATAAGGATTAAAGTGCTCTAAGGTTTGCTTTAAAGCTACATAGTCTCCTCCAACAGCAGGAAATACTTTGACTAACACCCAACCAGAACATAATAGCTCTAGTTTTTCTCCCAGATAATAATTAATAGAAACAGTGTTCTGAAAAAGAACTCAAAATTACTGTATACGTAGTAGTGAATTCTTGGGTTGGGAAGCCAAACTAGCTCTTTACATATTCAGTTCGGTTGTGGGTTTTGTTTGTTTGCTTTTCCAAGGCAATATTAATGCAAACAAGAACCTAGTAAGTAGTACAAACTCTCAATCAATCTATGCCATAAACCCAGAAATTTCGCTATGCTTGTGACCGTTGACTGTATAGCCATTCCAGTATAGATATCTTATTTACCTACATTCATACCTTTTGAAGGCAACATTCAGCTTCTTCCTAGCTAGCTGTAATAAATTAACACATCCAACCAGTCTTTAGTTGATAGGATCATCTGGGAAATATTTGATCCACCACAGGTAAGGCTGGGCTGACAGCTAATGGAAGACAACAACATTTCCTGAAGGAGACTTTGTTCAAGATTAACACTGGAGAGAGCAGTGCTATGCATGGTATCATGCTGTATATGTCTAGGTTTCTCCCCAGAAACTTTCTAGTCAATTGAGGGCTAAAACACGAATAGTGTAAAGCTAATAAATTCAAATTCTAGGGTCATATTTGCAAAAAGGCACAATTAATTAATCTTCAGAATAACAGTACAAGAAGAATATAGACCTGGAAGAGATGTGGATCAAGTCAAGTTCTTGTTACTGGAGGCACTATATCACCTCATTTCTTTTGTTTAGATTCAAGCATTGAAGATTTTGTTCCCATGTTCCAATTGGAAATCTGTTCTAGAAACTCACTCCTCTAGGTTAGGATCTTTCTCCTAAATTCTAATCTTAATTGTATAAATTGACAGTTTATACTGGTTTTTTCTTCATCATCATTGCCCTTTCACTTCAGCAGATCTCCTTCCTCAGTGTTTACCTGGTTAACGTATTTATATGCAACAACCATGTCTAATCTCACCCAGCCTTTGTTTTTCTTCCCTTGGTCACCTCTGCAGGGGTGCCAGTGATGTGTGTCTTTTCTGCATACTGATTTACTTGATTATTCTATTTTAAAGTTTTATCAGTGTCACTCCTTTTTCTCCAGGAAATACCTCAGGTGGTAAGAAAATCCTGATGTTTTTACAGCTGTATCACACTTGTCATCATCCTGTATAAACGAGATCAACCTGTTTTGCTATTTCCAAATATTGTGTTCTCCTTATAGCACATTCTTTGTTACTCGTCTTCAGAAGTATGATGTTATAATTTGTGTTGTAGAATTTCATTCTGTTTCATGCATCCATTTCTTGGGATCAACCAGGTTTTTCTGCATAATATTAATTATACCTTCTGATTTTTTTGTCAACAGAGCACTGGTAACATTGATATCAGGTCACTAATGACTATATTAAAATCTAATAGCTTTCTTCTAGCTGGATTCAACATTCAAAATTCATTCAGTACCTTACCACTTTTAGCCGGTTCTTTGCCTGTATTATAATTCTTCTAAAAATTATCAACTTTGTCATCTTCATTAATAAATTTGAGTGGCACCGTATAGTGTGTTTTATTAATATTCACTTGAATAAAGTGTGTCACATTGTCTTTGCCTAGAAAATCAAGTTATGTTTGAAAAAAACCCCAGATATGTCCAATACAATCTTGTCTACTTTTACATCTGATTATTCACCACTTCACTGTTTGCTTTAAATTCTTGCAGACAATTCAGGTCAAATTCAGGGACCTTTCAGACATGAATCACTTCTGTCCTCTCCTTCCTTTGTACAGATACTGTATTGCTTGTTCTCCAATCATATACGAACCTGACTTTATGTATTTATTTGAAATATTTCCCACCAAACTGATCCAACTGTCATCTTATTCTAGTTTGGTTTAGGATTTTGGGATGAAGATTTTCAGCCCATCCAACCCAAGTTTTTTTTCTTCAAGCAGATATCTCCCAAATCTATATTGTATTTGTATTAATCATACTAGCCATGGATTGAGGAGTACATTTGAATCAATTTTTGGATAGTGGGGAGAACTCCCTCCCCTTCAAACCACTTTCCCCACAGATAAGGTAAAACTTTGCTAGAGTAGGCAATGCGATACTTAGCCACAGAAAGAGCCGTGAAACTAAAACTCTGGACTATCGTCTGCTCCACCACTTACGGTAGAGCGTGGCCACTCACCGTGGAAAAGTCACGGGCAGGTAACAGCAGCTGAAAGAGCAGTTGAGAGTCGTGCGGTTATCAAGTACGCCACAGGATGGTGCCATAAGGTTATAGAGTTCTAAATCACTCAGCTGCCACTTACATTAACGTTATAAAAAAAGCAAAAGGTAAAGGAAGTAATCCACGCAAAGATTATACAGATATTGCCCACCATTAGGTGTATTTGCTGTGGTCTTGACATATAATTTAAATCCTACAGTTATGTTTGTTATTCTCTTGATCTGTATTCATCTCATCTTCATTCCCAAATCTCATGTATGTATTAGAGGTGACTGTGGACTAACCACAGTCGAAGTGAACATCTGCTTATCACCAGTGGAACAGTGTAACCCTCTTTTCCTTCATAACTTTGATTTTGTAGATTATCTGTAAAACACATTGTGCAGAAATACTATTAGTAGTGCAACTACGGAACTAATAATCTACAGATCTCGTAATTTTTCATTTAATTTACCAAAGGTGTATTTAATGAGCATATTCCTTCTGCTGTCATAGAAGTTAAACCAGTATAAGTCACTGTTGGTCTACTTTGGGTAACGTTTCCGTAATGACGGGAACAATGAAGAAGCATATTTGTAGAAGACACCTGAGAAACAGGTATTCCATTCCTTTCCTGTGGTATGTTAAGGTTCTTTACATAAAGGAAAAAAAAAAGTTCCTAAGAATGCCTATATAACTGAAATAGTTGTTGTGAGTATCCAGAGAATGATCTGTAGAATAAAGTCACTAACGTTGTCAGGTACGTTTTGTTGTTTGCCACAGAACTTAATCTTTTGAGTTTAAGAAGAAAATGATACCATTAATTTCACACTACTAGGAGCCCTGTACATGTTTAGGCCCCTCTGTCTCTCAGGTTTATTTTGAAATTAATCACAAGAAGCTACAGGACTGGAAGCTATAGCTTCCAGTATCTCTGAACACAACGCGAAATACAGACTTGTTGATACAGGATATATACAAGAGTGTACAACACGAGATAACTATATGCAATTTTCAAAAAGCAATATTTGTTTCTTTATCCATGGGAATTCAAAGCTCTGGTTTATATAAGTTTTCAGTCTAGTTTAGATTAACACATAGGGGTATATCAGGATAGCATTGGTAAAACAGATGCCTTTCCTTATTCAGAATTTTTTTTGTCATTCTCCTCTGTACTTGTCTCCCACTTATGTAATTATCTCATTTTGTTGTCAGAAGACTTATGTTAAATCATTATTCCACTCAATAAAATTCATAAATCAGTAAAACGGGTAAAAATAGAATTGTTAATGTTCTCACTCTGTTGCTTATCATCCTGGTTGTGGTCTTGCACGTTTTTACTTCTTTTAGAGTCATGTTTACCATGATTTTCAAGCCTTAGAGACATTCTGGTCTTAGTTACTGTATTTTAATTTCTGCAGTGGACATATGAATAAAGAGCCATCACTGGTCTACGTTGAAATTTATTCTGCCTATCTATGCAATACTGTGATAAGATGCTGTCTGGTGGAACTCCCTGATGCCTCACCAAACTGTCAAAATGTTTTCCAGGAAGCAGCTGTTTTCAGTGTTATTCCAGAGTCTTTATCTGTAACACTAACATTTTGCTTCACTTGGAACAGAATCAGGCAACACAAGTGAGGTTTCAAAGCTTATTACAAAATAATTCATAAATTATGGTAAGAATAGAACAGGTACATAACAATGATAAATTACCTTGAGTCTGTATGCTTAAATATTTTTATTTTTCTAGTCTAATTGTCTAGCTACTTGTTTGGAAAACTACTGATTTAGGATTTGATGTTGGGACTCCTCTTGACATTCTGTGTGAGTGCTATCTATAACTCCAGAAATGGGGAATTATAACCCAGAGCACTGGTTGATAACATTCTGTGACAAGAATTATTGTCTGAATAGCTTTGCAAAATTTCAGCTGCCTTATGGAAAAACACTGCACACCTGATCATGAATTGTTACGGAAATTTCCCCATTTCACCACCAGTGAAAGCAAACCAGCAGCATTCCCTTCTCCATACAGACCTTCCATTGTAAAGGAAGCAATTAAAAATTTCACTCATAACCACAACTTACTACAATAAACAGTTCTTCATCTTTCATATATCCATTCTAAGTCTTTAGGGAGGAATTATGTTTGACGACACTTATAGACTCAAACTTTTATAGGCACAGTTACACCCAGGAAATTCATACATTTTCACATGCAAATGAGCCTATGAAACTGCTCATGACCGCGGGACTGGGTGCATAACCCACTTTCATCAGAAAGGAATCATGACGCCTCACTCCATAGGTGTTGTATTAACTGACAGGAATTCAGGCAGTGGCCTCCAGGTGAAGACAATTAAGCTATCCTACCAGATCTGGAATGTGTTGGGAGCAATTCAGTGACTAGTTGTAAAGGAAGGAAGGAAGGAATGTGTCCTGCTTTTCCTTGTTAGGGCTTGCTACCACCCTAGGGACAAGGGAACTGTTTGTTTTCCCCCTGGAGAGAAGAGAAAAGAAAAAAAAGAGTTTTATGTTGCGTCTGAAGCAGGTGACCTGAACAGCTTAACCCTTCTTACTGTATCTGATATATTCAACAGCATTCCTTTTCACAGTTTTATGGTTTTGGTTTTTTTAATTGTATGGATGCAAAGCAGGAAAATTCTGATCTACTGCACTATCCGCCTGTAAGCTTCTCTGTCCACATTGGAGGCTACAGGGAATCAGTGCTTACCATTGGAATAAAAAAATAATAATAATTTAAAAACAAACAAACAAACAACAACAACAACAAAAAACTACCTCTTCCTGTTATGCATCCCCAGTGCATAGGCAGTGATACAAGTCCAGAGTGTTAACGGGCTCTCCCATATTTGGTAACCCTGCTACACACTGAAAAATGAAACCAGAACTTCACAAAAAGGAAAAAAAAATATCAAGGGAATTTTAACTACAGCCCTGTGCACTCTGGCACCATGGTAAACTACACAGAGCATACACAAGTATGCTATAATGGATTTTGAAAATGTCCTCACATGGTCATTTTGATGTTCAAGATCATATGCTGCTATTTCCTTCTCCTTACTGATTTGTTTCACTCATTGCACAATGGCATTGATAGAGGACCCATTCCTACAGCTTGTTCCAATAGAGCTGGTCTTCGCAGAACAGGTTTTGTGGCAGGAGCCAGATTCAAAAACCCAGACTGAATCTCAGTACAGTAGCTGTGACTCTCAGGTGTCAAAACTAGGAGTGGGGGAGGAATAATTCTTCACAGTGTCTGTCTGTAAAGCTGGGAACTCCCTGCTACAGAATATTGTGTTTGCGAAAAGTTTAGCTTCAGGAGAGGACTACACAAGTTCATAGGAGAGGAATTCATTGAGAATTACTAGATATACAGAAATCATATTTGGTTCAGGAAGTTTCTCAGCTGCAAATGGCTGGAAGCTCAGGAAAAGTGTTATATACTCCTGTCCTGTGTTCCGTATCTTCCTTAAGCATCCATTCACAGCTATTATGAGAACCAGAATACTGGTCTTACTGCATTCTTAGTCTCACCCAGCCTGGTCATCTTATTTTGAAGCATTACCTATTTCCAGTTCCAAAGTTTCTTCTACATAAATTCTATGTTCTCATGTTAGGTTTTTATTGCTGAAAAATCCTTACTTAAGAGATAAAGTACCAGAGATTATAAAAAGCCTTATACTATTGAGATTAATCCATAGCTGAGTAAGTTTCCTACATTAATGCCTTCACTTGGAGTCTTTTAGGTCCCACATTTTAAGTCTGGCAGGTTATTTGAAGGACCTGATCTTTAATGATGGTGTCTTTCACTATTACATATGCACCACACTGTGATAAACTATGTTATCTTAAAAAAAAAAATCATATTATACAGCATCTTTAGATCTGCAAGTAAAAAGAAAAATATAGATAACAATTATTAATCTCCTTTTGAGGTATTAACTGTATAAGTATTTGTATTCTCAGTGTACTGACATACGCACCCTGAAGACAAGATAGCTGTTGCTTACACAGTACATGTACACACACGTGACTGTAAAAAGCAGTACATATTACTTCCTTTCCAACTTCTACACATCAGAGAAAATTTTTGTTTCTCTGTCTGATTTTGACCAGTGTTGGTTGATTTTCTACATACCTCCTATCTTTGAAATCCTCTAATATTATCTTTGAGGATTTTCTTTTAGATTTCCAGCTTCCAGCCCTTGCAACAGCATTCCCTGCCATACCTTTTGATGTTTTTGTAGGTCACTGACACACAGCTTTTACCTGCCAGCAGACTTCAAAGCCTGTAATGTTTGGCAGCCAAGCTTGTCTCGGAGATTTTTCTATTGGTTAGAAGAAGTTACTGAAATTAAGTGGCAAATTCTCCATCAGCACTGGAGTCACATTCCTACGCTAAAGAAGATTGCCAGTGTCGCATTCTTGATTATATGCTGCTTTATGGCTAAATCTTGAATTGGAGGCTGTCTGTCTGAAGAGGACGGTCTCCAAAGCCTGTCCACAAAACAGTATTGGGGTGGTGAGGAAGGAACCAGCCCAGGTTTGTGGCCTGCCCTCAGTAAACACCTGTGGTTCTAGGAGAATGAAATTTGCCTCTCCATAGGGTTGTACCTACTCGGACTCCTCTTCCCAGAGCAGCTACCACAGCAGTGTCTGCCAAAGCCAAAGGGCTCTATCTGCAGTCATCTTGACCCGACATGCCTCCTCACAGAGGCACCCCATCATGTGTGGGGACCACCGTTTTTCTGAATCAGGGGGTGAGCTGGGGTACTCACAGGGAATCCCCACGTGTTTCTACCAAGACAAGTTAATTCACAGAGGAAGGCTGAGGAGTATCCCCAGTCAGAGTGTATTCTGCCATAGCTCAGGCAACATCACTGGCCCTTCCATTCACTAGATTTGCAAACCTGTCAACTTGGATTTCTCATTCATGCTGTTATCAAACACAGTTCCATACTGCTAAGGTGCCAATGAACCAGTAATAACGTGGACATCTGTCCAAGGGCTTGGGTTATTTATTTTTATTTAATACTGCAGTTTTCTATTTATATATAATTCAGATATCTCATTAGGGCTACAGATTTATAAAATAATATTTGCTGAAAATAAACTCCTTTTTAATAGCTATCAGTAAGTGCAAGCCACATGGCTTTTGGCATGATAAAATTGTTAAAATACTCTGGTTTTCAATGTAGTGAATTATATTCTGTATTTTTCTGCCATATATATACCAAAAGTAACAGAGCTTTACACACTTCCTTAGTTGACCTTTAACTATAAGTATCATGTTGGATTATTTTACCTAGGTGAGATGACAGAAATGGATCAGTTCTCTTAGCTTATCACTTAACCCTTCTGTGATCAGTATTGTATTTCAAAATATATACTGCTCTTTTAGATACAGCAATTTTATTTTCTCAGATTTATACATAAGCATAAAATAATGGTCCTGATTTTGTACATATTATTTAGTAAGGAGTTTCTCAAAGAGCAGAAAACCTGGCTTCCACTGCTCAAAATAATAATAAATAACATGTCATTTAAACCAAGGCCAGAGTCTGTACTCACATCTGTTATTCGAATCTTATATTACAATAGCATCTGCTGTCTTGCAGCTAATCAGATTCATCATTACTATTTAAAGCAAAAACAGGAAACAAAACAAAACAGACAAACCACTGTTGGTGTTGGATTAGCAACTTTTGGGCCAAGTCCAGCGGGAGACTGATGGGCTCTAACACTTGGTGTCCCAGCCCATGGCCTGCAGGGAATCCTGCATTAGGCACCTACACTCCCTATATTGTGAATAGGAAGATTTAGGAGCCTTGTTATAGGACAGCCGAACAACCTGTGCCCTAAGCAAAGAGCCATTAGGGTCAGTAGGTAATCCCCTTCAGGAATGTAGGTGTTGCACCTCAGCTTTGGGAAGGTTCACAGCTGAGATCAGCTCAGGAATTGTCCCTTGGGACCAAGCATCTTCAGCTGTTTCATCAGAAACTAAATAGAGTTCACTATTTTTACTGAAGGGTTTTTTACAGTAGTTCAGGGATTAGCATACTTAAAGACATTTAAGAGGTGTTCAGTAACTTTCTTGCCCTTAAAGGGCACATACCTGTATGTTTTCTACTTGCATTTATTTAAACCGGATGTGTTCACATGGACAAGTCTCACAACTGCATGAAAGATGTTTCTTTCCTCTGTTTGTAATTATATCACTTGAGTGAAGATCCAATATTTTGAAAAAAAGGAAATACCGATGGGTGGAAAAGCTCAGTTCCTGGCCCAGTATGGAATGTTGATAATGTAAAATAAGAATGTTAGAATAGCGAATCCTCTCCCAGAAGCTTTCTCTGAAGCTCATACTCGTGATCAAGAGGCATTCATAATTATAATTGACTGAAGCAAGTACAGTTTTTTAGATGAGAAACACCACTGACAAATTATGTAAACTGTTATGCAGGACTAGGAGTAGAGCTCTCTCCTGAGGCTCACCTTTGTAGTTAATCTAGTTACATGCTACAGAATCCTCATGACAATATTGTCTCAAGGTATTGGTATGAATTCCCTAACACCAAGAGACAGTCAATACCAAAACAGCAAAACCTATGAACGCATTGTAATCACATTAGCAACTTCATTAATATTATATACTCTCCAGTGTTCAATAAAGTGGGATGTCATTTTAAAGACCTAATTTAATACAGATGATTAAGACTACCCTATTACAAAGCAGACTGTAATACTTAATTGGGTAAGAAGAGGTTAGAAAGAACTTGACTTAGATATTCAAGTTATTCAAGAAAACTGCTGAATGAACTCCTTGTAAAAAAAAAAATACTTCCTCAAGTAACGTGACCAGCATATGAAATTCAATAAAACTTCCAATCAGCCATACATTATGTCTGGATTGTGTTTTCCTAGCCTTGGTAATATTATGGTCAGATGCTGTCTCTGTAGTTAGAAAGCAGAATAATCAGATCTGCTTTAGCATAGATCTTAATTATCTATGAGCTATAGTAATGGTAAACTATACCTTGCTCTGTAATGATGAGAACAACCTGTATTTTCTAGTCCTTTTTGGTCCTGAAGTGCCAAGTACTGGCCATTAGTCATTCACAGGAGAATGCAGTTCATCCCCTTTCCCTCCTCTGTATCTGAGCAGTCCCCTCGCCGCAGTTCAGCTTTACTGTTATAACAGCACACTTAAGTCACTATGATCCAAATTCACTATGATTAGCTCAGTTGTCCTTACTAGCCAATATCAGCCATCTTTAGTGATTATCTCCACCCATTATACAAGGTTCACTTACAGTCTCATGAGGATACCTATACTGAGAATAATGTATCTTGTTATGAGTACAGTATAAGGCAGTTTTTTTGCCTATATAATTGCTAACAGATAGTAATAGCTTTGGTTTAACTCTTCTTTTTTCTTTTTTTTCTTTTTTCCCTCCCAAGGTGGCAGGAGAGGAAAAAAAAACGAACCAGAAAACATATATCATTGTATCTGAAACAGATATATTGGCATAAAAACTGAATATGAAAGAGTTTCTTCCTGCACAAACTGCACAACAGCTGAGGTATCAACGGTGCTGGTCTTCAGCCGAGTCTCTCTTTTGTCTAGGCTCCAACGTAAAAATATGATCCCTGGCAACAAAACTGCATATGGAAGCCAAATAGAGTTTGTGAGACTAGCACAGAAAACCCTAAGCCCCAACGAGAAAAATTATTCCGGCTTCACCTAAAGCAGGTTGTGAGGTTGCAGCTCCCTACCCCGTCACAAACTATTACGTCTGGGTTCGTCAGCATCGAGGCAAGACGCACTCGCTCTCGTGGCAAAACAATCCCAATGACCTGCAAGGCCTTTAACCATAGGGGGTTTTTTTAACCTGGATCATATTGTCAGGACTGGATTTGGACGATTATGCCACAACATCAGAGGCGGGAGAAGGAAGGAAGAGGCGAAAGCACAGATCTGGAAGTAAAAACCACTTAATCCCACGTAGCGCACTGCATTGCTACTGAAGCACCTTACCTGCTCTTCCAACCTGAAATACACTGTTCTCTCTGGCAAAGAAATATTTTTGACTTGCACTCCATTTTTCTCTAACAATAGTTATGAAACTGTGGAGGATTAGGGGTTTTATTTGCTACACTTGAATTGATTTACTGTTGTGCTAGTAATGATGCAAATGAGGGGAAGGAAAAGCTTCTAGCCACACTTTGTTGTTTTTCATCAGATTTATCAAACACTGAAGCAACTAAAAACTGTCAAGAACATATAAAGCACTTTTTGCTTTACAGCTGAGAGCAGCAATGGTCAGTGCTTTCAGAAGGATTTTGGCATGCTCCAGAGCAGTGAGAAAGAAACCCCGCGACAGCAGGAGCCCCCGCAGCACCCCGCGGGCCTGGCAGCCTGAGGACTTTCAGAAACCGAGTAACGCTGTCTTTGTATCTTATCATCTACTTCCAACCCTTAATTCAAAACACAAAGCCAAGAGAAGCCTACATGGCAAGCCCCTTCTCCTGCAAGGCAAATCCAGCCGGGACAGCCTTGCTTACCCGCTCTCTCTCCCTCAGCGGGCAGGCAGGAGCCCTTTTTACCCACAGCACATCAGACCCACAGCCTGGCTGACAGCCCTTGGCAAGATACCACCTACCAGCCGTTCCCAGCCAAACCTCCTGTTCCCTGCAGAAACAGCCTGTTTCTCTGCTAACCCTTAATTGTTGGGCTTTCTCTCCCTTCGATCCAGCTGGTACCGGTACAGCAGGTGGGGCTAAGTGAGCCAGGGTGGTTAGCTTCAGGCCTCCTGGCTCCCAAAGCAGCAGGTCCCTGTGCCGTAATTACTGTTGGTTAATAGTGCGTTTGGCAAGCTGCGAAGGTTCTGGAAGTTGTTTCCTTCATGCAGTCTTTCCTTTCATTCCTCACCACCCACTGTCCTCCTTGGCAACTGCTAGTTAAGGTGGAAGTTTTTTAAGAAACTGCTTGTTAAAAGTTAGGAAATGGGGTGCTGCCCGTGCCAGTGGCGATCCTTTTCCCTGGAGGATTAGCAAATGGAGTTGTTCTGTGTCCAGTTGCATTTCCACATCACGCTTCCAGCCTTGCATCATTTTGGAGGAATAGTTTATGATGGTATGTAGCTCACCCTGAGCAGGGCAGGGTGTTGTATAAAAGATGGAAAGACCAGGGAAAGAGTTTTACATTAGATCGGTTGATATAGCTGAAAAGAAAAAGCTAACCAGTTTGGGGGCATCAGGCTTGAGAATAACTAAGAATAACTGCTCTGCATTAGGCTAAATATCAGCTAGATCATCTGAGAGAAAATACAGTCAATAATTGTGAACTAGAGGAGAGATTAGTGAAGAGGACTACTAGCAGGGGGAGAGGTTATTAAGTCATTATGTCCTATAGAAAAGAGAGAGGCCTCGTTCATCACGTTAAAAGGCACGCAGGTATTATCTTGAGGGTGAGTTCTAATGAGCCATTAAACCGAAAATACGGGTTTTAATACCTGCTAAAGCTATGAATTTCATTTCCCTTGCTCATCTTTTGAAGTGTTTTGTGGTCTGCCTTGAAGATCGCGACTGAGGAGCGGTGGCTGATCCCTGGGTGCGAAGCGTGTCTGCAGGAGATGGGGTGTTTCTGCTCGCTATCAGCTGGCTCTGCAGGTTCATTCCAGTGCACAGCGGCTGCTGCAGTTTCACCCACGTAGCTCCCCTAAGGGCATTTGGTGCACTGGCTGAAATGTAGGATGTTCTAGGAAGCGCGTATGAATCTGGGTATCTTGATGGGTTCTCATGTAGGTGGGTGGCATTTATTACAGCCAAAATGGAGATCTCACGAGAGAAAAAATAAATTCTTTTGTAAACCAGCGGTAGATGCAATGGGGTGGGGGAACAATTTTCTGAGTTTTCTCAGACTTCATACAAATAATTTTCAGGTTTGAGTTCCAGCTATTCTTCATTGTCTGTCCATTAAAACTTAAAATGTAGCTGTGGGCAAGGCTTTATTTAACCAAAAATGTCACATTATTTCCCTAAACAGGAGCTGAGTCTTGAACTTTTTTCTGATACACAAATGATGTTGGCCTTTTGCAGGAGCCTTTATATGGAAAGAAATGGTTTATGGAAATGCTTCTTGAGAGTAAAATTCTGCTCACTGGAATGTAAGCAGAAGGTGGAAACTTCTACCAAGTTACCTCTCTAAGTAATTTGTTTAATATTGTTTATAGTGATGCTCAGTGTGTGGCTAGAACTGGGTTCTTCTCAGCTGTTGCTTCCCTTGCTGACATGGCAGTTAACAATAATAACAAATATCTAGCTCTGTATTGAATTCTTCTTGTTTGCAGTAAGTTACATACTCACAGTTTATGTCTGCCAACCACTCTAGAATATTTGGCACTTCTGCAGATACGTAGAATAGAGACAGTATTTTGAAACTGATTTCTTAACCAATGTCACTTTCCCAGTTCTAGTTGTGTTAATGCTGCTACCTAGAAATGTTCCTTCTCTAAACAGTGATTGAAAGCTGCACTGTAGAGCAGCTTTCATCAGGCAGGCTTTTCCTTGGATTCCTAAGGGACTTTTGTGTGAGTAAAGTACTGTTCAACACTGAGAAGGGAGAAGCAGGTACTTGGAGTTTACTCCATAGATTTTTTGGGGTGGTTGTTTTTTTGGTTTGGTTTGGGGTTTTTTTGTAAAAAAGATGTGCTATAGCTTTTATTTCACTGTGAACACATGCACTATTAGGAAAAAAAGAATCACACAAGTGGCTTTTAACGAGTTAGAGATTTCAGTGGCTGCTCACAGGAAAATTCAGGATTTTTAATTAAAACAAATTTGATTTCGTGATTCTTCTTGGAGAATACATTGTTGAGACACTGTACTATCTTTATGACCCCAGTCTTCACTATCTGCCTAATAACTGATTGTTCATTGAACAAACTGATTGTTTGTTCCAAGCAGCCTATGATAGTTGGGTGTAGTGCAGAAAAAAGGTGACTGTAAACAACATTTCACCTGCCTAACTTCCGTTGCTTCCCTGAAGCCTGCCTTAGTGATGCTGTAGGTTATATTTGGCTAAAAAGAGGCATTAGCCCTGTAGACGTGACCAAAATACAGCAGCTGTCAGACCCTTAATCCTCCTTCCAGATTATCTACTGCAGCAAAAGTTGCAAGCCATGATGTAGACCTGGCTTTTTATGCAAGCTGTATTTTCTCAAAGGTAGATCTGTTATTTCCATTTCTCTTTCAGGTAGTATTTTCCAAGGCAATTTAGAAGGTAATCAACACTGTATGGTCTAGGACATGGTTGCAGCTGTTTTGTGCTAGTCTTGAATCAGGGGGAATGCAGAGGACTCTGTATTCCATTTGGCAGCCAAACTGAAAATGGGGAGGAAAAAAGCTCTGAACAACCAAAATGGAAAAGGACGATTGTTTGTTGTTTTACTTTGTTTTACTTCACTTAACATTCACATAATGTGGCAGATGTGGGCTTAAATCAAAGATGTTTGAAGCTAGGCCTCCCACAATGTAGAACACTTTCATGTTTTAAATCAAAAGTGCCTGAAACAAAATATTTCAGAAGCATAAAAACATGTAATCCTAGTATTTCTACTTTTTGTCACTTTCAGTTTGCCCTCTGGAACTGATTTTTTTTTCAAATAAACAATTCACCCAAAAAAATTTGCTGAATTCCTCTATAGACGCAAGTTAGCCTATGTGGGAGCCAAGAGAAGACTAATGCATGGAGGGGCTGAAGCATGACAAAATGTATGTCTACTTCAGAAACAGTGAAAGGAATAGAGCTGGGTATGTACTCGAAACAGCTGAGTTTATTCTTCCTTGCGTTTTCTATAACGTGCCTAGGAATGGTGTAACCATAGCAAGATAAAGCCACTTCTTTTTTCAAAAAGAGTGTCTGTAAGGAAGAGATAGTTGGCTGTAGCTATATGCTTTTATTTCTAACAAAGGTTTGGCAGACCAAATAGTATCCATTGCTTTGTATTCTATTGATTGATAAGTATAGGTGGAATTTCTTTTTTATCTCTTTTATTGCTATTGGACTCATATCTAATGGTTTCAATTACTTTTCCCACAATAAACCTTTAATACTTTTTCTGATGATGTGATTGTTGATTGTGCTATTTAACTCGCATTCCCTACCCTAGTTCCTTGCTTTCACGTTAAATGAGTTTACAATTGTTTACTCTGGCCTGATTTTGACATCTGCTGGATCAATTACCTGAATGATCAAAATCTTTTTGAAGCTCAGGGCATTGTTTTCTTTGTTTGCTTTTCTCCATACTTAGAAGACTTGAAGAATTTATAATCATTTACTGGATTTCTAAATTTACATCACATTCTATTTTGGATTCTTTTTTAAGGTAAGGAAAAGTTATCGAACAGTGCTTAACATTGACACTAGAGTTTGGTTGCTTAGCTTTAGGCTTTATAAATTCCAAAAGAAAGGGAATAAAATTCTTCCAACAGAAGAAACTGTGGCATATATGGAGAGGAAGAATGGACCAAGGAGAATGTTGGTACTCTGACACAAAATCCTGAATGGGTAGTGCGCTGGAGCGGCTGGGGAAGGAGATTGGAGCAAGGATGGTGAATTTCAAGATGTAAAGCCTGAAACTGCTAGGGCTGAGGGACTGGGCTAAGAATTAGATGCTGAGGGCCTTGATATGTTATTGAAAGTATGTCCCGTTCCAGATCCTGGGCATCAGATCCAAGATTACTGAATTTAAATGATCTTTTATTAGTGAGGAATAAAGTGAGGGCTTGGAGTTCCTGCCTTTAGAAGATGGAAAAACTACTGCTGCCAACAGTTCACTGAGCTGACGTAACAGAAGTCTGTACGGAGGTCTAAAGGTCCTGATGCTGCTGGGAACTATTTGAGTTTCTGTATGATGCTGCAAATTTCTGCTTTTCCAACTTCTTTTTCTTCTTAACCAGAAAAGATGTGCATATACGTGCACACGCAACTAAGTTCAGAAGATAAATTATGCCAAAGTTTGGGCTGCCTGGGCAGCTGAATC
>VYXH01006349.1:121281-171241 GCA_013397275.1 Burhinus bistriatus | reverse complement strand
CCTTCGGGAGCGTCTTCTCTTCTCCCCCCGCCCCCCCTTCCATCCCCCCACTGGGGAAATTGTGCTGGGAGAGCAAATTTCTGAAATATCTGGCGCTTTATTTTTTTCCCTTTTTTTTCCGTCGGGACTGGCAATGACTCGCTCTTAACCGGAGGAGTCTGGAGGTGTTTATAGAAAAGTTGGTGGGCGCTTTTCGTTTTCAAAGCCAGTCTCCTGAAGAAATATGAAACACTTCTCAGTAATGAAAGGCATGTGTTCTGTGAGGGAAACTTTTCCCCATCTGCTTTGTAAGGCAGGAGGAGCAGACGTAAGGGCTGATATTTACGAGGAGAAGGTGACTGTTGTACTAAACTGTTCGGTTTTGGTTCTGCTGCTACTTTACAGCAAAATTTTCTCGAAGTTTTTCCTATTCAGAAACACTTTGTCATCACTTTTATAATTTTCAAAGTGGTGGCGTTATTGCACTACTTGTTGCTTGTTTGAATAAAAAAAAAAATGCAGCGTATCTCTAAAGTAACACAGCTTTAGAAGCATGGACTTGCTATGAAAACGGGTCTAACACATCATGCTACTTAAAGTTGACTCTGAAGCTGGCCAGACTTAAAAGAGGCATATCTTTTAAATAATATGAAAATCTCTGTCTCGATATAAATAGATAGCACACTTGTTAAAAGGAGAGAAGGTTATGCGGCTTTTTTTTTTCTTCTGTAATTGCAAGGCAGAATTGCAAAGCAGCTTTCCAGCCATGAGAATTATATGTGGGAACAGAAGAAACTTGCTTAAACATTATGTTTAATGTAAACCTCACTTCAATGTACTTGAGGTGTTTGGAATTGCTTAACTATCTGTGTTATTTGTACGGTCTCAGGTGTACTCTGACAGGTACTGACTTTAGACACTGAACAGAAATTAGAGTGGTTAATTTGTGTTAAACGCTGAAGTTCTCTTCCCCCTCCCCCCCAGCGCACACTCCCTGGAAGGCCTGGCAGATTAATTAAAAAAACAACGGCTTTGGCCACGTTTCCTCTGATATTTTTAAATTGCAAAGAGGAATAAAGTAGAAATAATGGAAACATAATTGAAGTGCATTAGAATTATGCCTGTTGAAATACATAGTGGGAGTGTTCAGAATGTTGAAGGTGCTACTTCTTCAGTTGGTCTAACCAAATACAAACATATGCAGGGTAACCTGTTTCCACCTGCATTTTTAGATCGTAATAACTTTGATTTTTAGCTAAAAATTGTTGAATTTGAGATTTTTTTGCTGCAGATATGTCTGCAGCCCACATTAACTTTTTAGCTGTCCTGTTCCAATTTGTGTTTTTTTTTCCTGTAGTGTTTGCCATATAGTGTAAACATTGAGAATTTCTGCTGGTGTTGAGAGAATAATAGCAGGCATTGTGCAAGCTGCTGGAACCATACCTGACTCTGCCACCTGGAGTTTGCTGCCGCAAAATGAATCGCTTAACCTGACATGGGTTCTGTTTTTCCTAAATGAAAGGTGTGCAGGTAGTTGCTTAGTTATACCAATATGATCTCCCCCAAGTTTGTGCATTTTTATGGTGGAACCTTTAAGATGTACTAAAGCAGGGCAACACCTTTCACGAGAGCTGCACTGAGGTTTGCAGGTTAAACTTGGATACCAAAATATTTTGAAATCTTCTCACTTTTCTGTGTCTTTCTTTTGATTGTCTTTCACATTAAAAGACAGCAGGCTGAAAAGCCCGCATCACTTCTTTCAGGATGTTTTTATTTCTGAGACAAACTGCGATAGGCCGGGGTTTCTTGCTTGGCACAGTCTACACAGGAAATTTCATCCTATCAGATCAAGGCTGTCTATCACCTTAAGAGACAGGATGCTCGGTGGTTGAGGCAACTGGGGATGTTGCTCGTGGTCTATACCGACTCAACTGCTTTTGCAATTGTATTCAGTTGTAGTAACATTTCATGGTAAACAGGTCTCAGGGTAAATTTAAAGAACTTGATTCTTAACGTTTCCAGAACAACTATTCAGGGAAGAAACTTTTCTCATGAAGTAATCATGCACCGTAAGTAGATTTTGAAATAATTTCTGCATACCACTGATTTTTATGCAATGCTGTGTATCTGCTGTACAAATTAAAATAACTTCAAACAGTCAAAAACCTTTGTAATACTAAAGTTAAGCATTGTAATGTAGATGAGTATCATCTTGAAAGAAGTTTTGGCTCTTGTCAGTACAAAAGTATTACTTCACATATATTTCTATACTAATGAGCATTTTTCCTTCTCCACCTTCTTCACCCCCCTCCCAATTTTTAAGGGTTTCATCTTTGGCTTGTCAAATGGACATTAAGCGACACTGAGTGTTAACTGCGAGAACTCTATAAGCACAGCGGCTGCTGGGATGTTGCGACAGAACGGTGGAAGTAACAAGCGTGGTTTGGGATTAGCCCGACTGTCTACCTCCAACTTCTTCACCATCTCTAATTCAGGAAATTGGGGAATGGGGCGCAGCACCAAGAGCAGCTCTTTGAGCAGCATTAGCTCCAACTCTGACTGCTATGATAATCCTGTTGTGGATCCAGAATATATCATGCAACTGGTGAATGATGTCAGAAAATTTGCAGATGTGCTACTCTATTTGAAGGAAGCCATTCTTTCAGAAGGTGTGTCAGTCAGTTGTTCTTTATTCTTGATTATTAGATTTTTCTGAAAGTCTCAACTCCATTCATATGTTTTTAACTAGTCTTTACTGTGGTTAATCCCCCTTGCCCTTTACCTTCCCCCTTTATCCTCCCTTCCTCCCCTCCCCCAGTGTGATGATTACGGGAAATGGTAGTTGTTAGTTTGGGTTCTGTATTTCCTCATCAGAACACTGTGCAATCTGTTTCATAATCATAACAAGGGAAAATAGGCTTTTAGTGGGCTGTCCAGGCTGATGCTAAAAGTTAGCAAGACCATCAACTGATTATTTTTTTAACCACCTGAATGTTTTTTGTAATTCCAGAGAATTCTGTTAATATTTTGGTGATGTTTCAGTTTTCCAGGCTGGTTTGGTTTCTGAAAGCCTTATATGCTAATAGTTTGAGTTTTAAGGTAGAATGTAACTTTCTGCACTTTCTTCCTCTGCGAGATAAGTATTTACCATCTTCTGCCAGCAGGTGGAAACTGCAAGTTTTCTTGCTTATGAGGAATGTGCATTATTGTGTGTTCCTAGTTCTTTAGGGAAATGGTATTAGTCCATTTTTGGTTATCAGCGGGAAAGCTTTTGTCTAACTTCTACAGAAATGTTTCCATGTTAGTAGCTGAAATGACATCCAGAGCAGTTTTGTATAAGATGTGCTGAGAACTTGCAGGCACCTCTGTGTTTCATGTGAGCCTGCACACAGCTGAAATAGCTCGCCAAAAGGTGTGAACAAATCTTAACGGAGACATAGTTTGAGACTAGTGATCACTTCATGTTGACAGTGTTTTTGCTGGGCACGCAGGATGAACAGAGTTACTTGTGAGGTTGGGTGTCTGGTGCCTACTGACACTGAAATGGGCATCCTGTAGGAAAGGACTATCAAAATACTCAAGTGTTCCAGTTGCCACGCAGCAGTTGTTAATTAATGTTTGGTTTAAAATCTTGGACTCGGAAGATCCAAAAAACTAACATGGAAGACAGGAGTTGTCGTCTTGTTTTATATTACATTGTGGAATCACTTTGTGAAACAGTGTTGTCCATTTAAAGGATTTTTAATTTATAAAGGAGAGATGTTTCTTTTCAACAGTTGGGAGTGTTCTTTTTGACTTCTGCCCCCAAAATCTCGTTCTGTAATATTGGGCTTGCTTATTGCTGGCTGGAGACAACCTCCTGGAAGCTGCATAATTTGGATTGCATTTCTCCATCTTAATTATCTTTGGAAATGTTTACAGTTGTCTGTCCAAAAACTAACAAAAACTTACTAAGGTGATTGAACAGACTCCTTACACATAAAATTCTGGCTCGTAATGCTTGCAGCTTACCACGATCCTGAAACGAGTTACATGAATTATCACAAGGTGGAATCAATTGCAGGGATAGGAAATTAATTTCTTCCTTTTTGGACAGCACTAATCTATTGACTTGATGTAGATTTTGTTGAATAGTAAAACTTTAAAGTTTATGAAATAAGAACTAAAAATAAATTCTACTATTAGCTACAGGAAAAAAAAGTTATTTTGATGTGTATATGCTGCATGCATCTTCAAGCAGTTCAGAAGTGGCAAATATAAGTGGTGCAATAGGGTTCCATCAATGAGCGCTTGTATTTGCCTGGTAAGCATTCCTAGAATCAGCTGTAGGTCTTTCAGCCTCTAGCCACTATTCCCTCAGTGGGCTTCTACATCTACTGTTTGTTGTAGTATTGCTACTTTGGCAGATTTGTCTAAAAACTCCTTTCTGTGCACAGTAACTTCACTCTTGACCATGCAGCTCCCTGTTCGTCAGGGCTGGCTATTCCACTGCTGGGGTCTGCATCGGTAGGTAGGCTGATTCCAGTGGGTGCATGCCTTGAATTTTGTATCAAGTGATGGTTGTATTCCCTGCTTGTGTTATCTGAGCTGCCTTGGAAGAGGCTACCAGTTATTCGCCTGTGGTTCGCTTAACATTCTCTTGATGTAGTGTTGCTATTTTGGATTATAACATGTATTCCTGTCTGAACTAGATCGTAAGTGCCTTTGGATTATGGACGTGTACTGTGTTTTGTACGGTACCAATGCAAGTCGATATATAACGAAGAATAAGTTGAGATCTCTTTTAAGGGAAGTGTTACATAACTTGAATTTTCTGTAGATTTCAAGGGTATTTCTCTTGGCATTATTTATGCTAATATAACAATTACTTACAGTAGTCTCATTGTCATAATGCTGAATGAATTTAGGATATTACTTTTCAACAAAGGTAAACACAGCATTGTAACTTCGATTATTTTCAGACTCTCACCCAGCAATGTTTGTTGTATAAACTGAAATCTAAAAAACTTGGAATCTCCTTGCTGGCACCAAGTAGGAAACTTGTTTCTTAATGATACTTCACATAAAAAACCAAAACCCCTCCACCCTACCCCCCCACCCCCCCAAATCCACAAACAAAACCCCCTCTGAATATGTAGCCTTTTTAACTGTAGAGTTGAAAAGTTTGTCAGCTGTTTGGACATGAGGGAGCTGCAGTTGCTTCTTGTGTTGAGTGAAATACCATGTGTTCCATACACTTCAACTCTTGCTTCAAGTCTTTTTTGAAATTCCCTTTTGAATCTAGGCATTGTACTCGCTGGATGTAATTAGCGATCCTACTTGAGGCAAAGGATCAAGATACTGCACGAATGTCTTCATTACAGGATGTCTGGGTGCTTTTTGAACGTAGGTCAATGAATCCAGTGCTGTTTCATGAGAAGTTTATTATTTGATTCTACTTGATGACAGGCCGAACCTGTGGTGGTTGAACAGCTCAAACAGTGCATCTGTCTTTTGGTCAAGTCTATAGTTAAATTTCCAGATGAGCGAGATTGTGTCATGTGGCTGAAGTTAGGAAGGATAGTTATATTGTCATCATCATGTCTTTGTGTTTGAACTGAAAGGTTGTCTTCATTTGTAGCATTCGTACTTTATGAGGTCAGAGATAATTGATATATATTGAGGAGACTCAAAATAAGTCAATCTTCCCTCCTTTCTGATAAGAAGAAAATGAAAACAGTTCCTCAGAAATCCCTGCCTGGAAGGCCAAACTTGAGAGTGTATGTTGAGTTGATACCTAGAAGACTCAGATCAGTACCTGCACTCTGTGCCACTCGTAAGACTGTTCATTTGAGTTTTCAGTTTTATTGATGGCATTCTATATTCTTGATATACCACTGATTTAGTTGTTCTTTTCAGTTTTAACGTACATCCTAAATACAAACTGTTAAGACATAATGGCTTGAAAGCTGGTGAGTTTTCTCTTTGTGTTTTGAGTTCCAATAGTAACTTTTCAGCTATTGGTTGAGAGTGTGAGAACCTAATTGTTGCCTTCAACTTGCACCTGTCTTTGAAAACCTGGGACATACAGTGCAGTACAGTCTAAAGGCTGGAGTTGTCTGTGATCTTCAGAGGTAGTGGCACTCAAGAAGAGAAGTAACCTTCCATGGTAGAGAATGGTTTAGGGACTGAGAAGTTGTTTGCCTCCCATGGAGACCTGCTGAGGGCTTAACAACCTGACCAGGCTATTGAAAATACTTAAGGATTTGAAATGTGTGGGGTATACTTAAGGTAAATCCTGTAACTTGAAGAGGTTAATTCGTGTCCCAAAGCATGGGTTTAATACATCTGCAAGTAAGCGCTGTTAAATTTTGAGGCTGGGTGACTTCTACATGTATAATCTTTTCTTTTGGAGAACAGGAGTTGTGGGGTAACTGCTGTGTACTGTCCAATCTTTTCAAAAGATAAGGATGTCTGTAGCTCATAGAAGTTGTATAGAAAGCATGTAAGCCACTTTTTGGGACAAAACATGCAGGACTTACCTCTTACAAACTTATTTTTGAACCAATAAATTCTCTAATATAGTATTGCTTATTGCATAGATACGCGAAGTTGAGAATCTGTTTAAGACTAGGTATTTATGTATGAGATTGGTGACAGTACAGTCTGTGCTGTTACTGTATATAATAAATTCCACTGTTACTTTAAGCAGATGGTGCCACTGTGTGGTCTTTGCTCAAATGAGATTGTTTTACTCAGGTTTAAAAGGCCGCACAAAAGAATATTTAGGACAGTCTGAGTTTCTAATTAGAAGATATTTTACTATTACACTTTTAAACAGTAAATAGTAGCTTTTACTTGCATCACATTGGAGATGGGAGAACCATTCCTGTTTCCCTAGTCTGAAGATAGTTAGCTACTACTTTTGTGACATCTGCTATTTATTTTTTTTTTTTTTAAGGAATGTAATGCATGCTTCATACTGTAAGGTCTGCCCTTGAGACTGTGGGAAATACTGTGTTTCATTATGAATAGCTGTAAGGGTAAAATTTGCATGTGGTTTAAAAGTGCAGGAGTAATTATACTTTAATATATAATCTTGACTGTACTTCAGAATATATTTTGGAATTATTGCTTGCTTTATCACAAACTTTGAAGTAATCTTCAAAGTGTGATATTGTGTGCTTCATGTGGGTAATTCTGCATCCTTTTCATGAGCAAAAACTTTTTTCCTCAAGTTATCCTATCATCAACTAATGTAAATTGTAGTTTATTGTAAAGTGCTAATATACCTTTTTTCCCATGTATCTTAGAAAACAGAATGGCAAGATAAAGCTCTTACCTTTCATCACAGATTTCTCTTTGAGGATCAGATTTTGCTGTCTGCTTTCTCAGAGTCTGATAAGATTTTATTTATCTATTTATTTTTAAACTGAAGCAGAGGTAAAAATGCTGGTGAAGCGGGATGGCCTAGTCAGGAATGTCTGCAACCTCTTTATAGTAGCACCAATGCTTTCAAAAGGATCAGGAATGCTACCTAACTTGAAACCTATCAGGTCCTTATTTTTGAAGGATAAGATATTCAGCCCAGTGGGACAATTTTAAAGATGTGTCAAACTAAATAGTTTCCTCAAAGTGAGGAACTTGTAATCTCTAGTGACTTCAAAACCTTGTTTTAGCACCACGGAGATTGGTATTAATTGCATGCTACACTAAAAGCCAGAAGCCATCTACTGAATATAGGACCTGAGGATCAAAGATGAATGATTTCAGCCCTTCCAGGCTTGATAATATGTACTTTTTTAGTACTGTCCATATTTTTAGTATGATGAAGGCACTGTGGTATTTTTAGCATTTGATTTTTATTTCTTTATTTTCTTATAGTGTAAAACATTGATGTCGTTTTTCTGAGGCAGTAGTTTTGAAAGTCAGTTTGTCCTGTTTTGCTAGGGAAATCTGAAGTTCATTAGCTATTGCAGTGAAGATTATAAATTGAAATTATGATAATTTATAATACTAGGTGTAATTTTGCTGTTTGTTCTTTATTCCAATTTTGATGTTTCTCAGTGAAAGGTGCTGTCTTTGATACACCTTAAACTGGATGTATTTACCTAATGACACCTCATACTAAGAATGCTTGGTAGGTGGGCAAACTGCTGTAAACAAGGATCTGATAAAGTGTTTACCTTTCTTTGCAACAGTCTCTGGAAGGAATGTTTGGGGTCTTTTTTTGTTTTGAGGGCTGTTGGACTGTTTTCTTCAAAATTTTTGTGGAAGATGGTGCTGGTTTTCTGTTTGATAGTATTTTGTGACCTAAATAAAAAAACCTTTATGGGCGAAGGGAAAGTAAAATGCTGTCAGGGCAGGTAACTTTCGGGGACCGTGAGAGCATAGTGATTATCAAATGCGTAAACAATCTGCTTGTGAATTGATTAAATGACCTTCACGAATCCTTGGGAAAAGGTAGAGGAATTCACGTAAAGTGTAGTACATTGTTTCTCATATTCCATGTAGCACAGAAAAAGGGGAAAACAAGCTGTCTAGTAGATAATAAATCCTATTACAGAAATCACAACATTTGAGAATGTTGACGAATAGTCTGAAGTGGAATTTTAATGTTATCACTTCTAGGATCCACTGAAGTGTTATACACTTGTAATATCTGAAGAATAATTCTGTAATTATTATTAAATTATGACCTTTTTTGTACTTTGTAGCTCTACTCAATCTTGGTCCACAAGGAACTAACTCAATGTTTTAAACGTATTAGCCTGTAATAACTTTGCTTATCCTCTTGCTGAACCAAATAATGTGTTAAGAGGTGAATTCTGACAATTTGCTGCTTTGGATGTTATTGTTGTCATAGCAGAGTTGGCAGAATTGACCTTGTGAGCCACAGTAGCAGGGAAGTCAGGACTAAACCTGGCTGGGGCAGGCGTGAGGCAGCTGGAAAGAGTAACTTCTGTACGTGCTCCTACAGAAATTACAGGTTTTTCTTCCCCACCAATAGCTGAATTGATGGTACGGTTCTGTAACTGTTGAAAATCTGTAAGATGCATCTAAAATTGTTATTTTCTTATTACAAAGCTTGTTATGTTTAGGGCTCTGTTTTAAACAATGCTAATAGTGTATTTCCACAGCAGCTTAGAGAAGAAACTTAAGTGTGCGCTGCTGTGATCTCGCCACCTCTTCTTGGCACTGGCAGTAGTTACTGGTGACTGCATAGCAAGCCACTTCTGGGGGGAAATCTGCCTGAAAACTAGTCCTAGGAAGAAAGGAACTAGTTTTCAGCCAGACTAGTTCTGTGAACTGACTTGACTGTAAGGTTGTACTGAGTACTAGCAAAATAGGGAGGAGGTGGCTGGGAAAGGAACAAGTGGCTAGAGGTTAAAAAAAGGTTCTGACTGTGAGGGTCTAGGCAGAGTTGGTGTGGAACTCCACTCTGGCATTACAGCATACACTGCTAAACCCTGTACCAACTCTTTTGTCTCCTCTATTGAATGCTAAGTTTGACAGGAGTATATGAAAGCAGGGGGGGTGGGGAGGGGAGAGAACAGCAAGCAGAAAATGCTCCTCATGGATGGCAAATTAAGTAACCTTCTTAGCTCTGAGCTTTTTGCATATTTGAATTTGACAGTCATCTTTTAAACTTGCCTTCCTAAAACCCGCTTCTTATATGCAAAGACATGTGCTTCCGGTCTTTCTGACCTGGAAATTCCTTAGTACACCCTTCCACATATCTCCAAGTAGTAGTCACTTCTAAATATTAGTTCTGTCAATCTGAAATTGAAACTGTTCTTTGACAAACGTTAATAGTCTTTCAAGCTAAGACTTGTAAAGGATGTAGACAAGGATAAGAACAGAGTAAATACTTCCTTAAATTTTTTTAATAAGTAAAATTATTGCTAAGAACCCAAAGCCAATAGTAGTGATTTTTTTTTTTTTAACAGCTTCTGATGCTTTTTATGGCAAAACTCAGAGTGGAAAAAAATAAGCAGGCTTGTAAACTGCTTCTCTTAATAGAGCTCTAGGACCACAGCAAGTCAGAGACCACCTGGTCATTTTCCCATGCTTCCCTTACTTTCACACTGTCCTTTTCTTCCTAGTCTCTCATGAGCAGAAAGCACTGAGATCCCTGGCTGTGAGTCCTATTCCTGTTCAGTGTTAGATTCCTCAAACCTGAGAAGTTCTGCAAAGAAAAGAGAAGTTTGACTACCCCAGAGAACTCTGTCCATGAAAGAACTAGTGAAACCTGAATGAAGGCAAGCCTACAACAATCCACCAAAAAGTAGTTTGCGGTCAAAGTTTGTGAGAGATGCCCGTAGCTATGGACCATGCTTTTTCCCAGGAATGTTACACTTAAGCCGGTAGAGAGAACTTTCCACCTTTTTTGCATTCCACTCCAGATCACTCCACAACCTGTTTTGCCCAGGCTTCTTGTTTTCTATGAGTCCGCCATCTTGCAGGCTTTTGTTAGGGAGTCTTGGACTTTCAGATGCTGTGACCAGAGCCAGAGGAGCTGGGCATTTCTTCTGCATTTTCTTTTGCTTTGCAGGTTTGCAGTATTAGAGCACTGCTTAATTAATCTGCAGTCATGGAACAATTCTGCGGCTTCCAGTACCCTGAACAAGCAGAGGAAAAAAACCCAGCCTCCTCTTGAAGTTCAGTTCAAGCAAAGCTGTGTTCTTCATAGTCAAAGTGTAAGCTGCTGGTTAAGTGCAGGTTGCTAATGTTGGATAGTAAATGCTGTTTCTTCAGTTTCAGGGAAGACTGAAGTTAAATAATAACTTAGTGGACCAGCAGATAAGTTTGTGGCTGATAGTACTACCCCTCCCCCAGCTGCATACTTCACATTCCTTCAGAACAAATGTTCGCTTGTTGCTATAGTGTCTTAAGATCAGTGGTCAGGAGGGGGGTGTGTGTGTGTCTTGAAGGCCTGTTAGTGTTTAAAATGTAAAATCAACCCTTATGTTCAGCCCGGATATTTTTGTTGACTTAAATAATTAGCATATCTCTCTTCAGGAAAACTCTGAACTGCTTATAAAAGAGCACAGGCATTTTCCGTTTTTATGTTGCTTTTGAAGTGCAAAAAATGTACTACAAGGCAAAACTCCATTCTTCCCCCTTTTTGCGTTTCTGATGTACAAAAGAATCTCAAAACACTTAAAGAGCCTTAGCTATTTTCTTAATTAGAATTACCTTCCCTTTCTGTCACAGCAACTAGCCTAATGAAACTGAAATTACAAGATTAAAAAGATGAAAGGTGAGTAGTGAGGAAGAGGACGAATAGTCAGGGTTTTTTTTGAATGTAAATGTAAAGTTAGGTCTTACAACAAAAAAATTCTTCTAATATAGTTTGCATCTTAAAAAACAGAGCAACATTTGCGACACAAACTTGTATCTCTCAAAGAACTCTGCCCCAACACCTGAAAGATAAGATTTGATCCATATCCAGAGGGAAGACTTGCGTTCTTAACAGCAATTCCTGTGTGCAGGTAGGAGCTTTTCTGGTTAAAAACAAAACAAAAACCCCTTGCCCTAAATTAGCATCCTAGTCTTGGCAAAATGTATTATAGTGTATCCACAAAAATACTCCATTTTCTCATTTCTCTGATGCATCAATTTATCAAAGTTGGAGCATAAAACAAGAATATCACTACAAGTAATTTTCGTATGCCTAACAGTCTAGTGTTATGAGTTGTGACTGTCATTTTAATGATCTTAACTTCATGCAGATTTCATAGGCTAAATCCTTCCTTTTCCACCAGTTTCATTGGGAGTGTTTGTTCTTTCTGTTTATGTAGCTAGGTCACAGAACTGAAGCTGACTTGTTTCTTAATTCCAAGCAAGTGTTCATCTAATCTGGCAGTTGCAGTGATTTGGTTACGTTAGATCTAATGTCTCATTAATGAATTGGAGTTAGAGCTGCATGGCAGGGTAGGAGATTTGAAGCGGAGCCTGGACCTTGATCTTTGTAAGTAGCTGTTGCCCTTTTTTAAGGAACGTAGGATTTTATTACTTTATTGCTTTGTCACCCTAACATGCCCTTTTTTATAGAAGATTCAAGTGACTCATGTAAGGCTGTAAGAAATAGTTATGTTTGGGTTAAACTTTGTTCTGTAATGAATGTCATTAAGATGAGTGTAACTGAAAAACATAGGACTTGAATTTTGTTTGTAGAGGCTGTGATTTCGCTGAACAAAAGATTTTTCCTTTTTACCATTTTTTTCTGTTTGAAGGTACTTTCTTAGGCTAATTTTTTAAAAATATGTAGGGATTCTTATTTGCCAGTTCTGATTATCTTGATTTTGCAGACTGTTAAGCTTAAGACGAAGGTTGGTTTATCAAAGTTAACCTCTTCAGAGTTGTGTTCTGTGTCATGACTAAACTGCTTCACACATTTGAGCAAGTCCAGTTTCTGCTTAAATCTGAAGTGGCAATGAAAGCCTCATTATTCTTTAAGTTTCAAATGGCAATAAAAAAATATCTAATGCAAGGAGGAGTGAAAAGCTTTTAAAGGAACTTACAGGACTCATTTCTGAGGTTAGGGCACTCAGTTACATAGTCCTTTTGCTTGTGAAAGCCGCATTTGAAATGGCTCTGGGTGCTTTGGTCTAGAATGATGATCAGAGAATGAATGCTGGGACTTTGGTCTCTCACCTTCTTGCATGTCTGTATGTAAAATAACATACAGACCTTTTTATTTTTTAATGTAAGTGGGTGTTGGAGAATGTATGGGAGAAATAAAACTTAAGGTTCAAATTCTGATGACTTGAGTAGTTCCAAAGTGCTATTGTGATAATATAGCATGTTCCCTTTTTCAAATGTGTTGATTCTGCTCTGTTTAATTTGGGTTCAGGGCCCACAGGTGAGTGCTGCAGCAGTTCATTACATTTTTAAAAGTTCTGTTGGTACTATTTATCTATGAGACGTAGAATGACTGCGGTATTATGCATGAGGCTATGCATACTGTGAATGATAAAGGGAAAGGGAGGCTCTTATTTTGGCAAGAAAAAAGTGTTTCTTCTAACTCTTGTAATGTGCTAATAATTTTCTAGTTTTAAGAATCTACAAGACGTGGAAGACCTGGTGAGGAAGTTTCAGCTAAGATGCATTGAAAATAACGTTGTCTTTGATTAAAATGAGTTGCAGGATTGTAAATCAATAATTTGTAGTAAGTGTATTTGTAGAGTGGAGTTAAAGCAAAAGTGTCTTCTCTCTCACCCCATGCCTTTTCAATAAGAGGTTTTGACATCTTTAGGATTTTGGGCGAAATTTCAGTTTTGTAGCACAGGATTTTGAAAGGGTTCTCTTCTCTGAGCACTGTATTGAAATTCTTCCACTTCATGCAGTTTAGGGCTCTGTGTTGTGAACAAATTTAACATCTCAGCTGATGTTCTGCTTTTGGACTACAACACTTTCTTAGCTTTATTTGTAAGATTGAATGTTGCTGAAATAGTTATGGACAGGGAATTCCTGAAGCATTAGGTTAAAGACTGCTCGATGTTCACAAATCCCTATTGCTGTTTTAGTGTTGACAGTGATATGAATGGATTCTTTAGTAGGATGCTTAAGGTATTTTGTGGTTTTGATCTGTTGGGTTTTTTTGGTTGGTGTCGTCGCCCCCCCCCCCNNNNTTTGTTTGGGGCCGCCCCCCCCCCCCCCCCCCCGGGAATTTTTATTCATTCATTCATTATATATAGGGCACTTTGTTCTAGATGTTACCATGACTATGGAACTAAAAAGTCTGTCTAGGAGTTCTTCAATGCTGACAAGTGGAAAAAACGTTTACTGGAATCCCTAAAGTGGAGGTGCAGAGAAACAGAACAGTACTTGTCAAGAAAATGGGCTGTGGTCTCAGCACACAAGTAGCTTAACCGCTGCTAGCAGAAGAGCAGTTGGAGGAGGCAGCTTTTTAGAGAGATAGTCCTGTATGTTTTGTGCTTCATTTAGTAAGGTGCAAATTGTTTATCTGAAAGCTTAGTAGCATACATGAATTGTGATAGTTGAGTGAGGACAGTTTGTGAAGGACCTTGAGAAAGTGACCATGATAAATAGCTTATGCCAGTGATGAAGAAGGAGAAAATGACAGTAGGATTAAGATTGCAGAGCGGTCAAATTAAATACTCTCTGATACTCATGTTTAAGCCCTCTTGTTAAGAACAAGCAAACAAATTCAGCAAGCATGGAGAACTTTTTCTAGCTGTAGCTGGCTTCCGCTGATGACTAGACATGAGAATTTAGAGAACTTAATTTGGAAAGAAAACAATAGGTCTGGAGTCTATAAATAAATTGGGTTCTTAGTAATGATAGAAGCTTGTTATACAACATCAAATGCTGTGTGCTGTTGAATGAAAAGTTAAATTCATGGGGCTAATATTCAAATATGTAGTTGACCAAGTTCTGCTTGTTTCTATTATAATTTTCACATTCTGTAGCTTTTATTGGCCTGCACATCCTTTGGTTGTTTTTTTAAATTTAGCATTGACTAGCTGGAATGACAACTTCAGTGGTACTGGGGAGAAACAGCTGTGTAAATCCAGAACTGTAAAGCAAACAGATTCTGTGGTTTGTCTTTCACCTTTCTATTGCAAGGTATTTGTGAGGAAATACTACTCAATTAAAAATGCATAGTGAGCTGTTCAGTGGGTTACTGTTGTCTTTTTGGGCATGCAAGTGCCAGTGTGACCTCAGTTACTGCCATAATGACAGTGTTGTTGTGTTTTCTCTTCATGTAAAATTGTCAAAAGATGTTTTGGTGTGAAATATCTGATACCAAAATGTTATATTGCAGAGGGGATTGACTGTTCCTAAATCTAGGAAGTGTGAAGATTTTGAAAGTATTTCCTCTTGAGCATTCAAATGGCTCATCACTGTCACCTGTGCAAGTTATATAGTCAGGCTTTACTTTCTTGGGTGGTTGTTTCAGCAGGACTTCAATGCTGGAACTTCAAATAATTAATCCTTTATGTTCACCAGTTTTCTAGGCAACTAATGGTACTGGCTGCTACTGTAGTGATTTGAATCCCACTTAAAATCTAAGTTGATTTTGCGTAAGTTTTTTTCTTTTAATCAACAAAACAGAAATGGAATACTATCACATCCTATAGCAGTCCATAATGATGTTTAAAAGATCCTTTAAAAGAAATGCACAAAGTAATGCACTTCTTGTTTAACACCATATAATCCCATAATCCTGGCTTTGTGTGGTCTTTTGAAAACTAGGTGGGCTGGCAGAAATAAAATAGCATCTTCACTCAATCAGTGACTTAGGCTAAAAGTAGAAGGAGCAGCTGTGTAGAACAAATAGTATTTTTAGACGAAAAGTAAAATGAGTTAAAGGTTAAGTATTTTTTTATAATCTCTTGATGTGGGTTAGCAAAGGTTAAATTTATTTTCTTTTGAATGAATAAAACAAAACATTCATACTACCACCACTTCTGTGTGCTAGTTTGATATGGTAAGATGAACTTTCTGGGGATAGTCTTTCCTTCTCCATTTTGTTCTTTTTTCAGAAATTTGTGCTGTTAAAGTTGAGTGAGTATTACTTCATACGTTTTCAGAACTTGAAACAATATGCAAGGAACATAATTGCTTAAAGCATAAAAGTTTTTGCGTTTTATTTTAACAGTGTCTTTGATTGCCTACTGTTCACTCCAGGGACAACTTTACTAAGTTTTAGTGAAATGCTGCTGAATAAGAAATAAGTAGCATACTTCTAAAAGTATAGTCGCCAATCCTGATGGATATGAATTTCTGGTGCAATAAGCCTGATCAGTCACATTTCAAGTGTGTTCATCATAAAGAATGTAGTCTTACAGCCACTTGACAATTTATAATTCTAACTTAAAATGTGTCCTGAAAGTGCTGAAGCATTGTCATCACCTAGTTTTATTCTTAAACTCCTGGAAGACTCAGGGAAATAATATGAACAGTGGCTAAAATGGCCATGTAGTGTGTTCACTCTCATTTGTCAAAACAGGTAAATAAGGAAACTCCAGCAATGTTCATTACTGGTTTCTGGTCTTTAAATTTTGGGTTAATAGAAGATTAATGTATTCTAAAGATTAAACTGCATGGCTGAACACATCTAGGTTAGTTGACTGGAATCTCAAGGCTAGTAGAATACAAAAGTTGAAGGAATGTGGCATACAGCATATTGAAATAGATTAATGAAAAGCTGCATTGTCGTAGGTTTTTTCCAAAAGACTTCCCCACATACGCAAATGGGGAGTTCATCTATGAATTTAAATGTGAAATGAATGTGAAGTAACAACTGTTCTGCTGATGTCAGCTAGCAAACCAACATAATGAAAATATTTAACTGCTTTCATTGTAGGAAGAATTATAAGATTTTGTTTATTCTGATGTATTTTGCATGTACAGCATCTATTTTCTTGACTTTTTGAAAAGATTTTTTTAAGGCATCTTGATTTTTACAACTTTTAATTTCTGAAAATTAATCTAGTCTTGGTTTGCCCTGTTTACATAGGCAAGAAGGACTTTTTATATAAGCTTTGACTTTTCAAAAGTACGGAATTGGTCCATAATTAAAATGGGGTAGGAATGTTAGCCAAGTTTAAAAATAAACAAACAAAACCCACCACAGCTTAAGGTAACATCACAGAGGCTAGTCACCACAGTTAATGGTTGAATGTAAATGGATAGACTGGTGTATTTTGGTCAGTCCTTGATAGCAAATGACAAATCTGAAAGGGCTGGTTGGGTATTTGTGGTACACAACAACAGCTCATCATGCTAGAAATCTTACCTGGAAGGCTGGACTAATGGGGGGATAGTTTTGTGTCTTATCCAAGAGCAATTCTTCTGCAAAAATTGCAAGCCTGCACTTTCATCCTTTTTATTTCAAAAACTCAAGAGAGAACTTCTACCCTTAAAATACCAAAAAACTGTAAATACCAGTTGCTTTTTAATTTTAACCTAAATTTGTACAACCTAATTTTAAAATCAGATTTAGTAGTTTAGCAGTAAATAGGCAACTGACTTGCCAAATGTTAAATGCTTTCTTGTATTATAAAAACATTATTTGTGTATAATAAATGAAATCAAACATTACTACTCTCAAAATACTGTATTCAATAAGCTATTTGTAGGAAATTTCCATGCATTCTCACTGGATTGAATCTGTATCTTATTCTTCTCAAAATAACTCCCAAACTTTAATGCTTTTATGTCAAATGTAGGGGTTTGGGTTACTATTTTTATGCCTTTCTTTTCCTCATTCTTAGTCAAACTTCACATGTCCTTAGATTTTCTCCATTGAAATAATTGCTTAACTGTTTATTTTCCATAAACTGTCACTTTTGCTGCAATATAATGTGATTGAAACATTGGTTGCAGTGGATTCTGGAGCATGTTGCCAAAGTGTATGAATTTGGTGTAGTGTCTTTTAATGATGCCATGACAACAAGGGTTGCCGTGATACTGATTGACAAAAAAGCTAGGACTGGCTAGCTTGCTATTTTGAAAGTTTCAAGTACGACGTTTCTTGACATAGGGGTGGGTAGGTAGCTTCTAATTCTGCATCGTAACACAGGGTTGAAATGTGATGTTTTCACTAGTGCCTTTGGCAGCTTCCAGCTTTGTTACAGCTTTTACAAGGATAAATTTTTCCAGAAATTCTTTAAGTTTTTGTTTCATTCCTTACATCTGCAGCACGTTTATACAGCCAAATAAAGGAAGATACCTGATCGCGAAGACTGCTTTCTCATTATGCCTCAATTGTGACCACCAACAAATAAAATATCTACACTACCACTAAAGGAAAAAAAATCTTTGCTCATTTTGTATCTGTACAAGTGGTGAAAAAATCATGTCTGACCCATGTGTTTATTGCCTTACAAAAGCTTCCTTGAGACTAGACGGCAATGACGTAGGTGAACTTTAATATGGTCAAACCAAGGTATAAAACATGCTTTCACTGTGTTTCATTAGCTCTTTTTGTGTTTTGAGTGTGATAGTGACCTCTGTCAAATCAAACAAATAGGGCAGGCTGTTAATCATGTTAGAATGGGGCTGATAGGTGGAGGAGGGCAAAAACAAAATGATGGGTTAATTTGGGACTGTTTCCCAAACTGCACATGTAGGAATTAGGTGATTTCCACACAGTTCATTGTTGTATGATTGTTTTGCCTACTCTGTGATGCTCACTGGGAAGTCTCATAGTCTGGATCAGGTTCAGAACTGAGTGCTGACAGTTTTGTAGTTCACAATACAGACATGGATGAAGATGATAGTAACATGATTTTAAAGTAAAGTTGTTTTACATTGGATCAGCTTCATTCCAATGCTGACTTTTTTTTTCTGATGTAGGTGGCATAACTACTGGTACCATGTGATCCTTCTCTGTAACATAATGGAAAAAGGATGTAATTTACCTTAATGCCAAAAATGAGGTTATTAGTAAATAAGAGGTGACAGTCTTTTAGTTGAGATGTTGCTCTTGCAGATTGAAATGTTGGTTACTCAAACTTACTTCTTCTGCATCCTTTCAAGATTGAAAGTGATGAGGAGTTGACTGTTCGCATTCCGTAAGGTGAAACTTTAATAAAAAGTTCTGGATCCAGATATTAGGGATATTGCTTCCCAGTTGGTGTTGCTTGTTCTCACCACCACCCCGCAAGACTATTCTGGCTGGCTTCTCCCTTTCTCCTGAAGGCGATTGGTATTTATGCAGAAGATGTGAAGCGGTACTTAAAACCAGAATTGAGGCTCCTATATTTCAGTGGAAGTAGAAGCAGAGCTGAAGTACACACTCCTCAGCTGATCCCAGGAAAGCAGCAATTTACAGAGGGAGTTCTCAAAATGGAGACTAGACCTAGCAAGGGTGGTGGTTAGTTTCTGCCACTGGCTATGACCCAGTGGCTTTGTACACAGCTGGTGTCTAAGTGTTCTCATCCAGTTGCATTTATTCATCTTCTTAAACTACTGGTAACATCCATAGAGTGAGTGACTTAGTTCATGATAGACGCTTATGAAAGACAAGGCATTTAATCGTGTTCATGAGGGTAGGTGAAGAAGCTGTTTGTGCAAAAATACAAGTTACCGTGTTTATAATAAGATTTTCACAACAAGTGAGATGAGTTTACATTTATATATATAATATATATTCCCCCCATAGTCAAAAGACTGGTCTATGTATATAAACTTGTGGCTATAGAGACTATGCATGGCAGGTTGTTCCACACTGATAGTATCTTTCACTGTATGTCACATTCTTGAAAGCTATTGAATGCATGAAGTAAATAATCACATCTTTCTACTTGTAAAAAGCTTCTTATGAAAAGCAGGACCTTATTAGATGGTGTGAACTAGAATGTTTATGCTGAAAGTCTCACATGTAATCTAACTTCAAGAATTTTTCATGGATATGTTACTTCTCAGTTGGTTTATCTAGATCGATAACCCTATCTGTCTTTTTCATCAGTGTGATCAACTTCAGTTTTAGACAAACTTTTAGCCACAGAGAAACAATAGTTGTATTAGTGGTTCCCCTTCTCTCATGACTGGTGGAAACTAGGTAGTAGAGGGAGAGTCTGCTGCTGTTAGAAAGCGTTGATGTTCTGGGTGGAGAAGTGGTAAGCAGAATGGTACGTGCATCTTCTGTATGGGTCTGAACAGCAGTGTAGGATATGCGGTGGCCATGGAGGGGAGAAACTGCATGTTAGTCTGTATTTACACTTGTTCTGGCAAACATTTGTTGAAATAAACTGCTTCAGAAATCTTTGGGCCAACGATAAATCAGGTCAGACAAAAGAATACCAGCCAACTGACACAGCAGTGCCTTTCCCGACTGCCTGTATTGTGACCAGCCCTGACTTGGCAGGGAGGGTGACTGGCGCTGACAGGCTTGATGAGCAAATGTTGTTTTGTTTTGCGTGAACAGAATCCATAGCTGTAAGGCCATTCTTGCTTGCTAATATGTACTAAACAAAGACTTCCTGTTGAGAAATACCTAAAATTAGAAAATAGGTAGCTTATGCTGTTTTTACATTGAAGGTGGATGAGTGGTTGTAAAACGTGGTGACCGAAACCATTGAGGAGTGGGATGCTAGTAACAACAGTGAGATGGCTTGGCTGACACTGACAGGCTTCCCAGCTGCTTTGTTGTATCATTCTTGTGCATTAGGTTTGTCAGCTTTGAATACATGCTTTCTCACCCTATTCTTCTTTCTCCACTTTTCCTACAGAGTATGCTTTCGTGTAGTTGCCTTTACATTTTGGAAGAGCTTGTTTTCAGCTAATGTAAATGACAGTTTAAACCCCAATGAAAGAAGATTCGCAGATAGGCTACTAAATTCTCTCCAAGCCTTTTTTTTTAATCTCCAGTTTCAAGAGCTGTCTTTTTCTTTTGGGGGGTAGTGGGCTGACTGATTCTTCCAGGAGATTCCAGGAGACTGTAGTCACCTAAGCAAACAGCTGAACTCACATGCCCAGAGAGGTCCTCTGTGCTGCAGGATCATCAGCAGTCACAGTCCTCTGGTCACGAGTACTAACTGGTCTTCTGCGGTATTGCAATTTGTATTATTAAGCTTGAGAGAGATTTTTAAACCCAATGTAGCATCCACTGGTGGAGCAGTTTCCTGCTTGACTTCATGTAGATGAATGAATGTGTACAGTGAGACAAGGGACAGAAGAAAAACTGAAAGTAAATATTATTTTTATAACTGCTTAAGTCAGATTTAATTGTTCCAGGAACTTGTTGGAGACACATTTCTTCATGCATTCTTTTAACTGTAAACAGTATTTATTTGCTCTACTGTTGTTTTGGTCTCTTAAGCATTTTTGGACTACTTAGTATTAAAACTGTGTTTCTATTAATCTGGCATATTTAGATTCATTTACTACCTGAGATTTATAAACCTGTCCTGAGCAGGAAATCTGTTTTAGTGTCTGTTTGGTGAGTACCAGTGGCTGAATGCAATGTAGTTGTGGTTCCTGATGGCTTCTGCCCCTCCCCAAGCACCAATTGTGTCACAGACCTTTTGTCTTCTGGAGGCACAGAAACAATGTTTCAGATATTTTGTAAACAAATAATATGGTGATGGAATACAAAGAAATCTCTGTTGGGTGTAGCCAGACCTTTGCTTTTGAGAGTACAAATAACTAATCTCATGTTTGAATGCATTATTTTAGTGATAGCGTTCTCCTGGATGGTATGATAAACATCTAATTCAACTCAGCAGTTGTTTTCAACTTGCATTTCCCTTTGAAGCTTACTGCTTCTGTTTCAGACTTGAAGAGGCTTGTGTCCCTTAATTTTTTTCTGTCTTCTTCCCCTCCCACTTATTTTGCTTTTTTCCCCAACTCTGTTGGTCTGGTAAGGTATTATCAAATGTTAATGTGAAGAAACTACATCAGTGCATCAGAAGGCAGGGACACCTTTAGCTTGGCTAGGCAAGAGATACCATTATGGTCAAATGGTGTATTTGTGCAGACCATCTCTAGTCAGTTGACCACAATATTCGTGCCCTTCATGTGAGAACTATGTATATTCTGGCTAGACAGAGACAGCAGATGGGGAAGGTTTGTGGCCTATAGCCTTCAAATGTGTTCATAAAAGTCTGTCTGTCTGTCCCAGTCCTGCCAATGTAAGTCACTAGTCCCAATGAAGGATTATGGAATATTTGTCTGCCTTGGAGGTTTGTAAGAGATGAGGTACTACCTCCTTAAGTATTTCAAAACTTCAGTCTACACACTAGACATGTTTCTTAATGGACTAATTGGAATTACCTTTAATTATCTAATCATACTTCCTGAAAATAACATGTTACTATAATTTTCAGATAGACTTTCTGTGTTGTCTGATCCACTTTGGGTTTGTGGGCATCAGTACTGCTCTGTTGCCTTTGCCTGGAGCTGCCCGGTACTCCCAACAACATTTATTCTTGGTGATGGAGTACAATTGAGACTTTGATGGATTAAGGGACCATTAAAATTATCTGGTTTTGTTTTGACAGCTATAGAATTTCTCTAAGTGTTAGAAGGTGGCATTGGCCATGCTGGCTCAGACTAAAGCTGTGTCTAACCCAGTGTCTGAGCTCCAATGACTGCCAAAAGTGAATAGCTAGAATTATAAGTTGGACATACCCTCAGAACTCTTTCTGCTTAGGGAGGAGTTCTTGAGCAGGTTACATTGTTTGTTTTACTACAACACTTAGTAGTTCAGTAGACTAAAGAGTGGAGTAGTTGAGTTGAAAGAAGTTGTGGAGCCAGGTTCAAAAGGAATTAAATGAATTCAAAGACAGCAGGTCTGTAAGCGGTTGCTGAAGTGCATAAGAATAACTGTGGTGCAGCAGTTGTGGGTGCTGGGGGACTGGACCACAGAAAGTGGCCAGTCTTGTCTGCTCTCCTAAGCAGCATTGCCCACAGCTGTGTAAGGCATGGGCTAGCTGGACCCACGCATGGCCTGACCTGGTGAGGCGTTTATTATCTCATTAGTAACCCACAGAGTAGCTTGGAAGAGCTAGTCCAGTGTCTCCGTGTTTCCATGTAAACTTCCTGTGTCAATGCTCTGTTTTGGCAAGATATTCCACAGGTCTCTTACATGAAGAATCACCCTTTTCTGTTTTGAATCTGGCTCTTGCTTGCTCTGTTTAATCATCTGAAGTGTGTTATATTTAATTGAAAGACATTGGTAAGCAATTGATTCTACCCACTGTTTTCATACCTTTCATGATTTTCTAGTATTCTTTCATATCCCCTATAAATCATCTGTTATCCAAGGTCCCAGCTTCCCCTGTTGTTGCTTTGCATGGAAACTGCTTCAAGCCTGGATTGCTTTCCCCATTAAGTTCCAAACTGTGGGCATTATAGTATGCCTTTAGATCAATGTGTGTTTGTTGTAAACTACCTCTGCTGCTAATCTGTACGTACTGAATCATAGCCACATATAGTACCAGCCTCTTAATGTTTTTTGCCTTTGCTGTGTTTAAGTCCTCAGTTAAAAACCATTATGTATACATGTAAATGACAATAAAGCCACGACTATGTTTCTTTAATAAATTACATAGAGCTTTCCTAATTTACTGCTGTGTAAGATGGGTTTTCCTAGGCTTCTGCGTGTCCTGTTAAAGATACAGAGCTTCCTACTCCCCTGTAGCAGGAAAAAACATGCAAAGTGCCAGTGAATGGTAGATAAAGTTTTTGCCTTAGTTCACTTCCTAAGTCAAGGTTTTTCCTTTGGCCATGTATAGGCTAGCCTGAGCTGAAAGAAATTCTCTGATATTTGACAACTAGGGAGATAAAGCCTGAAGCACAGTGGCCCATAGAAGGCTTGCATTTGCACTTAATCCAATTGCGTGTAATTTTCACATAGTCCCTGGACCTACCCACTGGACAATAGTGATATACTGTACTGATGTGTCATGTTGTAATTTGTTGATTCCCCCAAAAAATTTAGGTACCTCTTGCCTAAATATAATGTTTTGTAGTCAGAACAAAATGGCTGAGATTTGAAACTGCTCCCTGAGCAACTCTGGATCAATTTGCACTGTACTGTAATTGTACTGACCTGTTTGTTATCATGGCCATAGACAACACAGAATTGCCGTTCCTTTTTGCTCGGTGGGGAAGTGAGTCAGCTTGTATTAGATCCTCTTTTTCTTTTTCATAAGCTAGACTTTCCTGAATTTGAAAGCTTTTTGCTGCAACTTGCAACGCAGCACTTTAGTGCATGTGAAACTTTAATTCTGTGCACCAGCACCTCTTCTGTAACAGAACGGAAGAGCTTGTGGCTTAACCTGTGCCATGTATGCAACAAGAACTTTTTTTTTTTTTTTTTTTTAAATAAGGTGGGGCAGGGGGAATTTAGGGTTGCATGGCAAGAGGCATATGCTGTAAAAATCATCACCCTATATGTGTGCTTATTTGAGAGTTTTTCTAATTAGGCCTAATTCCACAAAATAATTGAGGCGTTCACCTTCTCTATCAAGACTGACATGCTTAAAGACAGACCTTTGTAGATCTAGACTTACATACTAGAGGTGCTTAAGATCTGACTGACACTGAAGTTGAAAGCAAGCCAACATTGGCCAGAAATCTTTGTTTAATGTACAGAAATGGTGTTGAATTTGTATCAGGTCAAGAAATACCTGAGCAATCCAAACCTGCTTTTATTGATGCTCTTTTTTCAATATATGTAATTATCAAAATGGTGGTTGATGAGATGACATAAGAAAAGGAGGATGGTTTAATTCAGAAACCTTAGGGTATCGGTCTAGGGTCCCCTCCTTTTTTTTTTTTTTTTTAAAAATAGTATACTTGCTTGATTTTGGGGTAGAAATGAGTTTATATGTAAACAGCATGCAACATTGCAAGTAAACTGGTGGCAAATGCTAGTGTAACTTTTTTTTTTAACAATTGCTTTGTTCTAAGCAGGCCCAGTTTCTATATGGCCTAGATTTTAGTGGAGCTGAATACCATCAAAGTGGTTTGTAACATGATTGGGAATTAATTCACTGTTTTAATGTAGTTTCTCCTGTACTTTTTTCAGAAAATCAAGATGGCCTGCATCAGGTAGTACACGAACGTCTGGGGGAGTTGCTACGTGTTTTAAAAGCAGTGATAAATAAACATCAGACTCTAAACTCGGTTGATATTCTTAGTGCTGCAGGAACAGTTATTGCAAAAGTAAAAGGTAAGGTTACCTTTCATATTCTTAGAAAATTGTAAATGGTGACTTGATTGACTCTGGCTTGGAGTTGTAGATAGGATTCTATGTATACAGAAGAAACAGTGTTTTTTTTAATAATATCTTAACACTTGTTTAAAAATAATACCTTAATACTTGTTTAAAAATACCTTCTCTAAGTGAAAAGTAATATTAAATAGCTTGTTCTCCTGTTAATGTAATAAAATTCTCCTTATAGGAAGCTAGCTGCAAACCTGCACCAAATTCCAAAAGCACAAGCCTTTGATCTTGAGTTTTTCTCTATCTGCGTGTAGCAGAATAGTATCACAGAATGATAAACCTTGCATTTATCTACTTAGAGATTTGCCAGAAATCTTTGCTTAATTCTGTGAATTTGTAGGGATGGTGGTGTATTTATATCGAGTGAACAAATATGTAAAGGAGCAATCCAAATCTGAATAGCCTAACACTTATTTATAAATTCCACAAACAGATCATAAGCATGGTAAAGGTGTCAACAGCAACAAAAAAACTTTGCAGACATTTATGTTAATACTTTCTATTGCTGACCTTTTGCTGCTGCAGTTCTCTGCATGTCAGACAAATGCAAATGGTGAAGCACACAATTACTCCAGCCCCATAAACCACAGCTCTTTCTTCTCATGTAGCCCTTGACTGCAGCTCTCCCTACTCTGGAACAAGTCCAGTATATTACTGTGGAATCAGTACAGCTTCTTCCATGTTGCATGGAGAACGCTTTGAGTAGAGTTAAATCTCCACCTCTTGCCTGTGTTAAATCATGTGGAACACCTTTCTTCAGAGACACTAATATACTCTTTCTCCGTGTTCTAGAGTTTTTCCCCTGTCCTAATTATCTTAGTATGTCTGAACATACACTGCTGACTCAATAAAGTAGGAATACCAGTTAAAATGCTAACGTGTTTAGTTGCCTGGTTTTTACATCTTTAATCCTTCCAAGCTTCTTACAGATTCTTCCTATTGATACATAGTTTTGGCAGTTTGTTTGATCTCGGCAGGTATTAGCAGCCCATTTTGCATTTTCTTCCTGCTACATGCCAAGTTTCCTATAGATCTGTCCCTGGTATTTGAAATGATCACAGGATTGTAACTCTTCAACTTCTGAACTTGCTTTAGAGAATTCTACAAAACAGTAGACATGCAGAGGGTATCCCTGAGAGGTTGCAGTTTGTCTTGTTAATCTTGGGAAGAGTTAAGTACACATGTACAATGGTAATCAGATATTTACCCATGAGAACAGGTTAAATGTTGAGTGAATGTAATTCAAATCCACCTTAGACAAGCTGTTTCCATGCTTAAGTTCCATAATAAGGTTACTGTGTGTCTTCCACTCCCTCCCTAATTTCAGTGGACACAGAGCAATGCTCTTTCTTTAAGCTATGTTGAGGAAAACTGACTTAAGGTATGCAAGTAAAGTAAATTACATCAACCTTTGCTAAATCATGTTTCGAAAAATTATTGCGATAATACTTATCCTCTCTGGACTACATAGTTTATCAAGGTCGTTCCTGATACGCAATGCTGCAAATTCATTGCTGTCTACACTGTCCAAGTTTAGCATTGCAGAGTAAAGCAGCAGAATTACTTTCTTTGTCTCGTGTGGTAACATTGTTGATTGATTCCATAATTTTGTTGGCTTTTTTGTCAATTTTTGTGTTTGATTTAAAGTCCATGGTAAGTCCAAGGTCACTTTCTGTAGTTCTCGGGCTGAACCCGTTTTCCAGATCTAGATTTATGTATTCTCTCTTACCCTTCTACTTCTGAAGCAGAGAGTTAAGCACTTTGTTGATTGAATTGCATAATCCATTCCTGCAGAGTATTTGCAGCCTTCTGAATTTGATGCCATACATGGGGTTTTTTCTCTTCTTCGTGCACACTGTTCCATCATACACTTTCAATAGCACTGAACCCTGGGCAGATGCATTGGTGTTTCATACATTTTCTTACATGCATCTGTTCTTGCCTGGTTTGAGTAGCTGTTCTTTGAATATTTTAGGAGTCGTTCATTTCTCTTGATTAATAAGAAGAAATAACTTTAGTACTCAGCCTTTTTTTACCAGTACAGTTATTCACAAATACCTCATAGCTTTCTCCCCTGAACAGATTTTAGTTCATATAATTAGAATGTTTGCACTAACTACTAATGTTTTGCTTGTGTTGTAGTGTTCACCCACTGTTAATATATTGAATATGAGGAGCTACAGTCATGGAGGGACTGTGTTATTTTCTGTATGGAAAGAAAAACTACTGTTAGGAAAGCCCTGTGCATGTTGTATAATTAAATGATTTTGGAAGTAACTCCAGTCTTTATTGTTGTAAGAATTCCACTTGAAACAAAAACAGTACAGTCATGTCCTCCAGTTTTCTGTCAAATGTGTTCAAGTGGATCAATTGTAAGACCATACTTTAGGTACATCTGAAAAGTCTGTGTTCAGCCATAGGTCACTTGACCTATCTTAAATATGACCTTGTATGATGAGAAACCTCTCAGAGAAAAAAAGGCATGAAAGGAGTTGATTTTGTTATAACAGTCTTTGAGCTGAAACTGAGCTTTGACTTTTTTCTCCCTCTTGGTTACATTACTCTGTGAATAATTTTCTCATTGGCAATGGTTTGACAGTACTGAAAATCTAGCTTTAGGACTCCTGCAACAGGATCCGAAGTACAGTGATGGTATGGTGCACAGTTCTGATCTGATGCAGAAGTGTTCTTCCGGCTTGAATAAGTAGATAAAAAGTGGTTACTGATGGAATAAAAGATTATGGCATGCGATTGCTCTTTGTAGCATTCTCACTAATTTCTCATTGAGTTATTAATCTGTCCCATAAGCAGCATATGTTCTGGACCTAGAACAGAGAGGCTGGCGTAAAGTGTCTGGTGGCTGTTTGGCTAAAGCAAACACAAACTTGCTCTATGGTGAATCGTTGTTCCTGTGGTCCAGGGCTGTGTGACCTGGTCATGCAGAGTTCCCAAGTTAATTGCAAGGAAAGGGGGCTCCAGATCACACTAAAAAGCGTGGTCTGGATCAATCCTGCCTCAGTATTTGTAGCCTTTGATACAAACAAGCACTTTCATATAAAAACTTCAGTGTAGCACCTATTGCTCTTTGCTCAGTCATGTATTGTATTCCTTGCACGTCTGGAGATGGAAACCGAGAGTTACAGGGCTTCAGCTCCTTCAGACTGATACTTCGGTCCTACTTCTCTGAGAACAGCAAAACCTTTGCTGTATGAAAACAGCCTGCCTCCCCCCAGCATAACCTGTGGTAAATGTGAAGGCAGTTTGTCTTTAGCACCTGTTTGATTTTTACAGCTGGCTTTTGCGCGAGGATCATACTGCTTCTGTGTTTGTATTTGAACTGAAGTGTATGACCGTTGGAACTGAGGAAGCTGAAGTAAAAATATAGCATGTTGTGGTGAATTGTAAGCATATCAGACCTCAAGTCTGCTTACAGTGGCCTGTCAGTAACCTATGCTTTTGCAGGTTTTCAGCTGTGGTTATTTCACTAGAAGTAATGTAACTTTTGAATAAACAGGAAGCTACAAGAATGTGAGGAGCTGGTAGGACAGAACCAGTATCCTTTTTCCTCTGTCTTCCCAGGCTGTGTTAATGTGACATTATGAAAGAAGTTCATCTGACTCATCTGTTTCTTGTCATTGGAGGACCGAACTATAAAAAGCCCTGGAAGCACTCTGTATCTGTAGTCAGATTTATGACTAGGAAGAAGATTAACCTGGCATGGAAAATTTCTGATGTTTATTTAGGAGAGGATGAAATAGAAACAAGCTGGGGTTTACATGTGATTTTTCTTTTTTCTTTTTCCCCCTTCAGAAATAGAAGCATAACTGGTTTATGTTCTAGAAAGACCTTTTTGAATCTTTGAATAATGCCAGTGTTTCAGATCTAGTTTGTATTTGGAACTTTAAATAGGGGCAAATGGTTATTTTAACAAGTGACTGCCTTTGCTCTTAATGAAATCAGTTACAATAACTTTGAAATCAGTGACTGTCAGTGACTCTGGCTTGTGAAGTGTTCTCTTGTGTGACAAGTTGCACTGTGATTTAAACGTAATGCCCAGTGCGGGCAGACCACCCCCTTTAAAGTACTGTAAGTGGGAATATTTTGAATGCTAGCAAAAATTAGAGTGCTTGTGCCCCTCCTTCAAGCCTCTCAGCCATTTCTCAGCTCCTTCAGTGGGAATGATATGAACGTGCTTGTAGTTCTGCTTTGGATGTCTAATGTCTTTCCTTTTGGATAGATTGAAGGAAAAACTAGCTACAGCATGTTATCCTAATCTTGCTATACAGAATTATGTTTGGCAGAACATATAATGGCAGACTTCTACCATTTTAGAATGAGGTTGCTGGAAAATGTAGGGGGAAAAAAAACCTTGATTTCTTCGGTTATATCTTGGACGTGACATGGTTCGCTGGGCCTCTTTGCTCCAACTCTACTACTTATACATGCTTACTGAAGTGCTTCATGAAGAATGTCTTTTAAATGACACCTCACTTGATCTGGAAGAATTGAGACTTACTGAAGCGTCTTGGCTGGAACCTGTTTAGACTCCTATTTCTGGAAGTCACTTCCCAGTCTGGCACGCTGTCATACTCATGGTTGTTATTTTCCCACTCAGTGTCTTTAAATAGTTGATGGCCCCAGAGTACATGGTTCTCCTGATCCCATGCTGAATTCAAGTGTGTACTGTTCTTTTGCTCTAAATTGCACCTTTTGACTTAACTGAATCACTAGAATGGATGCTGATTCCTAGTAAAGCTGAAAATTGTACTTGTCTTGTAGAAGTATGGGGGTTTTGTTTGTTTTTTTCCTAATAGTTCTGTATCAAAGTTAAATACCTCTAGCAAGGTGAAGTAATTTCAGTTTTGTTGGTGTGTATGTGATGTAAATTCAGAGCAAAATTTATTATGGAGGGAGTAGGAAGCAGTTCCTCAAACTTGTCTTGTTGGCATCCAGCTGAAGTTGGGGAGGCTGCCAAACTTGGTAGTAAGTACAGGCTGGTGAAATTACATGGCAGAGAGAACTAAAAGTAGACCAGTGGGGCCTGGACAGCCTGCTGATCCTCTTTGGCTGCGAGATCCTGAGAATACTCTCCTTCTGCCTCTTTCCAGTCTGCATACTATTGCTCTATACTCAGGTTCCTCCCCCCTGTTCTTTTTACACGTGTTTTTAAAGATGAGAAGTAATAACAAGAAGTATTGTAAGTCTTCATTTTGGGGGAGGGAGTGTTTTTTGGTCTTGGTTGGGTTTTTTGTTTGCCTGGGTGGTGTTTTTGTTTTTGAAATAGTTCTGAAAGGTTCTTGAAAACATTGTTGGGAGTTTAAGAAAATTGGTTACAAACGTATTCAGTTCCAGCAAATCAACCAGTTGCTTATTGCTTAAAGTATGGGTTGAAGATGTATTCCTGTGTTACCGTATCTGTCTATTAGGTATGAAACAATTGACCTGCAAAGAGTAAATTCTGCAAGCTGGTGTAGTTTAGAGTTGTCCAGGCTCTGCAGAGAGCTGGCAATGTAGCTTTACTGCTGCCAGTCCTGCACGTGTCTATGGGGAGGGGGAAGGAGGAAGCAAGCGAACTCCTGCAGACTCCTGCATGGCTGCATGCCCTGGGTTTCCTGGGCTGGGCTGTCTTGATTTCACTGGGGGAAGAGGACAAGAGTGCATCACAGAAGTTTGCGTGCTGTGCCGTGGTCACTAGGAGCTGTCTAAGCATCATCTTTTAAAAGCCCTGGTTGCACTTTGGTCTTGACAGCTGACAGCCTCTTCTGCATAGTTTCAGAAGCATTGCTCAAGTGTCCTCAGGTGCTGCTTCAGCTTCTGGGATTCTGGCTTCTGTAACTTCCATGACTACTGCTGGTTCCCCAGTTGTTCTGTGCTTGATCCATAAAGCTTTTGATGGCATGGCCCAAGAGTTGAAACTTTGCAGTGTCTTGCAGCATTTTCATGAGGTTGCCAAACCCACCTCAGTTTGAAGACAGCTTTGCAAATACAGACCCACTTTAATACAAGCTAGGCTCGCATTTCAGGTATTAGATTCTGGATTTTAATATATTGCTATCATATGATCTTTTAAAGTTCGTTATGTGCCATCTGAAGTCTTACTTAAAAGCCTTGGTAAGTAGTATACTTGCTTTGAAATCTGTAGAACTATAGATAGATAGCTGTCATTTCCAGACATGGAAAGATTACTATAGTTCATTGTTGTCAGTAGCTATTGTGTGCAGTCAGGATGTCCTGGGGAAAGAGCGTGCACCGTTTAAAGTTGATGTTAAGTACATCAGCAGTCCAGTGGTAGTAAGCTAGAAGCAAGCTGTTTGTATTCCACTGAATTGCTAAGAGCTTGGACTAAACTTTTTTGGGAGAAGTGGTAATTCAGAAAAATTTGAGATTGGTTATTCCATTTGTGATGGATCCTGAAAAGAAAGGATTTCTCTGGTACATAAAATGTAAAGCTTAACAAAAGTCTTCCTGGAACAGGACAGCAGAGTGAAACAGGCGGCATTTCTTTAGGGAGAGGCTATCTATATTAATGTTCTGTTAGCAAAGTGAAAGAAGTGCTCTTTCTCTGAAGACACTGCAGCTAATGGATATACGAATATTTCAGTGGTAAGTGCTTTGAATGTATAGACAGTTTTTGTTGGTTTCTTTTAATTTTGAAACAGTTTGCATTTCATGCCGGCACTCAAATGATTTTTCCAGTCATTAGTGGCTGGTAATCGATAGATCTCATAGTAACTGTTGTTGCTTAATGATTTGGAATGCAAAATTGAGATTTCTAAGTAGTGTTATCTCTGGAAAGCTGAAGTTTCCAACTAACTTGAATTAAAAAAAATAAAGAAATCCACTGGTATTTACAAAGTTGTTAAAATTATCTGCAGACCTTTGTTGAGTCTCATTTCAAACAAAGGTGCCCAGAGGCATTTTTTGATGCAATTACGAAGTGTAGAAGAATGAAGAGGTAGGAGAAGCCTTAATTTAGCAGTGAACTGTGGCAACAGAGACTGTTAATATTTTTGTAATACATGGCAATTTTTTTTTTTGCTGTAGGCTTATTACAACACATTCTTCCAGATCTGCAAGTAATTGTGAAAATAGCCCGTGAGAGGAATACATATTTTCTGTAATAGCTTTGTATAGAAATAGTTGTTATAAAAATGTTGATCAGGCCTGTTGGCATGCTGTGTAAAAAGGAATGGATTCAACTGTGTTAATTTACTGGTTAAAAACTTTTCCTTTCACAAAGGAAGTCTAATGGGGGAGCAGATTACCGTACTTTCTTTGTTTGTTACCCATTAGTGTTTAGGCACCTGGCAGGAAGTTTGAATACTTTTTAAGATTAAAGTCTGTTACTTTAATTTGCTAAGAAAACGTGTATAGAATGGGCAACATTTTAACGTGATTTAATTTTTGCTACTTCTAGAAGTCATTGCAGTCCATTATTTCCATATTGGTACTTGAAATGTAAGGAGGATACACAAATTAACATTGTCACAGGTCTTGCAAAAAGTTATGAATAGGGGTGAATAGCTGCATGTGTGTCATTGTGGTATCTCTGAAACAGATAAGCGTAAGTGTAACTTAAGCATCTAGTTAATTAAGACTATTGCATTGCTTGAAAAACAAAAAATTAAACTTTTTAAAAGTAAATACTAATGTGAAATTGTCACTTCTCACAATGTAAAATTGGGAAAACTTCCATCCAGAAGGCTCGGCTTCCGCTCGAAGGGGTGTATGTGTCTTCTCTACAAAAAATTTCCCAGTCACCAACGATTAAGGCGTTATGTTGGAAACAGAGAAAAATTACTGTGCTTTTTGTCTTCTCCTTTCTCCCTCCTCCCCCTTGTCCAGTAGTTGTTAATAGAAACTCTGGATGGATCATTCTTCGTATCTCATTATTCCAGTTTGTCATGGAAGCATGTTAAAGTGTTGAGTGGCTAAATACTTGTCTTGATCACCAGCTTAAACCATCTAGTTTGTCCAGGAACACTCCCTTTCCTATTTTGGAACACCGATAGTTATGCTGAGTTTCTTCTCCACTTTCAACAGGCAAAACTGAGGGGCTTTTGCCAGACTGTGGAGCTAATAATGAAAGGGCTTTGGAATGGACACTACCTTTTGGTAGCTTTCTGTCTGTACTCAAGCCAGAAATCCTGTGTTCTGGATACATACTCAGAATCGCATATGGAGCAGGGGGGGCACCCCCATAAACTGCTCCTCCTGTTCTGAATTCTGAAATTTTTACCCAGAAAGTAAACAATTTCTCAAATATTTAACTGCATTTGTGAGCTGCTTTGTGGTGTTGCTGCTGCTGTGTGATTTGACTCTTGCTGGAAAATGACTGTTTTTTTTCTCTTCCCCTCACATTACTATCATGTTCCCACAGAAAGCTGCTGCTTAAGTGGGAAGATATAGGAAGTGAAAGAGTAATCTGATTTCATTGTGGGAAGCATCTGGAGTGTGTTAATTTCTTTCCTTTAGTGTTTACTTTCTTACTAATCTTTTTTAAAACTATGTGGTTTCAATTGTTCAGAAAAGTATAATGTTGCATGTTCTGTAGGAGACTTTGTATATAAAATTTATCTTTAGGCCTAGTAAACTTGCTTGATTGACCCCACCTCTCACCCTTTGGTTTTCATGTTTTTCCTAAGCGGTGAACTTCAAAGAAGTTAACGAGGAAAACAAGAGAGAACTCTTCAGTGAAATATTTTCTTCCATTGAAACATTGGCATTCACCTTTGGAAACGTGTAAGTTGGAATTCAGAATGAGTCTTTAGAGCTTGGTGGAGCTCAGTCAAATTAAGACTAAACAACAAAAACTAGGAGAACGATGATGGCATAGAAATTGCAGGGAATATAAGACTACTTCTAAAAATTGTTTGCGGAACTTTTAAAGAATATTAGAAACACGATCTGAATTTGTGTTCTCGGTAATATGAAATTGCTTGGTGAGGTAAGGTAATGAAGTAACATAATTCTTTGTTTTTCTGGCAGTGTTTCAGACTTCCTTATGGGAGATGTAGACAATGGATCGTCATTGGGACTTCCTGTATCTCGGAGAAGTCGGGTAGGCTACACACGTTCTCTTGGAGTGTGGAATGATACCTTTTAAAGGAGACTTTCATTTCCACTGAAACTCTGTGCATCATGGGGCTGGGACGCTTGAAGTTTTCTGAGCGTTAAAACAAGATTAAACCCATGGAAAAAAAATGCATTCAAGGTTTCTGATACTTGAATGTATTCTCAGTTCTAAATGCCAGTGATGACTCAATGGAGCTAGCACTCAAATATGTAAATGATAACCTGCTGTAATTGTATTTGAGATTTTTAAATTGGTTAAGTGAAAAGAACTAAATACTTAAAGTAAGATAACTTGAATAATTTGCATGCTGGAATAGTTAGAGTAGACCTGTTAGACCTAGAAGCTAAAGGTTTAATGAACTCTTTTTGGCTTTTAAAGACTATTCATTACAAAATAACCTTTTCTTCTTCCAGAGCCCAGTTTGTGCTGTAGCTGTTTCAACAACGATTCACTAAGAGAACTGAAATAGCACTGTCAACTTATAGGTAGTCAAAGAAAAACATTAGTGTTTTAAACTCACCTTTAAACGCTTTGAAGGTGAGATTAAAAAGTGCTCAGTAGCAAATTCTGTTCTGAATTTTTGTGTATCTAGAAACAGACTTTCAAGTAAATCAAGTCAAATTAGAAGTTACATGCAAGGAAAATGCAATTGATAATTGGCATGTATGACAGGCTAAGTTGTAGCAAGGTTAAAAATTTTAGATTGTGGGGTTTTTCAAAGGCTTTGTTGAAACATGCTTAAGGCTTAGCATTCCTTCGCACAGGCTTGATCATAGCAATGCTGTGTAACTACAGCTGGGAAGTCTTTTTAAAATTTTCACTATGTTGGGTAACACACATGTGAGAAAGATGGACAATCACAGAAGCTCTACTTCTGTAGCTGCTATAAAACTCATGTTTGCAAACAACACGGAGGGGAAGGAGGCTACTTGGAAAACTGGTTCCAGCATATTAGAATCAGAGGATTAGGTTACTGATTAAAAAGTATGAAATAAAATAGCATAGAAGCCAGCATCTCATGTAACTTAAATTAGATGATTTGACCAAGTACTGTTTCAGCTAAGTCGTTCACCAGCAGAAGGAAGGTGCTGAATTTGTCAACACTTTAATCTTGTAATGGATTTGCAATGCAAAAATGTGTTCCTATGGAACAAGATGGTCCCGTATATTGTAATGTGAAGTGAATGCTTGGCTAAAGATCGCTCCTCTGAACGTGGGGGTGGGGGGAAGACCAATGGGAGATTAAATATAGCAAAATGAAGAAATTCTATTCTAGATGCTCCAGAAGCCAGCAGCTTATATTTAAAATCCCTTTTTTGTAGTGTCATTTGCTTTGCCTAATGTGGAAGGGAACAATTATAAATGTTGGAGCAGGTGGGATAGTATGGTTCAATTTCTTAGAAATCTGTCTTAAATTTAAGTGCATTTTCATTCAGGCAAATAAATACACATTTAACAGATGAAGCATTTCACTTTGATTTGCAATTTGGAGGCTAGCTAGGAGTTGAGTGTTAGGAGGAGTTAAATGCGAAATATTTTAGTAGCTGTATTAACTTTTCATTCCTGTAGATGTGCACATTCAGTAGTTGAACATAGCAGCTAGCTGTGTCTTAAAAAGATTGGAGCATAACATTTTGGTAGTATTTAACTTGTAAATGCTTTGAGGGTTAATTAAGGAGAGAGATTTTAATTGCCTGTTAAGTTAGGGACCTCCCTAACTAAGCTGTTGAGGATTGCTCTAAGGGGGGGTGGGGGGTGCGTGTACGCACTGATCTTGCTTCCCTTGACTGCAGGGGAGTCTACATTCTTTAGTTCAGGCATTCCACTTGGAAGCTGAAGTTAAATGATATGTATACCCCCTCTTAGCAAATGTGATTGTTCTCGTTTTAGCCTTTGTAGTACAACCAGAAGTACAAGGTAGAAGCAAAGATATTTCTTAATTAAAAACAGAAGAGCTTTAAAATACATTGGAAGAAATGAGACAGGCATGTCTGACCCTTCATTACTCAACAAGCTATTTGAATGCTATTCAATGTTATGTAGATTTGAGAGAATGGTAAAGGAGAAGGATAAAATTTTCAAAATGTGTGCAGAGGTTTGCCTCTGTCAAGGTGAGAGTTCTTGGGTAGTGGAGAAAAAAGGCAGAGTAGACTGGTTAAAGTTGAAAAAAATCTGTCTAAAAGTCAAGGGGGTTTTTTTCTGCTAGGCTCACTGGGATGAGTCATTGGATACTTGAAGGGGGCAAGCTGTATGGGTCAAGTTCTGATAATAAGTTGTAGGACATCAGTAAAAGTAGTTGTCCACGGGCTTGCTTTTAAAATGTGGTATTACGTATTTGCAGTGAGGTGAGTGTGGATGGATGAATGAGCATTGATTAGCTGCACTAATTAGACTCTGTGCCTGCATTACTGGAAAGGAGTGAACAGTTATCAGGACTGAAATGATTTAGCTCTTATAGAATGGGAAATAATTTTTGGAACCAGAACTTATAAGTGCTTCCTGAGTTAATATAAAGTATGAGGTTTTCCCTCATCTTATTTGTTCTTCCCTAATTGTATGCCCCTTTAAAATCTACTTGAAGACAGTAATACTTTATACCCAAATCAGAACTAAATTTAGGAATGTTCAGGCTTTCTGTGCAACCAAATATTGATCCATCTCTAAATTCAGACTTTTTTTTTTACCGTTTGGTTGACAGACAGCTTTGGATGGATTTCCCACCTGTTCTGAAACAGCCCTTCCATTTTACTGAAACTCTTTTATCAGACAGCAATTTTACTAGTATTCTGCTTTCTTAGGAATGAAGCTGTTCTTTAGACTGTAGTTTGGTTCTGTTCAATGTAATTTATGATTAATACCTTGCATGTTTTGGTATATGAAAAGCTGCTTTTGCTGTGAAGTAAACAATGATTGTTGAAGGATTTTTGTCTGATTTATGATCAGTTTCCATTTGCATCCAAAAAAACAAATGAAAAAGAACTACTTGCATCATTGTTGCTGTGCTCCATTTTAGCTTTAAGTCTGAAAATAAAACAGCACTAAAGTCTAAAATGGAAACAAGCTGTTCTTGTGAAGCTTAAGCTTACTTTGCAGCTATTTCTCACCCTTTGTCTTCTGCCTGCTCTCTCCTTCCAAGATTTCAAGAGTAGTTTATTAATTTAAAATGAGGTAGGGTTGTGTTGGGTTTTTTGGGGTTTTTGTTTGTTTGGTTTTTTTAAAGGGGTGGTGGTTACTAAGTAATTTTTTTATTCATTTAAATTTGTTCAGTGGCCTGGTTTACAGCAGTCCTACAAATAGATCAACTTGCACAATTAAAAGGGTAGCAAAATGTAGCATGAGGACAAAGGTAGGGATGAAATCTTGTGCTAAATTCCTTTTTATTATTGGATTAAATTCTGTCAGGTTGTACTGATTGTCAGGGCTTCATTAGCAACTGTTACTGGTCAGCTGTTGTGCCTACAGTACACACCTGCAAGTAATTTAGAAGAAATCATAAATTTATTCCCTTGAGGAAGAAATAGAGGATTCTAATGGCTTGTAGAATGGTGTCTGTTAAATGTATACATTAGGTCGGTATGAAATGCTTCTTAAAAGATAGGTAGGGATGACCTAAGAAAAGCTGGAGGTCACTTAAATATCAACCTAATTTGTTAAACAATTAACTCTTCCATCACAGCCTTTCAAGACTGTTGATTTAAAGATATATAATGATTCCTTGCTATTTATTATGTCTCAGTCGACAGCTATGGGAGCTTAGAAGGTATTGTGCCTTAGATGAAAGGGAGTTACAGCAGTTTGTCTTATCTGCAATAAAAGAAAGGGGCAGATGAGGCCATTTATTTTGTTAGCCTGTCAGTTCCAGTAAGAGCTTTTCTTTGCTAACTTAATGTTTTGTTTCTTATACACCAGTCTTTTGAGAATCTTTCTGTGGAGTCTGGGGGTTCACTGCATGAAAGGGATGATATTCAAGGTAGGTCATTAATTTAATATTAATAAACACTATACTGTATCTGTGTTTTCATCTTCTAAAATGTTGTAAGTTGCTTGGTCACTTTTTGTACACCTATGCTGCCATTAAAACTTCACTGTTAAATAAATAAATGTGTTATTGCAGAAGTTTTATGCTTTTGTGAATAACCAACCTGGGTTGCTTTTCGGGGGCAAAAAAAGAACCAAGGCCTGAAGTACTTTTGTATATCATCATATGATTGGTGTTTTGTTGGGTTACTTTCTTTAAGAAAGTTATGCTGACCACATGACTACTCCATATAAAATACTGTGACCCTTTAATTTGTTCTAAAACCTCTGTCAGTCCTGTTTAGAGTCAACTAGCATTAAAGACCAACTCAAGATCAGAGCTGCTTAAGCATTCACAGTTGGCTAATACTGGCTTTGCGCTTGGTGTGTGGTCATGTCTAAAATTCACTTCTTGGTGCTCAATGCTTTGTTTTCAGGACATCTTCGAGCAGAGGACGTTGATAGCATGCTCCTAAGAAATGACAGCGGAATTGAATCAGCCCTATCCTATGCTAAAGCATGGTCAAAATATACCAAGGATGTAGTCGCATGGGTAGAAAAAAAGCTTAGCCTGGGTGAGTGGCTCTTTCTGGCATTTAATCAGCTTTGTCATGATGAAATTAAATCTGTTGTTAGGCCTCTGTGCTGCAGACTGTCAATAATGTGATTTCTAAATTAGTAGCTGTTCCACTGAAGTGGACAGAACTATCACGGATTTCCTATAATTAAAGGCCTGTAACAAAGTGAAGGTGGTCCCCTTTGTAGCCTGTCTGTTAGAGGAAGAGAGTAAAAAGCGTTTAGCATGTGTAACAACTGCTACTGTAAATAGTAACTGTGAATTTTTTTAACAGAAGTGGAGTGTGCTAAAAACTTAGCAAAAATGGCTGAAACTGCTAAAGCTGTTGTTGGACACCAGGTGAGTGTATCTTAGGGGCTTTATTTTAAAGTCTTAAATATGTATTGGATGCCTTGCCCAAATGTGAAACTTTGGGGAAGTTGAGGATTGGATTTTTAAGTTGATATAGAATTGATTTATACTGTAAATCACTGGTTAAAAAATCTGCTGTATCTTATGTCTTCCCATCTCCTATGGAAATTTGGATATATCAATTTTTGTTGAAAATGCAGAGTAGCCGTATAGCTTTCACAATATGCTTTTTTCTGTCTAATATCTTGTATGCTTTGTGATTTGGACTTGCCGACTTCTCTTTCAGTGTTTTCCTAGTAAAATGGAGCGTAGCTGAGAAATTAGTCACTTTTTACATTCATATCTAACTCTGACTTCCACATACATATAAATGCCTTACTAAATTTAATTGACAATATAGTTAAATTATACAGACATTTAGAATGTCAGTATACCTCTGCCTTACCTAGAACATTAATGTTTTGTTGTGTGTAATTTTAGGATTATATGCCATTCCAATCAATATTCATTAATGCTTTTCAAAATGATATTGAGAACAATCAACTTTGGCAACAAACAGCTGCTGCTCTCCAGTCTAACAAATTTGTGCAGGTAAGCTTAAAGCAAAGACCAAGATATTTAGGTTTTTAAAAAGTTTTCTAACAGCACAGATTGTTCAAAAGAACAAACTTGCAGCCTATTAGCCTTTTATGTACTCTATTAATGTTTCCTATCTAGCCTCTTCTCGGAAGGAAAAATGAGTTGGATAGACAAAGGAAAGATATCAAGGAGCTTTGGCAGCGAGAACAGAAAAAAATGGTTGGTATTTTTTTCATATCTAGTAGTGTTCAATCTAAAATTCTTCAAAAGGACAAAACTTTCAAACTAGGCTGTTATGCACTGTCATGGTTTGGGCACTTAAATTCACATGTAGAATCTATTTGGCTTATTGGATGTAGTATGTAACTGTCAATTTCATGACATACTTGTATTTGTAAGAGGTTCTCTTTCTGTGACTATGTACTTTGAACTGCAGCGTACAGACCTGTGCATAACAGCCTCTTTAAACATTACATTAAATAACTGGAAAATTAAAATGATTAATTGTTTTGCTTTTTTCTTCTGTTACATTCTGCAGCAAGAGCTGGAAGCTGCTTTGAGAAAAGCAAAGTTGCTATATACACAGCGTCAAGATGAGTATGAAAAGGCAAAATCCTGCACTGCTCGTGCTGAGGAGGAACATCTTAGCTCAAGTGGAAGCTTTGTGAAAGATGTCAGCAAGCAACTGGAAAAAAAACGCAGGCTAGAAGAGGAAGCTCTTCAAAAAGTAAGAGTTTTTGTTCCATGCTTTTAAAGATAAGGCCACACTGGTTTTATTCATGCTTTCCCAATGGGAGCATTTGAGCAAGCGTTCTGTTCATAATTCTTGATTTTAATCGTGTTATGCTCTTTTGGACTTTTATCCTAAATGGGAATCTACAATTACAAGCATCTTGTGTGGGGTTTTTTTTTCTTGCTTCTAGTATCAAGGCCTGTAGTCCATCAACCCTTTATACTTGTGTTTTCTCTAGGCTGAAGAGGCCAATGAACACTATAAAGCAAGCATGGCAGAGGTTGAAGAAAAAAGAAATGATTTAGAAAGCTTTAAAAGTGATGTCTTAACACAGCTTCGGGAGCTTATTTACCAGTGTGATCTTACTCTTAAAGCTGTAAGCATGCTTTTTAAAATGAGTTTGGCACAGATATTTAAAGATTAAGACTAAGGAAGCCTCGTCTATAGTGTTAACTGCTTAAAATACAAAGTTTTCGAAGGACAGAGGTCAAGCCAATAAAAAAAGAAGGAAAAAATTTAATATATTTGTGGTGTTCTCTTCTCTTAGGAGTTTAAAAAAGAGAGGATGGTGTTACACATGTCTGGAATGGTTTTGGTTTTCTTCATGAGTTGTTGCCTTGCAAGAACCCTGACTACATAATTCTTGTAAAATCTCTAAGAACGTTGATGGCAGTAGTGTTACTCTGTTACTTAAGTGTATAGCTCCCACTTCTATTACTTTCATTAGTGCATTAGCAAAGATGTTTGGCTCAAGCACAGAATGGACATTAACACGCTGCAGCATGGAGCCTGCTAATCTTACGATAGTCTCAATTACTACAGGATCCATTACGACTAATTTAATGTATTTAATGCATGTAAATAAGCAAAGGATTGTCAAAACAGTGTATCTACATACACAGGTGTGTTCTTAAAAAAAAAAAAAGCTTTAAGAGCACATTATATGAATAGATGCTTACTTTTTTTAGATGAGACAAAGGCAATTTAATGCTGGGGTGGAGAGGGAAAATAAAGAACCCACACACACAAAGCAATCCAAAAACCCAACCCATAAGACCAGTAGAAAGCTTAGACAAACTTGTCAGTTCAAGTATATCTAAACTGCAAACTACTTTGCAACCCCAAAGCTGAAGAAGCAACCATACAGTGTCTCCTTCCCTGGTCTCTGCATTGTGATAAAGTATTTCAGAAGTTTTATGTAATTTAACAAAGAAAGCTTTCAGTTAATCTGTTCAGTTGGGACGAGGAGTTTTGTCCATTTCTTGTCCCAAGGTAATATGGAGCTCCTCTGGGTTTGGAACTCCAACTACTTCATCATTGGAGTGGTGACTAACATTCCCTCCAGAGCATGAAAATTGTCTTTTTGGTAGCAACAAACCTTGCTATTTATCTTGATCAACCCAAAGTGGGAAGCCATTGGAATTGCCCTCACTACCTGGAGGATTCAGTAACCCAGAGAGAAGAGGAATATTAGTATCTATTCTACAGATGAAGTTTTTGCAGCTCACTTTCAGGAATCTTGCACAAAGTCCATCCTTACAAAAGTTTCTATTTTCTAGAATTTTTCTAGTCTTACCGTTTAAATAATTTTCTTTGGGATATTAATTTGGGTTGAGCAAAGTACAAGTGAAATATCTAGTAAATGATCTACAAATATTGAAATTTTTTTCTTTTCTAACAGGCAACAGTTAACCTGTTCCAGCTGCAGCACGCTCAGGTTGTATCTCTTCCAGTTAACTGCCAGTCCCTCTGTGAGAGTGCCAAACTCTATGAGCCTGGTCAGCAGTATTCTGAGTTTGTGAAAAGTTTGCCAAAGGAAGGTCTACCTATTGAATCAGGTTCTTTTGAAACTCAGAGTTCCCAGGTTGATGGGTAAGTCCCAAACTCCAGGTGGCATTTGCTTGGTTTAAAATTAAATGCTAGGCACAAGTATTTGACAGTAAAACACCATTTTCGGAGGAATACAATGAATCCTGGTGTTTTACTCATGCTTTACCATTCTCTGTTTCTTTGACTCATCTTTTGGTAGATTATATATAATGTTGACATGAAAACCTGACTTTAAATTCTGAAGCAGAATGTCATTTTCATGGAATCAGGGAATTTTCAGAGTTGGAAGGGACCTCTAGAGATCATCTAGTCCAACTCCCCTGCTGACGCAGGAATGCCTAGAGCACATTACTCAGGACTGCATCCAGGCGGGTCTTGAAAATCTCCAGAGAAGGGGACTCCACAACCTCCCTGGGCAGCCTGTTCCAGTGCTCTGTCACCCTCACCGTAAAGAAGTTTTTTCTTATGTTTGAATGGAACTTCCTATGTTCCAACTTGTGCCCGTTGCCCCTCGTCCTGTCACTGGGAACCACTGAAAAGAGTCTGCCTCCATCCTCCTCCAACCCACCCTTTAGATACTTATAAGCAAGAATAAGGTCTCCCCTCAGCCTTCTCCAGGCTAAAGAGGGGAGGTGCCTCATAAGGGAGGTGCTCCAATCCCCCAGTCATCTTTGTTGCCCTATGCTGGACTCTGTCCAGAAGTTCCCTGTCCTGCTTGAGCTGGGGAGCCCAGACCTGGACACAGTATTCCAGTTGTGGCCTCACCAGTGCCGAGTAGAGGGGGAGAATGACCTCCCTCGACCTACTGGCCACACTCTTCCCTGTGCAGCCCAGGATTCCATTGGCCTTCCTGGCGACAAGGGCACATTGCTGGCTCATGGATCATTTACTATCTACCAGGACCCCCAGATCCTTCTCCTCAGAACTGCTTTCCAGCAGGTCCACCCCTAACCTATATTGGTACCTAGCATTTTGTGTAATAAGGCTTGCTAAAACATTGACAATTGTTGTACAAGAATTGACTTGTTAGTATTTTAATGTAGATACTGGTGAATATGAAAAATGTAAATTTTGAACTCCGTAGTGTGGTATGGCAGTATTTGATAATTGGTTTAGAAAGTTTGAGGAGGTAGTTTTCCCTTTCTGCAGGCCTTGCTGCTACAGTACCTTCTTTCATATTGTTTATGTTTGGCAACTCTTTTGGCAGGAAGTGTTGCTTGATTTCTGTCTCATGCTATATAACTAAAAAAAGCTTAGAGTCCACATGTCCCTGTGTTACACTTAATTATTTTTTTCCAACCTGTGTGAAATGGCAGTTTTTACAGTTAATCTATTAAAGATACAGCTAATGTGGAAGTAAAGACCACAAAACAAAAAAGCAACTCCTCGAGTCAGTATGCCAAATGCTTTTCCACCTTTAACTTGTTATAAAATAGTAATCTTGGCACTAAAGCACCAGAATATCCATTCCAATCTGTGTGTTTCACAGTTCTACAGGAAAGTGTCGTCATCATCTTTCAAAAGGAAACTCAATACAAAAAAACCTAACGCTTGAGTCAGACTTCTACTAACAAAAGCCAGGAAATTCAAAGTTAAATCTGAGATTCTTAGTTCTTGTCTGTAAATTTCCTGCCTTTTAAGACTGATTTAGGCTATACTCATAAACTTTGACTTAGGGGGATTTAACTGTGCAGCTCCCTGAGAAACTGATGAGCATGAAATTTCAAACTCTTTATATGCTCTCCTAGCTATTTACTGCTTAAGATTTATTAGGAGTATGTTTTTCCTCCTCCCTTCTCCCCACCTTTTTTCTTTGACATGGCCTTGTGATTCTTCATGTACTTGAAGTGACCATTTTTATTGTTTAGGTCTGCATTTATTTAAGGGACAGTAGCTTGGACAAATGCAAGTTTTAATGTTTTTAAGTCTTTATTTCCTTCAGCTTCCTGACTGCTAAACTTGACTAGCAAGCCATTTTGTCCACAGGGTGCTTCAGCATTTTACATTAATTACTGTTAGTAGTTTTCCATCCTTATCTTGAGAGCAGATTTTCACAATGCGCTGGCTATAAGCTCTCTAGTAGCTTCAACGTATTTTCTGTGCTTTTAAAAAAGCACCGCATTTTAACACCTATATATTTATAGGTGAATGGTCCTGATGGCTGGGCAGAGAATCTTTTGGAGGAAAGCATAAAAGTAGGATGCAATATCCTCTGAATTAATGTAGTCTTTAGATGAACAGATTTGCTGATTCTTCAGAGTCTCTGCAAAATAATGGTCACCACCTTTCTCCTTTTTTCTTTAATTAGGACTTTAATAATTACATCAAATATGTATGTTCATGAACAGCAATTAAATGAAGCATTTTTAGTGCCCAGGGATAAAAAAACCCACTGTTGCTTTTCATTTAAATCTATCTTATTTACTCTTGAAATTACTTTCTTCTTTCTGAAGGATTTTTAATAAGCAATCAACCAGCAGTGTCCATACATCGCATGGCAACTTATCTCAGTGTTCAGGAGATTTTCCTGCTCAGAACTTAGATGATGTGGGAAGCCCAATTTATCATCATTCACAAAAGATTGGAGAGAAGAGATCATCCATCAGCACAGATATCCAAGGTAGTTCTTCTGTATTTCATCAGGAGTTCAGTGTCTAAATAAAAATGCCAGAAAAAACAGGTGCTTGGTGTCTCACTGTCAGAAATGTAGCACTGAAGGGGTTAAATGTGTTTTAAAGTGTGAAGCCTATAAAAAGTTACATACTTGAACATAAGGACAAATGGAAAACTAGCTGTATGTATACCTAGATTCTTTGACAAGAAAGGTGAGATGCAATTCAAACAGCAAGTACTGTCAAGCTCAGTGTACTAAACTATTTCAATTAACTTTAGCAATTTAAAATCCATTGTTTTTGTAAATACTACGTTGATTTCCAGTCTTCTGCAAAAGCACAAGTGCCAAGTTTCTGAAAATCATTTTCTTACATCCTGAAGCTTTTACAGGAATATATGCTCTGGTTTTTTCCCCCTATATTGGATGTTCATGTAACTCTTGCAATATTTTCCTATTTTGAATATAATCATAGTCAGTCTTTAAATAAAAAGAAAAGAATGTAATTTTGTCCTTGACATTTGGAATTCGCGGATTTTCTTTTCAAAAGCAATGCGAGGACCACCACCGTTCAGATCATGGTCAGTTGGTAACCAGAGTGGAGGAATGTGCAGTGATTCTGAAAGTGCAGGGGGAAGCAGCGAGTCACGATCCATGGATTCTCCATCTGCTAGCCCAGGTAGAGCTCCACTCATTGCTATACTAATTTGAAGTCTTTTCTTTGGACTGTTTGACATTAATGAAGACATTGTTAGTTTAGCAAGTGCTGGACAAAGCCTATAATGAAAATGAGCAGTTGGGTGGAACTGATACTTACAGCTTCCTGAAAATTTTTTTCATCTGCTAGGGGATTTTAAAAGACGACTTCCCCGAACACCTTCCACTGGCACTATGTCATCTGCAGATGATCTTGATGAAAGAGAGCCACCATCTCCTTCAGACTGTGGTAATGTTGTTTCCATACCTGAAGTCCCCAGAAGATGCTTTTTGTTGTAGAGTGTGGCTTTTCTTTTTAACGTGCTTAAGGAAAGTACATTAACAAGGCTGTGATTACCAACAGCATTGTTTTCAGTACAGTGTGCATCCACTTGAGGTTGAGAGCTGAAGAATAATGTTCAGTTTGTTTTAATGAAACGGTGCAGAATTGCCTTTCTACATTTAGATTAACTGTATGTGCAGCCTTTGAATGTTTCTAGTGTCTTCACCCTCCTGAGGTAAACATAAATGATCCACTAACCATTCCCTCCAGACACTTGCATTTAAAATTAGCTGCATGGCACTGAGGTATTTAAGATCACTTCTAAAATTTGAAGTGAAATGTGCAGATACGGAAGGTTGGTAATTGGCAAATTGGAAAAAAGTGACTCCAAATGTTTAGGGTAATAACTGAGGTTTTATTCTTTTCAACTTAGATAAGCAAGTTTAGTAATGTCCCAGATTTGACTGGACCATTTCTAATTTTCAAATTAATTTTGGCTGTATAAAGACAATGTTGCCACAGGTACTGAAACCTGAGTAACTGGATTATCAGAAATAGTTCTATGGGATGACTGCAGTACTTACAAACTAGGTCTGAAATATTTGTGGCACTTGCTCAGTAAAGCCTTTAGGAAATTCTTCAGTTAGTCCTTATTTCCTAAATGTATCCTTTGCCTTCTAGGAACGAGCCTGTGGTTAACAATACTATTACAGACCCAGATTTAAGCATGGCAATATGTTAATGAATGCAAACTTGGAGTGTTATTGTTTAATCAATACTTGAGCTTTTAAGAAGCTTTCTGGGCAATTAACTGTAGATGTTAATTTTAAGTTTTTATCTGTAAACCAAAGGATTGTGGTTCACAGAGTTGTTGATAGCTTTTTAAGTAGCTTGAAAAAAAAACTGGTCACAAAAAGCACCGGTTGCTGTTCTGTTGCAGAAGCCTCTAGAAAATATTTTGATGTTATCATAGGAGACTGAGAATCAGTGATTCTTTTTTTTTTTATTTTATACGGGTTCTGCTGTGAGTGTGTGTTAATTCTTTCCTGCTGCAAAGTACGCTTTTTAAAGTGTTTCAGAAACACTATAGGCCAACCCCCATAATGTCATCTTTCATCCTCTAGTACAGGTTTTTGAAATACATAGAATGAAACTTTCCTGAAAAGTTGCCTGAACTGCAGGGCAGTTGGAATTAAATATCCTAATATTTTCACATGCCACTAATACAGGAGAAAACTGAAATACTTAAAAATGCAAAACTGATCGTTTGATTCCATTTTGAGTAAGATTATCTGATAGTTACTGTGTCTGTTATGTAAACTGTAAAACTGCTTTGCTTCCTTGTGATTGAAATGTTTTTGATTACTTCAGTAGTTGCAATTTACTTAGAATTCTGTGTTCTGCAACACGGTTCTAAAATATCGGAATAAATACCCTATCCCAATAGTAGATATTAGAATGACTGTAACAGAAAAATTCTCTCCAGGTTTAAATGATCTGACATCTGAAACTGCAAATTCTCCAGGACCTTTTAGAAACGCTAGTATGTCCAAAGCAGCACAAACACACAAACTACGGAAGTTGAGAGCTCCATCTAAATGCAGAGAATGTGACAGCTTAGTCGTATTTCATGGAGCTGAATGTGAGGAGGTAAGTTGAAAAGTAGTTTAAATTGCTGCTTGGGATTTATGTGAAGTCGGGAGTTCTGGAAACTTGCATTATTTTTCTGCATAAAAAGTACAGATTTTGTGGCTCATAAAATCATCATGAACTCAAAGCAAAAGCACAACAGACTAATAAATCTTTCCTTTTGCTCACATATGGGGTGACAAGCAGCAGAGATTTCTTATGGTGTCAGATTGTATCAAACCATGTGCTTTTTTTTCCTCCCCTGTAGTGTTCACTTGCGTGCCATAAAAAATGTTTAGAGACTTTAGCTATTCAATGTGGGCACAAAAAACTTCATGGAAGGCTTCACTTGTTTGGAGTGGAATTTGCCCAAGCTGCTAAAAATGTTCCTGATGGCATTCCTTTCATCATCAAAAAGTGTACGTCAGAAATAGAAAGCAGAGCGCTGAACGTCAAGGTATGCTCAAGTGTGTTTATAAAACTTAAGTATGAACAATCTTCAAAAAAAAAATCTTTTAAGATGTTAATGCTGTACTGTTGATATCATCTGTGGTTTATACTTGCCTTTCGAATTAAAATAGAGTTGTGCTGGTCTTTTAATTTCAGGGCATCTATCGTGTGAATGGAGCCAAATCAAGAGTTGAAAAGCTTTGTCAAGCTTTTGAAAATGGAAAGGATTTGGTAGAGCTCTCAGAACTCTATGCACATGATATCAGCAATGTTCTCAAGTTGTATCTCCGCCAGGTATGTACTTGAGAGGTCAGATGGGAAAGAGGAAAAAATATTCCTTTTCAGCAGTCCTGCAGCTGAAGATTAAATGAGATCCTTGTATATTTGCAGTAGGCTTCTTTATTTTCACATGGAGCCTGCGACAGGGGCAGGGAAAGCTATGATGTTACTCACTGCTGGTATTATAATCTATATTCCACATGGATATAATGTCTCCTTAAATATTAGTACCATACACGGAACAAGCTTTTGTTTATCCACTGGTAGCGAAGCTTTGATTTCTAAAACCTTTCCAGTTACTGAATTTGCCTGTCTTATGTAAAGTTTAAAATATTGCTGTTATTCTTGCCTCCTCACGTAGACAGATGCTAACATATTGCTGCTAATATATGCTAACACAAATTTCATGAAACACTGATGTGTTCATTATGGAAGGATTATCCATCTTTTTCTTTCAGAATGGAGCTTTAAAGCTTCATGTTTTCTGTATGTGTCTGAAAAAATGAGGCTGGGATATTGCCCAGTGGAATTACTGAGTCACTCTGAAAACTTGTTAGCCCTGACAGGAATAATCCTTAGCTGCATGGTCCTGTCCTCTTTCTTACACTGGCTGTCAGACCTGAGCATTCCAATCCTATGATCATCATCACCATTAAGTTAAGTGCTTTTGAAAAATTACAAAGATGTACTCTGCCTACTTATTCAAGTAAAAAGGTAGCATATTAAATACATCAAACTGGGGTACCAGTTTGAGGCACTGTCCTGTATTCTGAATAGGGCTCATAATTAAAAATAAAAGTCAAATAACATGTTTTCTTCTGGTGTTGTTACTTCCTTTCTAGCTGATCTGTTGGTGTGTTTTTTAGGTAAACCTGCTCATTTTAAATGCAGGAACAGTGCTAGAAACATGCAGTTAAGACATTTTTAGACAGAATCCTGAGTTAAACCCTATTTGAGACTAATTATTAACTAATTATCTTAAGTTTTATCTAGTCTTTCTAATTTTTGATTTTTTTAGATAAGGCAATGCAAATAGCGAGGCCAGGTTTAAGGTTTGTCTTTTTTTGTAACTTTTATTAACATTCATTTTCATACTGAGAGAATACTTAGATCACAACTAAAAATGAATGTTACGTGGCCTAAAATCCAAATTTTAAAAAATGGAATATGGACAAAACTTTATACTACATGTACTATACTATCAAAGACTGGAAAAAAAATAACTGGTCTGTTATCGTGGTATTTGTGCATATGCAATGTAACACCCTCCCTCATAGCAGTCACTTTCTTGAAATCTGTACTTGTGTTTGATAAATGCTCAGTCTTGAAGCTATCACAGGAAAGGGCTAGCAAAAGATTTCCAGAGAAAGGTGTAGGGCCAAGTGTTTTCGTTACCTGGGATTGGATTTGACAAATTGTGGTTTGAACTAATGAACAGGGATTAAACAACGTCATCATCTAAGAAAAGATGCTAGACCAGGCAAAGTTGAAGAAAAACAGGAAGGAAACAAAGAAGTTAAAATTCAGGCTTGAGTATGTTTCTGAAATGTTCTTATTTCTTCAGCTTCCGGAACCCTTGATTTTGTTTCGGCTTTACAATGAGTTCATTGGACTTGCAAAAGAAAGTCAGAATGTTAATGAGGAATTGGATGCTAAACAAGCTAGCCCCAAATCAAAGAAAAGACAGTCAATCTGTATTGAACTGAATAGGATCATCATTAAAATTAAAGATCTTCTGAAACAACTGCCTGTACCAAATTATAACACTCTTCAGTACCTTATTGGACACCTTCACAGGTGAGAAAAGACTTTAAATGCAAACTGATGTTGAAAAATAAACTGTTACTTGCCGTTTACCAGGAGACTCTTGTAACCTTTTGATGACTGTAAAGGAATGTCATGGTTTAACCCTAGCCAGCAACTAGGACTACGCTACGCAGCCATTCACTCATTCCCTGCCCCTGTCTTCAGTAGGATAGGGAGAAGAAGGGGCGGGAGGGGGAACCAAAACAATAAGCTCATGGGTTCAGATAAAGACAGTTTAATAGAACAGAAACAGAAAAGAAAATAATAATAATAGTAAAATAATATATAAAACAGGTGATGCAATACAATCGCCCAGCCTGGCCCGAGCAGCAGTTGTGTATTCCTGCCCCCCACCCCACCCCCCAGCCTGGCC
>VYXH01006349.1:70583-121262 GCA_013397275.1 Burhinus bistriatus | reverse complement strand
ACCCCCCAGCCTGGCCAACCCCCACTTATATACTGAGCATGACATCTATAGTATGGAATATTCCTTTGGCCAGCTAGTCCTGTCTGTGCTCCCTCTCAGTTTCTATGGGAAGCTGAAAAAGTCCTTGACTAGAACAGTATTATTGACATTATTCTTATGCTAAATCCAAAAGAAGCAGCTACTAGGAAGAAAATTAACTCTATCCTAGCTGAAACCAGGACAAGGAAGACATCACATATGGCTTAGAAGACATTGTTCTGTTGCTATTTCTTTTTCCAATGTAATGAATTCTCAGGTGAGAGGAGACAAGAATAGGAAACTAAAAGAAAGGAGGGAAAGAGCTGAGCTCCATTATTGTTGATTCTCTTCTAGCCTTGGGGTCAGCAAGTAGTACCTAGTGGCAGCTGCAGGGACCTAGGTGTGATTTAAATCAGGATATAACCCAGATAGGGCAGTGATTTGGTGGCTATTAAGAGAAAATGGAAACTTGTATCATGTCTGTTAATAACTCTTCTCCAGTTACATTTCACTTACTTGTCCTTCAAATGCTGGATTGCACGATGATGTGTGGTGAGGATGTATCAAGCTGATGACTACCAATAAAAAATTGGTAATACTGGGCCACAGTTATATTATTATTTACAATGAGAGACACATTCTTTTCCCCAACCCCAGAAATGCGAAATAGCCACAAATAACACTAACCAAATAGCACATAAAAACACCCTGTGTGGAAAGCTGCTGTTAAATGGAGTCTGCACTGAAGATTGTGCCTGCCTACCAAACTCACCTTCAGTTTTTTTATTGTCTTTTAAGCTCTTTAGACGTAAGACAGTATTCTAATACCTACAATATTTCTGAAGTAGTAAAACCCTCTTAACTCCTGGGGTTTTGGGTTTTTTTTCCTTCTTTATGCAGGGTTACAGAACAGTCTGATGAAAATAAAATGTCAGCCAGCAACCTTGGCATAATATTTGGCCCAACTCTGATCAGACCACGTCAAACAGATGCTACAGTTTCTTTGTCATCACTTGTGGATTACCCTTATCAGGCCCGGGTAGTGGAGCTGCTTATAACATACTATGAAAAGATATTTGATGTTTCATTGAAACCACTTCTGAGCACATCTCAGTCTGAAGAAACTGCCATTACAGTCAGAGTTGCTTTATCAGCAGAAGAGAGGGAGCCACAGCAGCAGAGGAAGTCGTTTGTTGCTGTAAAGGAAGTGAGTGACTTTTCTTGTGCTGCCACAGTGTTACCTGTGCCATCTTAACTTCTGTGTCAAATGCTGCAGCATTCCAGAGCACATTTCTATTAAATCTTTGTGGTGGTTTTTTTGTTAAGGAGTGCCTTTTCTCTTGAGTTCTTATTTACTTTTGCTCTGACTTTTGTTAACAGGGTATTCTGATAGCTCCAAGTGAAAGCAGAGCTTCAGAAACAGCTGCATTGTTTTTGGAATCGAACAACAGCAATACAAAAGAACATGTAGATACATCTGCAACTGGTTAGTGGGCTTTTATTAAGTCTTGGGGTGGGTGAGTAAGCAGTCATGGATGCATTAGAACACAGCTCTTCAATTTAGACAGAAGCAAGTGATAAAATCTCCTTATCAGTGCTTGATATAGCGTTTATCTTTGTAAGAGGAACAGAGAATTAAATCTTGCTAAAGGCTTTCAAGAAACCTCTGTTTATGGAATCAGAGCTTAAAGTATTTGGTAAGAGAACACAACCGTTTTGGTTTCTCCCTTTTTTAAAAAAAGAAAAAAGATAATTATGCTGTGACTGTGGATTTCTGAAATCCATTATGATGCTGCAAACCAATATCCAGCAGTTAATATGTTTTGACCATTATTTTTCCCCAGAATGTGTATCATTGCCACTCACTGGAACTATACTAGAAGACTCTGGAAAGAGTAATTCTCTGACAGAATCATCAGCTATGAGCATTTTGGATATTAATATTTCTACTGCAAAAGAGCCAGGTTTGCTAACCTAACTATAAATCTTTTATAAGATTTTTTTTTTCTGTTTGCCTGTGCTACTACAGTTGTTTGTTTTAATGTAGGTATGATTTTATCTATTTTATTTAGAACCCCTTTTATTTATACTCATTTTTCATCTGGTGCTACCAGTTCAGTTATGTCCTGTACATTAACAGTGCAACATTCTGAAACATATTAAAACAAAATATTCAGTGATGAGAAAGTATCAGCCAAAAAACAAATGCAGTATCTCTTTGCCTGTTTTCTCCTTAGTGTCTTACTTGGTTACATCTGTACAAGTGTGTGTTTTACTGCTATTGAAATGCTAACATTTGGTTAGAGGAGGATACTCCTAGTATGCATACAAGGTATACCTAAAAACTGTTACCCCATTAAAATACCAACTGTTAAGGGGTCATTAATAAAGTTCATATTCTGTTGGCAAAAGTCTTGCTGACTTCTCTTTATACTTGGTGCAAAGATCCAGTATTATCTATTTGTGTGTTTCTAGGTGATCCTGTGAGTCCAGCTTCAGAGAGAGACAATGATTTGTTTGTTTGTCTAGGTGAAGACAGCTGTAAAATTAACTTATTTCCTGCAAAACCTAACCGTCAGATTACCAAAGTTCCATTGCGGGTTCCAAGGACAAAACCAGCTATTCGCCCTGTGAGCCTGCCTGTAGACCGAATACTTCCTCCATGTGTTTTGAATGAAAGAAATTCACGAAATGCGGGAGCAGTAAGTCCAGAGAAGCTTGGCAGGAGCCCTACTATTGAAGAAGTTTCGGAGGTGAAGGCACTCCCTGCCGTTAATACCTGCTGCAGACTTCCTTGTTACGACACCCAGATGCTGCGAAAAACTTGGGACAAGCAATATAAACAGTATGATATCACAGCACGGACAGCAATGATCGTGACTAATGTGCCCCAGGAGAACCGAGCACTTGAGAGTGGAACTGCAGGTGCCTTATCTTCATCATGCAGCATTGGTAACAATTCAGCTAATGTCATTCTTCCTACTAAGCCATATTCTGTTCCTGTCAGGTCAGGAAGGACAGCAGCAGAAGGGAATGGTCCTGATGCCAATCCTCTTGCTGCCTTCAGGGCACCAAGAACATTGCAACCACCCCCAGGGACATTTTATAAACCACCCTCTAACAAATCAAAACAAAATGAAGAGGGTTCTTTTGCTAAAGCTTGTGCACCAAGCAGTGCTAGCTCTGTGCTTCACCAGGATAATACTGTGAAACTGGCTAGAAGCTCTGCACTTGCATCAGGTGACCCCGAACAAAGCACAAATGAACAAAAAACTAGCTCAGAGGATATTCACCCCACAGATCTGAAGCCTGCTTACCAGAGACTGAGACCAAAAAGGATCCAAGAACTGGAACACAGGGAAGCTCATTTTGTATAGGGTGCAAATTCCTCTTGGACTGTATGCAGTTTGTTGATGTTGCCAGTGGAGGCTTCCCTTTGCCCCTTTATCCTTTGCCTTCCCTTGCAAATTCCACTTCTGTGCCATATTGGAGTTATTTTTATATATGCAGGATTTTAAAAAGAGGGGGGAGGGCTGGGGAATTGTGAAGGAAGTCAGTCAAACTTTTTGTAATTCAGTAGCTTTTCATAAAGATTTAATGCATTCCCAGTCTACAAACAGCTAATGGGTTCATTGAGTAAGACACTGAGCTCCATTTCATTGTATGGAATGGAGTGCTTATTCATAGAGAAACAGCTATTGTATGTAGCAGTGAAAGCCATTTTTCATAACAGATGTTATAATAAAAATGGGAGGTTTAATGTTCACTGTCTAAGCATAAACCAAAGCTTGTGCTTTGCTCTGTAAAAGCATTTGTTCAGTTTTCTAATCTGTGCAATTAAAGCTTTGCTCCTGAACAGACTTACGTACTGGCCAGCGTGGCCCACAATTATGTACCATATGTGTATATTTTAGGTAGACATGGTTATCTGTTGCCAGTTTTCTATGTTGTCACTTTAAGGGGTTTTTTTTTGTACAGCAAGGATGCACTTACTGAGCTTTACTATTCAGAAGCAGCAATCAATCCACATCTGGTTTCTTGTATAGCTTAATGAGTGAGGCAAATGTGCACAGCCTGTTTTGTTTGGATGCCCTTCTGGAGAGACTATCAGCTGCAGTGGTGCTGTCTTTCCCAGGTGAATGAAAAGGCAGCAATTTGCTTGCTAATAGATCAGTTTCACCACTTAACCTGGTGTAACTGAAATGAAGAGCATTGTTTCCAAGTTTCAGTGAAAGAGCTGAAAATAACCAAAAATCTGCATTAGTAGGTGCATCTAATGGTTTTCACTTTGTATTGAATGGTTTTTATGTGTACACTGTTATATCTGCTTTAAAATATATTAACTTGTTAACATTTCAGTGACTCTATGGCTTCTATATCTGGATTTCTTCTAACTTATTAAAATACAGACATTTGGCCTTTGCAATAGTGTAGTACTCTGCTGCATCTGTCTTCTGGGGACAGGGGGGTGACACGCTTTATTTAATGAGATTACAATTAGCTTGACCCCTTCTCACATACTATAGAGTACAGTTATTTTAGCATGGTTCTTTGTACTGATGAAGAACCAAGAGGACTCTCAAAGGACAGGAAAGCAAAGAATCACTTTTCTGGTTTCACAACATAAAATACACTGGACTTTCCTACTCCATTCCCTTTGCGCTTCTTCCCAAAATATCCCAAATAAAATCGCACACTGCATTTGGTGGACGTAATCTGATTTTAGTTTCCAGAACAAAAGATATTGAACTCGCAATGCTGAACATTTGATTCCTTGTCACATTTCCACGGAAGCATGGCTTGCTCTCTCAGAAAAGGCTGCGCTACCACGGGTTGTTGTGGCTATACTAGGAGCCATTTCTTTCGGGAGCTGCCTCATACTACAGAAAAACTGAAGATGCCAGATGCTGCTACCTGCCCAGGCTGGTATTGTCAGTTGTATAATAAAATAAGAGGAGGGATAAAGGCTTCTTGACACAGATGGGAGTTTGTTCCACTTTGAGAATGGAGGTGGGGAGGGCAGAACCCGACACAAATGGTTCATGAGCAGAAATAGTGAAACATTAGAGGCATCATAGCAGAACCTCATGGCACAGCTGTGAAAGGATGGTGCTGATCAGTATAGATTAGGACCACAAGATGGCAAATTAATTGGGGAACTGCCATTAAATCTATTGTCTCGCTATATTTAAGTGTTTTAGTATATGTCTAGCACTGAATATGCTAATGGCTTAAGAAATTGTAATAAAAACTGGCTAGTTAGATAGAGGGTCTCCAGTATTCCCTGCGGCAGGCTGCTGAGATGTAGAATTAAGACAGCGTATACTAATCTGTGAGAACAGATGAGCATTTCTTAACCAAGTCCTAATACCACTTACTATTGGTTGTTACTGTACTGCTTTTTATGTACCATCTGCTTCCATGATTTGCTAGTATGAGAGGTTTCTGCTGTTTTCAATGTGCCTCATCCTTGTTCAATGTTTCCTGTAGCCAGGCAGGCTGGGCCGGGAGCTGGGGAGCACAGCACCCTTCTGTATGCCGGTGGGTGTCTTCTAAAACCACATTATTTTATGAAAAAATCATCGCTTTCAAAAGATGAATTATGCATGTCCCTTCTCAATACAAGTGAAGGAGCGAGTGCACTTCTTTTGAAATGAAAACCTTTGAAGCTTATTTCAGAGTTGTGACCCAGCTACCCGGTGTGGTGACACCCCAGGAGGGGTGGCAGCATGGGGGCCGGAGGGTTCTTCCAGAACTGTCCTGCCAGGCTGGGAAATGGGGCAGCCTGCGAGGGGGGGGGGGGGGAGGCAGTGGCTTAAGGGCCAATGTGTGACTTTCTAATTTGTAAATTTGTGTAAATATTTGCATGTTGACGCCAAGGCTGTGTTTTGTTCGGAGCGGTACAGAGGCCCGCCTCTCCCTGTGAGGAAGTGCTGCCTCGGCAGGCCCCGGGGAGCGGCGGGATGTGACCAGCCGCGGCAGCAGGGCCTTGGGTCGAGGGGAAAAGACTTAGGCTTTCTTTTTGACTGGAAATTTTACTAATGGTCCCTATTGTTTCTGTCGGTTCTGATGCAGATTTCCCGAGGTCTTGTGTTTGAAATTGCTTCACCCCAGCTGAATGGTAGTAATCCCACCCACCTGCCCCAGGTGACAGGGCTCTGGGTCACGCCAAGTGCCAGCACCCTGCAGCTTGCCCTCTGGGAATGAAACCTTTCTGTGTCAGACTTGCTTGGTAATTGCGTTTTCTGAAGTCGTAATGCACTGCCTCATCCCTCTTAAAGCTTTGGCAGAGTACCGACTGCCTTAAGTCCCTGACCTAATTAGTCATGACAGCTGTTTGTTTAGCAGGGCCCCTAATGCTACCAGAACTACCCTTCTGAGACCGTCTTTTCAAATACAGGGGTTGTTCAGATCTGAAGAAATACCTTCAGAAATATCAGCCTCCTAGTACAGACTTTATCATGCTTGTCCTGGCCATATTGGATATTTGGGAGGATTTTTATTCAGGAGTCCTTAAACTTGCAGATTGAGCAGTTCTGTGTCAAGCAGGGGATTAAAACAATCTCCTTACAACTGAGCAGTGTTATTCTGCAAGTGCTAACTGCATCTAAGATATGTGTTTCTTTGCAGCCAAGCTGAACGTTCCTTCAGAAAGCTTTCTCTTTGCCATAGCACAGCAGTACTCACACCTCATGAGGTAAGCTTTTGTGGTAAGTTTTACAGGTTTTTATTGCTTCTATTTAAGAAGTCCTTGTTTTGCTTGCAAATCCATGAATTCTTTAGCTTCTGTAGTGTAGCAGAGGCCTAATTGAGTTCATCGGAAAGCCAACATGAAATGCTGTGCGAAGGCAGTTAGTGTGCGTATGCTAACATTGGTAACTTAGTTCAGAGCATGTTTGTACTTTTTAAGTGACTCCTCTACGTACCCCTGTGGTTCACAGTACAGAGGGTGTCCGAGCACACAAATTTGATTCTCTTTGGATGAGACTAAACTGGAACACGGGCTTCAGCAGTGTACCTGATGTGCTGCAGCTGCTAATGCACATTCAGTCCATGGGGCCAGACTGGAGCTCATCTGAAGTAACCCCCAGACATGTAGTGGGTGGGTGCTGTGTCCTCAGCACACATTGTTTGACTATAAATCTGCTCTTTCTGCCCTATCCTGCTTGTTGATGTATGCACAGACTTAGTACGTTGGGAAAATGGGACAAACCATTTCAACTTTCCACTAGAAAAGTTCGGGGGGGGGGGGTGTCTGATATTTATAAACAATGCTATTTTACATAAACATGTCAATATGGAAGTAAGTTTCAGAGCCTTGGAGACAAGCCTTTCTGAATAAAATATTCTATCTGCATGCCCATTTATCTTTGTAGAGGAAGGGAAGTTCTGTTTCTAATTCAGAGAGGCGTGGGATCCTTGAAAAGTGTTTTCACTCACAGGTAGAAGAAAAAGTCATCCTAAATCTTCCAAAACATCAAAATGTTTGAGGAAGGTGAATGCTAGGAAAATCCTCACTCCTCAGCCTTTATGCTGCTGGATGACAGAAGAGAGTGTCTGTGTGAAGTGAACTGGATTATGCCAGAAGTAGTCATGCCATCCGAGTTTGCACTTGGTGTGCTTTGTACTTGTTTAACCGCAGATTGGGGTGATTAGCCCACTGCTAGGTTTGCACATGGACAGGATCTGTTTAAGATGCCACATTTCCTTGTGTTTGACATGTGGAGGAGCCTGATTCTGATTGTCTTTGATTCTTAGAAATACACCTTTCAAACAGAATTTCACTGGACCTTTTCTTATTCTCTATGATTTCTTGTAAGCGCTCCTCTTGAACCATTGTATCAGTAACCTTGTGAATAATACATCTTCTACCAGTTTCTGTGCGCTCATTTCTTTGCAGCTTGTTCTTTGCCATCTATTCAAGTCGTGCAACTCATTTCCTTACTTTCCATGTCCTTTCTTTAATTTTTTTTTTTTTTTACTAGCAGCCATATCCAAGAAATATCATCTGACCCTAGCTTGCCAGAACTTCCCATTCTTGTCTTTCAGATCACTGCTTATCTAGTTCATGGAATAAGGCCTCTGAAACACATTAGAAGAAATGTAAAAACCTTCAGCTTTGGTTTTCTCCAGCAGTTTAAGATATCTGGGTGCAACATTTGCCTTAACTGAGAAAACCCCAGCCTGCGTATGTGTAGTTTTCTCTACACAAACACATAGGTATATCTGTTTATCTATATAAGATACATTTATATATGCACACTCCTACAGTCTGCCTGGGCAAAACCGCATCAGCATTGTGTTAGTTTTCTAGTGAGGCTGTGTCTAGGGACATGCTCTTCTACACATGTAAGAAAGAACGTCTCACCAGTTAAGAAATTGTCTGGATGCTGGAACGCATTATTCCTGAAAACTAGAAGTGTTGGCCCATGAGCACACCCGGTACACGAGTGTGCATATTTTCACAGCTATCTTTTCAGGTAATTTTAAAATTCTATTAATTTTAGAGAAAACTTCGTGTTGCTGGAGGGTTTACGAGGGATGTTTTTATAATCTGCTGGACAAACAGCATTTAACCAGCTTTAACTTTGTAGTCAAAAGTCAGGAATAAGGCTGGAATTAAGAAAACTAATAAAACGCTAGTATTTAAAATATCTGTTAAAACTATGCTATATGTAGGTGAGGGGATAACAGAGCACACATACCATATGACCCTATGTTTTGCATGTAGGTGTTCATGAAGTACATCACAGGGAACTTTTATGTTATCAGATATCTATTGTAGGCATAATGCAAGAACTATCGCCAAATCTCTGTTTCCACTCATTGGTTTCATTGTGTTCTGATACATAAATGGAATGCCTCCTTTTTTGCTGTTGTTGGCAACAAACTACAGATCTTATTAGGAAATCCCTAAGTGATAGTGTCAGGTGTGGGTAGAGCTACCATAGAGATTGTGCAGCGCGCTCCATAAACTGAACAGTATTTTCCCCTCCCATGTGAATTGATAGGCCCCACATAAGCTTTCTCTGTTTACTTTCAAAGATCCTCCTCTTTACAAAGCAAAAATGGGTCACAGGCACAGCTGATGTAGGTGAACATCGAAAACAAATATACCCTACCCCTACCATCATCCAATTGTGATGTAAAAAAATCTAATTAGGAGATTAGTTTAATCTGTTAGAGCTATACACGTGGGCAGCAAAAAAAGGATCCATTTTCTTAAAATAGCTTGACTTAGAATCTCAGGGTTAAAATGTTTGTTTTCTGAATAAAATTATTAAGTTGCTTGATTGTCTTGGACATAGTCATAGTACTCAAACATAGTCTACAGCCAAGCAGCAACAGCACTAGTTTCTCTGCTTTGCACTGCCATTAGAGTGGACTTCCCTCTGTGGCTTTATAAAGCCCTTTGTTTCTCTATCAAGATTGCGGCAGGGTGGGTCTTAGCTGCGATATGAACGTATGTCCAACAGAAATTAGATCAAAGCCACTTTTAAAAAAGGAGGTTGCCATGTCATCCTTTGTGAAGGAAGCCAGGTTGAAGTCAATGGTTTAGGTAGCAAATCTGTGCAGAGGCTTGAAGGTCCTGAGATGGCACTGAGAAGGAAGCAGTGTGCCAAGTGCAGTGCTCTGCTGTCAGAGCTGCAGTGTGGTCTGGTGTAAACTTAATGATTGTTAAATTCAGTGAAATGAAGTTTTGTGGAGGATTTTCAAAGGTCTCCCCAAAGCCCTGTGAAGGAGCAAGGAACAGGCAAACACTGCCACATCCTTTTTTATTTTTTTTTAAATAACGAAGGCTGGATCGGTGCTAAACTTCTACTAGGAAGAACAGTCACAGTTGAGGCAGTGAGGGAAGCTGTGATAATGCTTATGCAGGGCCATTGCCTGACATGAGCACTGGTGGGAGGTTTTGCCGCATTGCTATTTTAAGCCTTACAGATGAAAATCTATAAAAAATTCAATGTTCACTTAGTGCTTTCTTGCTTCTGGATCTGACGATCCTACTTGGGGGTAATTTATGCTGGAGATGTGAAATGAGCCATTTAATACTAATATGTAACTTGATTTAGTAAATATTATTTGAAGTAGGACAGAGCTTGTTGAAAAGCTCTCTGAATATGTCTGGAGGTCTGAGTCTGAACACATATAAGGTCATGTTGTATTTAGCTTAATGTATTTCTGTGTGAGCTTGCAGCTTGCTGACATTTCAGAAGTTCTAGAAAAAAAAAAATCAAAGAAGAGATGAGAAGAATTAAATTTTTTTTTCTCCTGTAGTGTTGTTGTGAAAGTTACTTTTGTGTCTTACCACCTCTGTTCTTAGAGAGTGATCGTCCATGAAGAAATGTACTGAACTAGCTATATTTCTGCACATGCAGATGTTACAAGAACAAACTTCACAGGCCTTTCATAAGGGAAGCATAGCAACAGCAAGGACATGAATTTTGTCAAAATAATTTGTGAAAATTAATAGAGTGAAAAAAATCATCTTCTGCAGTTACTGCAGTTATGATTTGTCTAGAAAGCCTAGAAGAAATTCATGGTCTCTAAAACATTGTCTCCAATAGAATAAAACACTTGTGCCACCTTCATGAAACAACAGGAGCAGAGAGAAGGTATTGAAAATCCCATGAACTAAGTTTTGAAATAATGGGAAAGACTTCCGTCTTCTCTAAGGTCATATCAGCAGACATACAGTTGAAGGAATCTGCTAAGAAAGTTACCAAGGGTGATGCTTGTTTGTCATAATATTAAAGAATTTGAGAATTAATGAACATGTTGCACTGTTCTTAACCTGATTGTAATGAGGAAGGCTGTGATATGTCAGTACCCCTCGAGCTCAGGCTCCTCAGAAAAGGCAGGAACGTACTGTAGGTAATGATACATTCACAAGACAATGGCTTAAAGAAATACTCAGTTGAGAGAAATTCTCGATACCTTTTGATAATAAGGTATAATTGATATAGTATAAGCAGGGTAGGAGGGACCCCTTGTTAACTGCCATTAGATTTATTAAACAGTGTATTAAAACTAGCGGTAATGACTGGTGGTAACCAATTACTTACTTCACTGTCTTGTCTTCTGTCAACAATGTGTATGAGTTTTCTTTCTGAATGTATGCAGCAAGTCATTCTTCCATTTTAGAGTATTAACCGCTAGGAAAAAAAAAATGAAAAAAGTAAAAAATAAGTGCTATTTTTCATTTTCTTGGATTGGGACTTTGCAAGAGTCTTCCCATGCTTCAATTGTATGCTGGTGATAGAACCAAGTTATTTTTCTTGGTCCTCGGAATCAGCCACCGGAAAGGAAATCAGTTCCTGCAAAAGGAAAATTAACAAAACACAGATTTTCATATTCCATGGAAATAAGTCACATTCCTTGAGCATGTTGTCTTCAGGCACCAAGCACATGCCATTCTAAATAGTAACAGTCATAATTTACATTAGCTTCTTAATGAAAAACTGAATGAACAATTCATAAGTGTGGGGGCTTTTTCTGGTTTTAGGAGGGGGTTAATTCTATGTTAATAAACTTTGATTTTTTGGAAACCGAATTTCTTCTAGTGCCTGTGCTCTTTCTAATGCAGCTGTCTCAAGCCACCACTGATTTTCTGAGCAGGGTGCTGCCTTTAAAGAAAGAAGATAGATCTCCACCATGACTAATCACTCCAGAAGTTCATGTACCTCCTGAGCCCAAGTGGAGTTCTCAACACATTATTGCTAGGTACTATTTTTATCATGGTCCTACTCCATTATTTTATTATAGTGTTTTGCTCTAGTTAAATTAGTAGAGCTTGAATCTTAACCACACAATTCTATGTTAGTCTATCTGAGTAATGCCCAGCCAAGAAAGGATATTTCAGGATTGAAAATTAATTATTCCTTATTTATTCTCTGCTGCTACAGAATCTGAGACTTATTTGTCCAGTGTCTTCTGATTGCATTATTTAAGGGGTTTTTTTCCTACACTTTTGTCTCGTGTTCACCTAATTCAGATTTCCAAGCAGTATAGGGTTAATGCACTTTTAACACTCACATCTGTGAAGCTGTCCCATATAGGAAAGCAAGGTTCTTTCCTTTTAGCTCCTAGTGAAGGTTTTATAAACAAAGTAGTCTGAGGAAATATATTCTTGTTCATCCTACAATTAGAGGTGATTCTAAAGTGTGTCTGACGAGCAAAATAGAATCTTTCTTTAAGTGTTACATGTTGATTACACTTCAGGTATTAATGCCATAACTTAAATAGTTTGGTTTAGGCTAAAAGGAAAAGTACTTTTAAATTCTAACTCATTTAGCAGAATCTTAATCTTGGTAATCAATCTAGTAGTCGCTTTCTTAAAAAGCAATTCCTTTGCTACTTTGTGCATATTAATTAGGTTGTCTGTCATCAAGTTATTCCTCTTATAAGGAATAGCTCTCCCCATCACTATCAACAAATGTAACTAGCAAGGTTTAATGTAAAAAAACTTAAAGGTTAAATAGCAAGCACAATCAGGATAACCTTACTTACTGCCCTTTTTTCCCCCTGAGCTTATTTGGTCTGGCTTCTTTACTACTTATATTTTTAGTCTTAGAAAAATAGCTAGATTTTCCAGAGCAAATGCTAACAGCCATTTTATTTGACAATCCTAATCCCATTTATGGCCTTGCACTACAAATTTTCTTGATAATAGTGAAATGTACAGGGTGGTGCAGGTATGTTATACATAGCGAGAGATGTAGAAACATGAGCTAAGACTGTACTACTAGGGAATCTCTCATTGAGATAGAAGCTGTTAATGATGGATGGCTCAGTAAAGAGCCAGGAGGAAGAGGAGAGGCCAGGTCATTGGCAGACTACAGATTTTATGGCCTTGACATGAAGGCTTGAATTTCCTTTCACAGCTGTTGCAGAAAGATTGCAGTGTCTATCTGGGGTATAGAGGAAAGCGAGAGGAGCTGGAACAAAACTGGCTCTTCCTCATTTGTTCAGCTGCAGGATTCATTCTTCAGAATGGCAGCAGGCTGGAGAGCCCTGGGTTATGCAGGAGTGTCAGAAAGCTATCTGACTGCCATAGTGGGCAACGCTGTGAAGAGAACCTCGCTGAAACCTCCTAAGGAGTGGCAGGCATGCCACACGAATAACAGCTGCAAGTTGGTGACTGTTGGGAGCTGCCTGCAACCAAATATCGGACAGCTTTGCACATGAGAATGTTCTTATGAGCCACCAGCCTGTTTACATGCAGAACCTGCTGCCACTAGTGGAACTGCAAAAGTACTGTATTTTTCATGATGCTCAGCCAATTTTATTCCTGGGTTTAAACCCTTCGAACAGTTAATTGCTCAGAAGTCCCCTGCATCTGAATAAGAATGAGATGTGCTTCTTTTCAATTAGTGAAGGAGAAAAAATTTTGAATATTAGTGTCTAAATTTAACCTTTTCTGTCTCCTGAGTACACTCAGTAATCAAATAATCAATCTGGACTGTTTTCCTAGTGTCAGCTCTGTGAAAACGAAATGTCAGTGTTCTGACACAGTTGCAAAATTGGCCTCTGTTACTATATGGCTGGCTACTTTTTGCACAAATACAGCGTGGCGAACTCTGGAAGGACTAGCATTTAGCCAATTTGATATGGAATTTCTTCTTCCTCTTTATTCAGTTCTGTGGTCTCAATGTCAAGACTTCAGTAATGCTTCCTCCTGTAATGTGTTGAAATAGGCTTCAGATCATCAATGTGAAGCCAGGTCTCTGGCCACCTTCTTCCTGGTTGAGGTCTAAATTCCTTTTCAGTTCATAAAATGTGGACCTGAGACGATTTTCTGAAACAGTCAAATAATTATTACTGATTTTTATCTAATGCTTTTAACTAATGCTTTGTTGACAATTAGGCCAAAATATTCTGATGTGTTCTCCAAACTTCGTCTCTTAAAACCAACAAAATCTCCTCCACTTAATAGATTTTCCAGAAACAAAATTCTAGAAGAATAGTGGCAAGAGAGACTCAACAAATCATCTAATCCATGAGCAGTTTTACCTGTGTAAGTCTCGATAGAAGTTTGAGTAATCTCCAGTAATGGAGGCCCCGCAGCCCTCCCATACGATCAGTTCTATTACTTCACCATTCTTATCATTAGAAAGTGCTTTCCAATATCTAACTTCCATTTCCTTTTCCACAATCTCTCCCAGTTACTAACCATTCACGAAGAAACTACTCTTCAATCATTTAAATCTCAAAAGGTAGCTATAAAGTAGGAACTGGATACTGGTAGCAAAATCAAATGGTTTATTTTTTAACAAGGCCTGTATCTGGTATTTAGATTTATATGTTAAATTCTCTTTTTCCCTTTGAAGGTAAAAATTCATGGTGATTAAGATGAGTCACAAACCTAGAAAACAGAGATTACAATGGTTTAAATTCTGTTGTATCCCTACTAAAATGTATTGGGAGTTGCTAAATTTAAAAGCATAAAAATATTAGATCCTATATTTTTTAATAAAATGGCAACAAAATGGATTTGCCTTTACAAAAGTCATACCAGGCTGTGTTAATCAATATACATTTATAGTGTCTGAATGGAAAACTTAATTCTGTCTTTATCATAATAACCAGTTTTATATAAACTAATGTCCAGTTGTAAATCCATCTTTTCTTGGAAAAAATAGTTTGAAAGCACAAATTTAATCTGATAAATGTTGCGACAATTAACTGCTTTCATTAATTGCAAGTCCAAGTTAATAGCTGGATTCAACGTTAATGACTTTTTTTCATTCGAAAGAGATGCTTTTCCTCTCTATTTCTTTTTGGCACTGATAAATGTGTCACAGGAAACAGGCTCCAGATAAAGGAAAACCACGATTTTTCATGTATGATAGTGTATCAAGTGCAAAATTAAATGGTGCAGACAATTAAAGGAGCAGATCTCTATGATAGCATAATCTTAAAATAAGAACAGAAAACTGTTATTTTGCTCTGAGGGCTGTTTCAGCTGTCAGCTGAGAAACGGCAATGCATCCTTTGCTACAGGTTAACCCCAAGTGTTGATGCAGAAGAATGAGCTTCTTTAGAGAAGTCAGACTTCTACTCTGGAAGAACTGGATCCTGCGGAAAAGACAAAAGGTAAAGTATTAGTCTTTGGATTTCGGCTTTGGACCATGCACTCCACTGGATGAAGTGACTGGTACACTTATCAGCATGTAAAAATCACGGATTCCTTAAAGAATCAAATGTGATCTTTATATGGGCCTGCTGTCTGGGATCTTGTCTGGTGCGGTTTGCAAAGCTGCTGTTTACAGACTAAGCACAGAATGCTTGTATTGGAGTTTTCTTTGACAAATAGTATTGTGTACCAGGAGAAAAGTTGTGGTTAGTAGTATTTTTCTATTTTCACATAAAAAGATCTCCTGTTAGAAAACATTGTGGCACCTCAGGGAGGTTTGATTCCTACTTTTAGGTTTGCTCCTCACACCCAGCTACTTTTAGATGTGAATCTAGTTAGGGCCCTGAAGTTCACACAGAATTTATCATTTTAATATGGCTGAATGCCATAAGTAAAGTGAAAATCAGAGAAGTATTTTAAGTCCTTTCAAATCCTCTCAGAACTTATGACACTTTGTCTTAGAGCAAATTTATCAATTGCTTTCCACCTGTCATTGCTCCTTTTTTTTTTTTTTTTTCCTTTAAGCCACATTTTCTTAGGGTCTTGGTAATCTGATGTATTGCAACTACTTCTGTCCAGCAAAGGAAGTCCCTTTGAGGTCCTATAGACTACCTGTTTCAAACTAAAAATAATAAAAAAGTACATTAGGGCATCTGTGAGGCTGTAACAGTCATGCAAACAATTTTGCCATAATAAGTGAATCAACAGGGTCAAACCAAACCATGGGATGAGTTGAAATTCTTACCTGTGCTGACCTGATTTTAGTCATTAGGAATGACTCACATGCTGAAATTTTCAGGATCAAAGGATTTTCTGATTTTCTTCATAAACAAATTGAATGTCCTTTCTTTCATAGCTTCCCAGCAGACTTTCTCCCACAGTCTACTTTGCCATCAAGAGCTGATGCGTTGCCAGCTCATGATTTAATAGAGTATGAAAGTCACNTTTTGATGCAGCCTAGGATGTAGTTGGCTTTCTGGGCCGCGAGTGCACATTGCTGGCTCAATCCATACTTGAGCTAAATTACACCAAATATAAGGACCCTTTTTTGAAGCTGGACTTCAGTTACTGATTGTCAATGAGCTGTAGTAGTTTGGTTCTCAAGTTCAGGAAAAAAAAAAGCCAAAAAAACCCAACAAACAAACAGAAAATCCATGTCTTTCTGATCTTCAAATGTATATACTGAGAGAATTGGAAGCCACTGTTTTTTAATTTTTAACAAATGTATCTTTATGTAATTCTTCAGTATTTCCAGTGCATGAAATACTGATTTATTTGGGCAAATCTGCTCAGATACATAACCTGAAGTGCCTGGTCGAGTTTCAGGAATTCTCTTTTTTTCTTGTTTATTTTTTCCTATAGAATTTTCAAAAATGCTAACTTGGTGTTTCCTGGTGTTGCCAGAGGCCCCCTTCTGTGATGATCACTCCTGGCTTGTAAGGACAGTGATTTAATCCACCACAGAGAAATATTTTCTCCACTCTGAAATAAAATATTTCACAACTAAGTCAGTAAAAATAATTTCCTTTTCTACGTATACCTACCTGCTTATTTGTCCCCACAGAGAAACAAGGTGGTTAAAGCAAAAATCCATAATGTCAAAAGTAGCTGTAAAATGTGTTTTGGAAAAAACAGCCTGGTTTTTGCTAACCATCATGCAGTACCATAAATGGAGGCAGATCCAGTCTTCTACTCAAGTTCGTCATTTAGTCTAACCTAATCACAAGACGAAAGACTTCATTACAGAGTTAACAGTTGATCCACAACCAATTTAAACTTGTCAGATTTATATGGTCGTATCACTGTGCTCAGTCCATTACAGCTCCATCTGGATATTACATTTCTCTGTGCATGTTGCTGGGATTTCTGGCTGTTTATCTTGTGGTTCTGCATGCTTATGGACTACTCTGTGATCCTTCCTAGTGCGTTCTGAGACACCTGCGTGTCCTCAGGAAAAGGATCACAGGAAAGAATCAGAGGGCTAACAGCACTTGGTCTGTTCTTATCGCATGACATATTGTGTACCAGCTTGAAAGAAAGCTTCCCCTGCACTTTAGCCTTCAATCCCTTCCAAACTAGTTAGCTCAGACAGAAAGGAATTACTGAATTTAAAGCTGAGGATTTTCTATTTCCTGGGAATGAAGTAAGAATCGACATCTGAGCAATAACCCAGATTAACTCTGCAGCAAAGATGACAACCAAGGAGTCCCCCCAGTGCTTACCCCTATGAGTTTATGGGTGTTCAGTGCTTGTCCCAAACATTTCATCAAATGGATGGCAATAGTGTTAGTCAGACCTTGTGGGCCCCTGCTGAGAAGGGTCTGTAACACTGTACTCTGAGCTGTGCACAGCAGCTGTCAAGGGGAAGAGCTGTACAAAGGCAGGTTTCCGTCTCTAGTAATTGTCATCCACACTGTGCTGCTGGTAAGATTTTCTCTGGCTTTAAAAATATCAGGTATGCATAACTTCCTAGGTGGTGATGGTGGGGGTTTGTTGTTCTATTTTAGAAAAGGAAGCCTTAAGAGGAAAAGTGTGAAATAGGAAATGGTTGCCTGGTGAAAAGCTTTCTACCCTTTTGCCATAAGTATAAGCTGTGCTTAACTAAAGATTTTAGAAAATGTTATAGTGGAAAAAACAGGGCAGCTCCAAAAACCTGTTCTTAGTTATGCTGTGGAATATCTTTTCCCCTGCATGGCTGTTTGCAAAAAAACATTCACACGTGACCCATCTTGTCTCTGGCTCTGCTGCTGTAGGCATTATTGTTACATTTTTGGTGCCTGGTCGGGGAGGCGGGAGCAAAGGAAAGGGGGAAGGGAGGGCTTTCCTGTGCATATGCTACAACCCGGGGTCTGGAGAGAGTTTGTCCTGGCTCTTGTAGGGAGGAGAAAAAAAGTGCCACGTGGCTGGACACAAAAATCTCATAGCTGTTCCTCAGAGCCCAAAACCCCGTGTCACAGGATCAAAGGGTTGTAGTTTCAAACCGCTGCCAAAACACACAGTCACAGTCAAACAAACTGGAACAGAGGAGTGGGGAAACAGAACAAAAACCAGACAGGATGTTGCTCTGTGGCAAAGTGGTGTCCTTGATTTTCTGTCATGGCTGGGAGCTGGTGACTGTTCTAAATGTATTGCAAGATCTGGGCAATAAAGTGGCCTTTGATGGAGCCTTCTATGTTATTGAATAAGATGTTTGATCTTAATGTATACATTTCTACCTGTATTAGAAAACTAATAATATTGAAATGAATGATGACAGAAAAGAAGCAAAAGTGAAGATCAAAGTATGTAAGTTTATGCTGAAGTCTTTTACCTTTGGGTAAGCACAGTGCACTGATGACCTACTAATAAGCCCAGCATTGCAAAACCATGGATAAAAAAAGCCCCACACTTTTTCTCTCTTGCATTTAATCCTTTTTTCCTGTGGTGTTATAGAGTCATCCACTTTGTAGAAAAAGTATTTAGACTTGATATCTGGTCTATCTGACAGTTTAGTACTACCTGTCACCTCTTTTTACCTCAGTCAGGATGTTTAAACATTTTTTTAGAAGAGTTGGAGAAGCCATTGAGTTTATGGTGATGCTCCATGGGGCTCTGATTAAATCCTTGCTATTTCTGGGTGTCCTTTCCAAATGGTGAAACAGGCAAGGGATAACCATGGGCACATGCTGCACTGAGCATTGCTGCTGTGAGAAGGGGCCTCAGCCCTCTAGTCACTTAGTGACTCTGTACATAGTTCACCTGTAAAATTTATTTTGAATTGATCTTTTTTTCTCTTTTCAGCTTCGTTTTCTGGTGGAGCTTGTATGGCCTCTTTCGTTATTTCTTGCCCTTGTCTGGCTGAGGAAAGCTAATCCACTGTATCGCCAACATGAATGTAAGAACATTTAAGATGTTTTAATGCTCTGACTTGTGCTAGTTAATGGCTAGAAGTTCTCAGACAGAGATACTGGGACCTGTTTGCTGAGTATTATTCTCCAGTGGGAAAAGAACAGACTTCTTCAGTAGTTTAGTTATTTATAGCCCTATACAGTAAGAATTACCAGTGAGGAGAGGAAAAAAAAAAAAGCTCTAATTTTCCTGTGAGATGCTTTGTGGTCAGACTTACGTGAGGTCTCAAGATTCTATCAAGGTGTAGATTCCTGTATTTCTGTTACTGAGAAAGTACTGTCTCACTGCTTATTTAAAAAAAAAAAAAAGTTAACTCAGAATTTATTTCAGTTGAAAATAGCCATATTGTTTATATCAGTGACTTTTTTTTTTTCTTAGTTAAAGAGCAACCTATATGATTTCTGTTGCATTTCTTCTGTAGTGAGGCAACCCATAATGCTATTTAGATTCACCCAGGCTGCATTAGAAAAGACACCTAATCATTTATATTTTGTTACTCTACTCTAGGTCACTTCCCAAACAAGGCAATGCCATCTGCAGGAACACTGCCATGGTTACATGGCATCTTCTGTAACATGAACAACCCCTGTTTCCGCAGCCCAACCCATGGAGAGGGTCCAGGTGTTGTGTCCAACTACAACAATTCCATGTAAGCAGAGCTACATGTGAGAGACTGGGTTGCAGTAATACAGGCCTACTAGGCTGATAGCCTACTCTTGGCACCAGTTGAGCATTCATAGGCATGAATGATGCAGGGAGAAAGGATGGAGTGTTCTCAGCCTGTTTAGAAAGGTCCCGTAGTGCACTGAGGGGTATTTTAAAGAATTGTTCTGTGATGTGAATGAAAAGGGCAAGGCGAGCATTTAAGAAGACACCGGGGTGCAAATACTGGAAGACAAAAATTTTCAGTTCTAGCAAATCAGTTTCATTGCAACAGTGGTTAGCAAAGTTGAAACAGAGCACATGATGGTAGGTTTGGGCCTTTCTCAAAAGAGTTCAGTTGTACTAGTTTCTAGGGAACACATGTTCACTTAATAAAATCCATCCTTTCCATTGCTAGCTGCTTAGTGAATGTCTTAGGACAAATCTTTTTGATATAAGAGTATGAACCCCCTAAGCTTTCTTTTCTCACCACTTGAGTTGTCCCCTCTGAATGAGAGCTCTGATGAAGTAGCCACGAAGGAAAATCTGCACTGCCACTTCCTGTGTACACCTGTTTTGGCTTGTGAGACTTTAATCAGCATAGTAACCTTCAGATACTAAGCTTATTAATGAAATAGGAGGATGGGAGATTTCTGGATTGTTAGTGAAAAAGAGCTGTGGGAGTGCTTCATTGCATTGTTTGTTACAGCTGAGTCATGAGAGACAGCATAGTCAACGAAGACCCTTGGAGTAAAAACCTGTTAGAATAGCTATAAAAAAATGCTCCAAATCTCCCTTTGCAAATAGTCCACTTTTGAGCATCCAATGATTAAAATTCATGAGCTAACAATGTCAAGGCCATTAAAGCTCCAGTCCATGAAAGTCCATAGCTTGGAGTGAGCATTTGACCTTTTGTTCCTAGCGAACAGGATTTAAAATGGTCAGCTGGACTTTTTTTGTGGGGTACAGTAAATCACACAGTGAAGCTAGAGGGTTCTGTTTTCTATACGTTCTGGCTTTATTAGGTTGCTTATTACAGAGCAAGCTGTCCCTTTGTGAGCCAGAGTAAATTCAGTGCATCACAGAGGAAGCAAATACATTGTGTTGTCTGAAAGAATTTAGTCCTTCCTGTTTGCTGTTTCCTGTGAGCTAAGATAAGTCACGAGGACTGAGATATACCATTCCATGTATGAAAAAACATAACACCGTGAAAGAAGTGTAATGGCCTCCCCTGCTGCTAATAAGAATTTTTTCGTGCTTGTTTATAAACACAGGACCTGGTCACATCCTTGCTTGAACTGCATGTTCTAACCCAGAACCAGTTGGTGAACAGCTGCCTGTGACAGTTTGTCACTCCTGTTGTCCTGCCTCTCCTAGAAGAAATGTTTTGAAGGGACCTAAATGCCACCCTTACATTGGAGGGCACTGAACTGGGAGAGGGAGGAGGATTCTGTGTCTGAGTGATTCCTGGCTGAGCAGGGCTGCATTGTGCCCAGAGTGCCTCATCCAACTGCTGGACCTGAGCCTGGGCCAGAACCAGAGAAGATTTGCACTGTAGCTGTGAGGTGAATGCTGTCTGGGGAAGGTCCTGTCTCCCCAGCAAGATCAGCGTGGCTAATGAAGAAAGTGTATGAGAGGCCAACCTTCTGCTACACCAGTAGCCCTCTTAAACTTTCGTGGACTTCCAAATCTAACTGAATCCCACGCCACCTGAAACTACTCTGTTGTCACCAAAAAAATGAGCTTTGAATTTCAAGACTGAGGACAAAATAATTTATTTTTTCCTTATCCCTAACACAGAGAAAGTCAACTTTGCTTTTTTTTTTTTTATGTGAAAGGTTCTCAAGAGTCATCAGTCTTAAATTATTGTTTGTTCACTATTTCTTCTTTCAGCCTTGCAAGGGTATATAAAGATGCACAGGAGCTCTTACTGGAAGCCCCTGAAATCCGTGACCTTGGCAGAATCTGGGAAGAACTGATCATTATGACTCAGTTTATGGAAACAATGAGAACTAATCCTGAAAGAATTGCAGGTAATTGTTTTGTCTGTATCCTTTAGACTATTGAATTTTTCCTTCTGAGAGCTGACTAGTGGTTACTCTGCAGACTGGAAACATCATAATGTATTTCACATGTGGCTGTTACTCTACTTACTGTTAGAAGAGGGTAAGTTAATACTTGTCCGGTATTGTAACAAACACCTTTTATTTGAGATAAAGGAGAGAGGCAATCAGTTCGATTCTACAACCATCTTCCTTAAATAACAGTAGACAAAACTTAAAACACAGGAATGTGGATATGTCACCACCCAAAGTAAAACACATGGATGAAAAGATTTCATTAATTATTATTACAGTAGAGGCAGAAGCAATAAGAAAGTGTCACTGGAATATGCAGAGGAATGGAAAGTTGCATATGAATATATACTAGGAACATAACCTAGAGCAGAGCATAGATAGACTTTGTTTCAAGTGTTAGCTGAAATAGATTTGGAACAGTGAGTAAGGAAACACTTTCTTCTTGTTTTGATGATACATTTAGAGAGAAGAGGCATTGCACACTTCTTATAAACAGGATTGCAAATTATATGACTCCATTAATTTTCAGTCAAAACAACCTGCCAAACTCAAAACCCAATCCTGGGGAAAAATAGGAAATGGACTAACAATACCTTTTTAATTTAATATTTGGGCTTTAGGTACAGAATTTGAAAAGATACTCCTAAAACTAAAGGCACAAAAATGGACTGGCTTTGAGAATTGATCCACCCAATTCTCAAGTCCTTTGCCACAGGAATAATACTTTTATTAAAATCAAATGGTCACACTCCATATATTTTTAATAAGATGTGTATAAACCATGATGCTCCACTATCTTACCAGAGGTTTCTAACTAGAAGTAAAAAAGGAACTATCTCATTGTAAAGAACAGTGAGAATCGAAATGCCCCAGAATGCAAACAAGAACTTGAGTATAATCTGAGCTGTGGTTTGTACACAGTTATAGAAACCAAACCCACCTATATAGAGGTGAGGAAAAGCATGACTGCCATGGGTTTGCAACATATTGCTAAGGGACCACGCCCTGTGGTTTGGGAAGTTGCTTTTGCATCCCGTATCAACTTTACTCAGCAGCTGGAAAACAGACTACATTCCTCCCCGCTCCTGTGAAATATAATGTTAATGCTCTTTCAGAATCTAGGGGGGGGGGGGGGTTAAGTGGGTTTTTTTTAAAAAAAAAAAAAAAAAAAAAGATTATTGGAATTTCCCATTTCATAAGAAAAAGTAACAATCTCAGTTCTGGAGCTAAACTAATAAAATGTGATTTGCCACCTTTTTCCATACAGAAAAATGCACTGCAGAATTGGCAATTTAATTTCTCTCTGTGTGTATCTTAGTACTATTGCCTGTAACTAACAATCTGAATGGAATATTGTTATAGCTGCAAAGTTGAGCAATGAAAAACTAACAAATGTCAGAATTGAGATTTCTCCTGAGGCCTTAAATCAGATCTACCTCTTGAGTCCTCCTTCCTTGTCCCATTGCACTGACACATTTGATGAGGTATGTTCCTGTAGTGTGCTTTTTCCTCCACAATGCCTGGGTGCCAGGAAAGGCATTGGTGAGAATGTGAGGGACAGGCCCCTACTATTGTTTTCAGTGTTTACTGCTTGAATAAATACATGAAGGAGCAACTGAAGAAGTTCTGCTCAGGCCCTGCAGCCCTAGGAATATGCTTATTGCAGATGAAATTGTGGAAGTTAGTTGTCGAACTCTGATAAGACTGTATTTAACTCGCAGAATGGAGACACTCAGCAGCAAATTTGTACGTGTTTATGTGGACGTGTCTGAAACTACATTCCCCATGTCAGTATGATATATGCTGCTCCTATCAGTTTCAATTGCCTGTTCTAAAGACTGGAAGAAGTATTGCTTTTCAAGCATTCTTTACTGAAGTCTGTTGGTGCTTTGTGAACTACCTCTAATAAAGGGTGTAGTATTCAATGGACACGAGCAACGTTCTCTTTCCAAGCTTTCACTTGCACTATACTGAGGCAGAGTTCTCACTGATTTGTAACAGAGACAAGTTAAAAAAACCATTGGCACTGTTTGCCTTTAATAGCAGCAGTATTTTGAATATTGTTATAGATGGGATTAGGGAAATTTGGTGGCCTTTTATGTGTGTTTAATTTAATAGTGGGTAGCCTCATTAGTTTGCCTGAAGATTTGCCAGTTTTTCGTTTAATAGTTGGTAATCTAGTTTAATATGGCTATTAAACTACAAACAATTTATGCTTGTCCAAGGAAAATAGTTGGGTTTTTTTCGTGAAAGATTTTCAAGGGGTCCTTTTTGCAATACTATAGAATAAGATTAACTAGCTAAGATTAATCAACAGCAAGTGATAAATTAGTGTAAATGTAACAGGTTGGCTAAAGTTATTTACACAAGGCCCAGAAGAAAGGACACTAACAGCAGTAGCACACTTGAATCTGAACATTTAAAGTAAAGCATTACCTCAGCAAAAAGGCAGAGCCTTTCAAATGCAGTCAGGGATGCTTTCAGTACTTCCATTGCTGACATTCTAGTATGAAACATCTTTGAGAGATCAGATATACAGAGTCAGAACACCCAGCATTTTCTGATGATCATTCCCCAACAAAGGAATAAAATTATTTTGAATTTCAAAAATAATTTTGGACCCCATTAGTCACTACTAAGTGTATGAGCCAAAGCACATACTTTTTGCAGATTTCAGCCAGGGTATGAGTTGTTCTTTAACTTCCTTTGTTTGGTATCTCACTGATCTCTGCACTCCTTTCTTCATCCAGGAAGAGGAATACGAATTCTAGACATTTTGAAAGATGGGGAGACCCTCACTTCCTACTTGCTGGAAGATGCTGGCCTCCCAGATATTGTTGTTTACCAGCTTATTAATGCTCAAGTGCGCCCTGAACAGGTGGGTAGAATGTAACAGCTACCAAGCTGTTACCTGTGTGGAATGCAGTCTCTTGAGTTGTATAAGCAAAGTAGCTTCAGTGAGGGCCTTGTGCCCAGAATACCTGCTGCCTTACAGGTTGTTTGTACAACATCTCCCTTTGTTTTTTGTGATACTAGAGGAAGAGGTGTTTGGTTTGTCTTTAAAAAAACCATTTTGAATATGCATTAAATATAGATATTTGGTTCGATGCTGTTGTTGCTCCCAAATAACAAGCATCGAGAAATGATACTGCCAAGCAATGCATCCATCCCCATGATTAAAGATTTTGCTCAAAAGCGTAAGGTAGCAGTGCATCCTTTTGAGACAGCAGCCCTGATGAATAGCAGCAGAGAACTATTTGAGGTTCTTAATTTAACATTTAAATTATCTGTCCCAATGTCAGCAGAGTAATATGTTGGCTTTTTGGCATTATCTCACATGAATAGGTGGAAGTGGAGAAGCAGACCCACTTTCTTAGATTCTGATTGAATAGTAGATCTGCTTAGAAAATTCAGAGTGCAAACTGCAGGTCAAATCCCTCCTGAAGCAGCTAAGCAGGGGACTGTGTTTGACCAAGTCCAGGCTGCCTCTGTATGTACTGGTGGCTGGGAGCTCTGCGAGGAATGCTGTATTAATGAATGAATGTTGCTGAATCAGAACTCTGGAACAATTTCTACAGTGTGTTAGTGTGAATAATTGAGGCTGAAAGACACAATTCCTCTTTTTCACTGCCACATAAAACACAAGTGCTGGAACTGTGAGTGGCCAGAAAGAGGGAGGGCATTAATGAACTTGCATGTAGTTCCTTTTGTGCACCACAGGTTCCAGCTGCTGTGACAAGTCGCCAGATTACTTATCTGCTGTATTCTTGATTAGTACCAGGGGAAGCCCTTCCCTCTCCTCACTTTGTCATGAAGCAGTACCACAAGACCATACCAAAGCTAGTGTCAATTGATACATCCTACTTATTTTCACACCTCCGTATCAGCTGAGATGGTGAAAATTTGCTTCCTTGCTGCTCATGACAAGAAGAATATATACAGATATCCTGCTGGGCTTCTCTTCCTCTTTTCACCCCTACCCTTTTCTTTGTCAGAGACTAACACAGAACTGTGTGCTGCTGTGTTAGTCTCTATTAGCTGCCCAGTGGCATTCATTCATCTACTGTTAAAAACTGCCTGCCAGTGTATGCAGGACTGAAGTTTTCGACACCATCACCAAAAGTATGATTGAAACCTGCTGGAACATGGTGGCTTTCTGCTGTATTTTTATGCTGATGTAGAAAGATATTTAGTTCTCTTTATGCTGGAAATTAAAGAAATCTGAACATCAGTTCCCGAAGAAGCTGGAGGAGACCCGGTGTTAAAGACCACTTGTGCTGTCCTCCATAGAGTTTTCTTGTTAGCAGTAATCACAGGGGTACAAGATCACCTCACAAGAGCTGATTTACAGCTATGAGGAAAGCCAGTGCTGTGAATACTTCCTCCAAGAGCAACTAATGCAGAAAAACTTATCTCATAATTTTCAAAAGGCCACAAGATAATTATTTTCAATAGGAATTGAACACTTGATCTCCTATGGGAGATAAATTGCTTAATTCCTATAGACCTTCTTGATAAGCAAGTTACTCGGGCTGGACTTACGGTTGGTTGAGGTAGAACTTGTAGAGCCATGACTAGAACCTAGATCTGTGGTCATCTTAAGCCTCAACCATGATAGTTCATCTCTAGTTCTTCAGGCTGCTCTACCCTTTGTTTGCTTGCATATCACTGCACACAGGCTCCCCCTGGCTCTGATGGCACAGGGCTGATCAGCCCAAAAGCAACTTGTTTACAAGAGCCTGACTGTTGCCAACAGCTGGCTGCAGATCTAGGTCTGAGCCGCCTGGGAGTGCAGGAAATGACACACAGAGCTGAAAGCTAAATCTGATCAAGCAGCCAACTAGCTGAAAAAATAATTTGGACTTCATCTTGCCAGCTTTAACTAAACAGTGACACATTGATTTAAAAAAAAAAAAAAAAGTATTGAAGTTTTCCTCTGAGGGCCTACTTTTTTGAGTCATTCTAAGATAACGATAAGAGACTGATGTTAAAACACAATAAGAAGTTCAGGAAAGATTGGCAACAGCCCACCCCACCGGAAGACTTGGAAGGGTGGAGGTTTTGATGTTTTTCGAATCCCATCTGTTCGTGAACATTCTTGAAATGCAGTTACAGTTTGTAAATAACCTCTCTCTTTTTTTTTTTTCTGTGTTTAATACTTCTTGATGATGTTAATGTCACAGTTTCCTCGTTTCACAAGTCACAACAAGGTTCCCAGACTGCCTCCCTGTGCAGCTCAGTTTCATTGCAGTTCACACTGGATGATGACAGGGTGCTGGGCCATCTTGTCTAGACCGTGCTTTTGCCAAGAAGGGTTGGACCAGATGATCCTTGAGGTACCTTCCAACCTGGTATTCTGTGATGAGAACCATGCCAGATCAGGCATTTATGATTAAAAAATGCTATTCTTTTCACGTACATCCCCAGGACATAATTGACTGAGCAAATAAGCAAATTCTTTCACTGACATAAAGTCAGTTAGATCCAATTCAAATGTTCTAGTTTGAGGGAGGGCAGGGGTGTTTTGTTTTGGAGGCTTTTTTGCAAGCCAGACTGTATCTGTCAGCTGCATTTCCACTTTTGCATCCTGCCTCTTTCCACACTGTCCAACTTGTGTTAAAAATGCCTTTATATGGGTACAGCTGTAGTGATGATAGTGACAGTACCTCTCAGATACTTTTACTAGAAATTCACATCCCTTTTTTCTGTCATTATTCCTATATACAATCTGTGCGTAATTCAGGTGCTTTTTTTTGTCAACTGCAGCTCCATAAGCTGAAACTTAGGGCAGTCATGGTAGACAAAATACAGTGTTGTACTAGCTCTCTCTTCCCCTGCCTTTCCTATTCTGGATGCTGACTTTCCACAGCCACACTTGCAGTTTTGTTTGTAGCTTCTAACGTCTGAAGCACTTAATGAAAACTCCTCAAGCTTGAATCCAGTCTCCAAAGCAACTGAGTTAAATTTTTTCTCATTCCTCTAGGTTTTGAAATATTTCTCTTTACAGGCACCACAAAACAAATCTCAGCTGTTAACTATAGATTTGCAGATAAAAAATTTTGGTAATGTTCAGAATTTCTTAGATAGCCTTGTTAATTTGCTCAGATAGGAACTAAATGTGCATCTATGTCTGACCTAGTATAGATGTGGTGTGTTTGTTTTGATCCAAATGTCTAAAACACTGGAATGCTCAGCAGATTATTCTTCTAAAGAAAGTTATATTCTGTGCAGATTTTGACTATTTCTTTTTCTATGCAGTTTATTAAATTCATTTAGCCTAGTGATACTGTGTCAGTGCATAGTTCTTGTTTGTCTGAAAGTCTGTGTTCATCTCAAACGCAGAAGGCTTTTATAGTCATCACAGTATTGTGAACTTTTTTCCTTACAAGTTGTACTGTGAAAGGAGATGGTCAGAGGATGGGAAGATTAGCTTATGAGCAATTTCCAGTGCTACTTTTTATTATATTGCCATGTATTCTGTCCATTATAAAGCAAGTGGAACTGAATCATAGACTTCCAAGAGTATTCCATTACAAACAATGTAAATCCCAGGTAAATCTACTGATTTCTATGGAGTTACTCTGCATTTACATTGATTTAACTATAAACTAGTCTGTTCTCAGTGGTTGAACACTAAAGATGATAATTTTTTTTTGCATTCTATGTTTATATTAAAAGTGGTAATCAGTAGATGGGTGTGGTTTAATGTAAAATGGCTTTGTAAAGCCTGGCTGTATGCCTGTGCACAGTGACAATGAATAATGGCTGTGGGGAAGCATTGGGGTGGAATAGTCATAACTGAAGTAAAATACTGAGGAAAATCAGGCTTGAGAATCAGTGGAACTGGCCTTTTTCTCTCAAAGCAACTGACAGCAAAAATATAACTAGTCTAAACATGAAAGGTAGAGTGATGTGACACGTTCAGTTGGTCCTGGGGAAATACCTTCAAGCAAGGCATAGCTATTTGTCCTTAACCAGAAGGATGGGTTGGCATGGCATCAGGTGTGCTTAGATGACAGAGAGAAAGGGAAGAAGACTCACAAGAACTTTTGCAATGAAAGAAGAATCACTAATGAGAAGAGGAAAAACATGACTGAAGGCAAGGTGATCTAGCGTAACATCAAGTGAAGGCAGATCAAGAGTTGATGCTTCAGCTGACCACATCCTTCTGCCATTCATGAAAATATTAGCAGGGGCTGATATCAAGGTGTCCACTTTTGATAAATCTTTAATTGTTCCTGAGCAGTATGAAGGTTCCACAACAGTAACCGAAACATTGTTTTTGGTTGCAGTTTGCCTACGGTGTCCCTAGCTTGACTCTGAAGGACATTGCTTGCAGTCAGATGCTCCTGGACCGCTTTATTATCTTCAGCAGCCGAAGAGGTCTCCCTTCTGTGCACAAGGCCATGTGTGCCTTGTCCCAGGAAAGCCTGCAGAGAGTAGAAGATGCCTTGTATGCAAATGTTGATTTCTTTAAGCTATTTCAGCTGGTACGTATTAACACAATCATCCTGCTTTATGTTGTCATTTTTTTGGCTGATATTTCATTGCCCTTCAAGAATTTTCTTTGTAATACATCACCAATGTTCCAAGTGGTCTTTGTTTATTTACCCCTGCAAATGTAAGGTTATGGATGTGTGATTATTCACCTACCAGCAGCAGAACACTACACAGTTCTGAGAATGCTTTGGGATGAAACAGATGAAATTCACAGTACAACAGAACTAAAAGATTTAAATGCAATTTTAAAATCAGAGTGTGTGTGGAACTATTATCTGGTCTTTCCAGTCTGTGTAGCAAAACGGTGTGTAGCACGACCTTATAGAGACCTTCCTGAGCATTCTGAAAATACCCCATACAACCCATCTTGTCTTTGCTCCATCCAGCATGACAGAATTTTACACTGAAGTCAAACCATGATGCATCCTGAGTTGGGATAGCCACATGAGCCATTTATTTTTTTTAAAAAAAAAAAAAACAAACCCAACAGAAACCAACAAACAAGTTGTACTGGCTTTCATCACTCTTTCCATAAAAGCTTTTCCTTACCTGTTCATTTTCGCTGCCCTTCTTTGTGCTGTTCCTGTTTCTACTGTGACCTTCTTGCCATAAATTAACCACAACTGCAACCTTGGTTCCATATGGAAATATTATACCATTATATATCTTTTAAAATTGTTATTATTTATATTTTATTATATATTTAAAAGTAATCATATATATTTATATATAAAATGGCATACTGGTTTTGGGTTTTTTGCTTTTACTCTCTGTTCTTTTCCTAATATTTTTCTAATATTCCCATTTGTATTCTGCACATTGAGCTGAAGCTTTCAGAGACATTTTCATAAAGACTCCAAGGTCTCTTTCCGCATAATAGCAAACTTAGAGCCCATCACTGCATATACATCTTTCGTGTTTGTTTTCCCCATGATCATAACTTTGCATTTTTCAACAATTAATTTAATTTGCTGGTTTTTACCTTGTAACTTAATGTCATGAGATCATCACATTGGCAGTTTGCTGTGTACAACAGGCAGGATGTATGAGCAGCTGCTATAGTTACATAGAAAGTATTGATTGGACTTTTCTGCCACAGCAGTATAATGTCATGATTAACTTCACATGGATTTTATTCAGTTTTGATTTGCTCAGAACTGGGAACAAAAGATGCCAGAAGCTTTAATTGACACACCAGCCAAATTACTGTTTGATTATTGTACCATTGACATTCATTCATTGTGCCCATGTGATTTTGCCAGTCCTGAGAAGGGTCTGTGGTCAGCTTTTGAAAGCTGCTATTTTCCATTTCTAAAAATATACTCAGATACTTTCATATATCTGATGCTTGCCAGAAGTAGCAGAGAATTAATGCTACAGTACTTCTAAGACAGGTTTTCAGCATTTAAGGACTTCATGTGACTATGTACACTGCACTGGCCAGCTTTAAAATTAAGCTGCTAACATATCATGATTTGGCTGCCACGTCAAATAAAACAGAAAGATGAGATTTGATGAAGCAGTATATGTGTTTAAACAAAAATAGACTCACATGGGAAATAGGAATGTAAATCTGAAACCAAAATCTGGAGTTGTGAAAGACTGGGTGTTCAGATGCAGGCTTATGATCTTACCTGTTACTATAGGATCTGTCTGCCCGGACTTCCCCTCAGTATTAAAGTCTGTGTTGGAAGGGTATCTGTAGCTTGACTTCCAGTGGGTTTTAATGTACACCCAGCTGCAGAGAAGAGGGATTGTCTTTTCACGATGCTCAGTACAACGAGACCTCAGGTTGGTAGAAGCTTTCTCACAGTCCCATCATTATAGCTGCTAAGTAATAATTTTAATGTATTTCTGTTTTTTTCCAAGGCAGAAGTCCCTCTTTTAGATCAAAATCCATCTCAGTTACTCCTGTTAAACTAAAAGGTAGACTGTGCATAAGCACTCCTTGCCACAGTTATTTTTACAATGTGCTTCACCACCACTTTGAAATTACTGCTTCTTGTTGAATTTGTGGTCAACATATTTAGGTATGTATGTGCATAAACATACACTCAAATCCTTCATGTGCTCATGTATACCCTCTAAGGTTTTTTGCCAGAGATTAAAACACCTCATATTTTTGACAGCAAAGCAGAAACAGAAAAATAAGACCCTTACGTTACTGTGTGGCTGGCTCAGCCTCTTTCTGAAGCACTGCTGTTCTTGAACCTGCCTGTTTAAGCTTCGTTTGAAGTTCTTTAAACCTTATAAATAAAATAAATTAAAATTCTTTAATACCTTATTGCAATTTTGGGTGGATATAAGCAGTTCTTCACTAAGCATAGACACGCATTGCTGGAACAGCTGCTTTGATCAGTATCAGAACATGCACTTGATATGTAATCAAACTGAGTGTAAATCTACACTCAGTTACATATGCAAAATGAATCTTCATTGGACTTTTTCAAATTCTACATTAGTTTCGAAACTTCTACATTAGAAATACCTGTGTATTCAAGATCCAGGTTATTTTCTACACTCTTACGCTGTCAGTCACTCTGTACTTCATGATCTTCAGGCTACAGGTATATAGTATACCCAATCACATACAAGAATTTGGTTTTGCAGAGCTCCTTGTTTGAGTAGGGCTTATTTTAGTATGGGCAGCTGACTGTGGATTCCAGAACTGGGCCCTCTATTGTTGGAAAGAAACTCTTCAATTGTTACGCTCTTCCTTTTTTTCATGATGCCATATTCACTGGAAGTGAATATGAAGATAGTTGGATAAATATTTGGGGGAAAGTTTTCATCCTCCTCTGTGCTTAGGGTCAATAAACATTCCCAAATGTATGCTCTGATATTTAGGTCAGATGAGAGTGTAGTTTGTATAATGTCTGCTGATCCTGTCTTATGTGTGCTTCTAGACAACATGAACTAGCTGAGTACAAATTGAGTAATTTTAGGACATTTCTATTAAGACCCGATTCATACTGAATGCCTCCTGCAAGAAATAATATTTTAGGAGCAAACATGTAATTTTGCCCCTATTTCTCTTTTCTTTTCCTCTAGATACAAGAAGGAGGTTCTTAATTCCCTATTTATCCTAGGCTTTTCTCTGGCTTGCTTCAGATTGTTTATAATACCTGTTGCTCACAGTTTCAAAAAGGCCAGGTTAAGGCAAGTGCTGCAAGAGTCCTGTGTAATCTTTGCAGAGAATGATTCCCCTTAGGGGACAAAGGAAAAGTGTATTTTGAAGCATTGTGTTTGTATACTTCCTGCCTGAACTGCAAGATCAGAACATGCTAACATAAGCTTTCCATAAAACATCTTCCCTTTGTGATTCTCTGCCAGGTACCTACATAGTGCAGTTGTCTTCTGCTTTCTTAACCACCTACTGACTCAAAGGAATGGCAGGGAATCAGCAAGGTGTATAGCTACGCAGTTTTGGGGAAGTCTTTTTAGGGGCTTATAAATATTACAGTCTAGTTATCTGAAAGTCCAGCTTAATATTTTATTGTAATACCAGAAGAAATAGATGCCTGAGAAAACCTCAAGAGTGCTAACTCCAAGTGTACATGTGGTTCTTTAGACAGCTGACTAAGAAGGATGCAGTGATGCAAGCAAAGTGGTATGTGATGGTATGCCGTGGTGTCACCTGTTTCTTAAGAAGCCAGTGATAACTATAGCATTAACTTCTGCTGGAAAGGCCATTTGGCCAGTCTGCAGGAGCCTGAAGAAGTACTGGTTTCTGTCAGATCTGACAGACAGCGAGGACTAGACTGTCTCCAATATCAGGATATCTCTCAGGTGTAAAGTACTGCCAGTTATTTACTTCCATTACAAATGGGGGCTCCTGTATCACAACTTTTGCTAAATTCAGAAGTTACCAAGAGTCTGTACACCTCACTGGAAGAATAGCCTCTGTGAAAAGCAGCTTCTCAGAAATAGCAGTTCCTGCATTCCTCCTCCATTTTTGCACCTTGTGGCATGGTGGGCTTAGGTAAGCAGAACAAATACCAAGCTATATTTTCAGTGACCTGTGACTGAGCCTCATATTAGTAAGAACACATACACAGGCTGCTGTGTGAGTCTGTACCTGCGTACCGGATTTGCGACCCCACAAGACATGCCTACAAGACTCACTGTTCCAAGTAACTCAAAGTCTTTGAGCTAAAGTGATGCCATTTGGATTTTCTGCTCTCGCTGTAATAGCTGTTGTCATGTAGAAACTATACAAAACTCATCTGTATTTCTGATGTATTCACAGCTTCCCACTGTGTTGGACAGACGCTCACCAGGTGCTGATCTGAAGGCATGGGGGAGGGTGCTGTCTAATGTTTCCCAGGCAGTGCAAAAGGTAAGTGGTCTAATAATAGATGGCATCACTTTTCTAGATAGTGCATAGTCCTCCTTTTCCTTTGTTCTATTTACGTTCCAGTTACCTGCTTTATCAGAAAGAAAATAGACTTGTTTGGGAAGAGCTGATGCCTTAGAAATTAATTCTTCTCTCATTACAAAATAAATGTAGACATAAGCATTGGTAATTATGAAGCTTATTCTTTTATTCAGAAAAGACATGAGAGAGCAAGAACTGAAAATGGTGCCTGTGACCAGGACAGAGGAAAGGATGAGGTTCTGACTGCATCCAGACTACCAGTCTGGGCACAACTCAGACCTCACCAGATACTTACCTCCTTTGAGGACTGCAATTAACAAAGCCTTGTCTTACTGCAGCTAGTCAGGAAGCCAAGCATTCAGGACCTTTTGATGGTTCTGCAGCCGTTTGTACAAGACGGAAGGCCAGAATCTTTAGGCCACTTGGTGAGCTCCCTGTCTGATCTTTTCTGTGGCTACCCAGAAGGAGGTGGATCCAGAGTTTTTTCCTTCAACTGGTATGAAGATAATAACTACAAAGCTTTCCTGGGGATTGACTCAACAAAGAAGTCCACTTATCTTTATGATAATACAACCAGTAAGTTTTTCCACCAAACCATTATAGACACTGTAGACAGGTGCACTTATGTTAGAATACCACTGTTGCTTTTATAAAATAATGTTTTTAAGCAGTTTATTCAGGAAACTAGAGACAGGTGAAATGGTTTTACTTCATACTTACTTCATAGCTGGAAGCCAAGAAGCCCAGGAATTGAGAACTGACAGAAATATACATTTGCTTTCAATATGAAGGCATAAACTCGGTCATTATCATAATTAAGAAAGTCCCACTGTCTTATATTCTAATATATGCTACTGATATCAGGAAGAATTAGATGCTTCTGAAGAAGGTTCAGGAAAATACAGTGCCACATTCTGGAATTATTCTCCAAGATAATTTTTTTTTGAAGTCTCTCAACTTGATTGGTGGCACGGAGCACAGGAATTTTAAAATATCTCATTTTAAATAATACTCAATTTGATACTTGGCAGCTGTTCTCTTCCTGCATAAAAGTACATGTATTTTGTAGCAGCAAGTAAGCATAAGTAAGTCTTACATAGTATTTCAATTTGCCAGTTTTCATTGCTTTAATTTCCTCACTTATCTTCTTGCTATTGTAATAGGAGAGAATGCAAAGAGGAACCAATTTTACCTTTTCTACCATTCGTTATTTTATCTTTTTATTGTGTCTCCTTCTGCTTGCTATTTAGTTTTTCTCTACATTGAGACCACCAGAATTTTCTTCTGTACTAAGAGCCATATTATAGCTGCTAGTACATTTCTACATCCCTTCCACTATGATAGATGTGGTTGTATGGTTACAAAGTACAGGTGAGGACTATGCCTGTAGAGAGACTCTCCTAACTTTCACTATTCCTATTGATACTTGGCTCTACTTATGTTTGAACCTTCAAAAGACCTGTAAAAGGCCCGGTACTCCATTTCTTCAGCCAAGTAAACTAATTACTTCATAGTGCCGGAGTAAGATAGAAATGTTTACATTAAAATGTTTAGTTTTAAATTATTGTAGGATCCAGTTCTGAACTGTTCTGGAGTTCAACGTCCAAGCCTGCTGGATCTCCAATCCAATAGTTCATACTGTGTAAGAATTAACCACTAATATGAGAAAAAATAGCTTGGTATCACTATCAACTACAATATAAAGGAGCTAAGTCATTAGGAGAAACGCGTTAGAGCTCAAAATTATTCAGTGATATCTGAGCTGTCTAGTTTCCTTCCATTTGAAATACCTTATAAATAACAGCAACTTTCAAATGGTTAAATTTATTTATGTTTGCTATTCCAGTTTCCATGGTGTCTACTGTACAACTCCAATATCTACTTAGTAAGTCTTTTCCATTTATTCAGGTATTGTACTTTTACATTGCAGAACATGCTTAACCCATTCAGATTCAAAATGCTTTAAACTGTCCATATTGCCATTGAAAAGCCCTGTGGGACATTATATATGATAGAATTTCAGTAGGGTTTCATAAAGACTGTCTTTCTTTCTGTCTTTAGCACCCTTTTGTAATGCATTGATCCAGAACTTGGAATCAAACCCTTTAACCAAAATAGCCTGGAGTGCTGTGAAGCCCCTGCTGATGGGAAAAATTCTCTTTGCTCCTGATTCACCTTCTGTACGGCAGATCCTAAAAAATGTAAGAAGTTCTGAAATACAAAAACATGTATTTCTAAAAAATTGCGTTCTAAGAAACATCTTTTGAAAAACAGTGACCCAGCTACCTCAACCTAATCAGGTTTTCTTCTCAGAACTCTATTTGTTCTGATGGTCATCAGAGGATGGACAGTTACTCTTCGTTTAAAAAACAGGAGACAGATCTTCACTCTTTCAGCCCATCTTGGTCCACACTACGTGGTTTTTCCAGCTCAAGTAGCCTTTTGTTGGCATGATTCCACATTTACACTAGTAAAAATATTAATGTTTATACATATTTTACAGATGTAGGAAGATCAGCAGCTCTGTGCCAGTAAATATTTAAATGGGGAAGCTGTGAGGCTTTGATAGACTCACTGAGACCTAACACTGAGAGATCACAAACCAACAGCAACATCATGGTTTAATACTATATGTGTTGAAATGATAAATAATTTTCACTTCATGAAAATAGGATGGAGCCTGGACTCTTCAGCTAAGTGCCTGAAGTTGGGTGAAATGAATCTAAGCAGTTAAATCAAGGTCACACATGACCTAGGTTTTGGCCACCTCATAACCAGCAATTCGCTTGCTCTCAACATCTATGTAAGGCACAGAAGAACTGCTGCTCCTGGTTCACACAAGAAAACATCAGATTTACGACAGCCTGACATTTCAAATCTTAGTTAATGAATATCTTAACTATGAGAGTATCTGTCTCCTCCAACTGCCTCCCATTTATTCCTCTACCCACATCATCATCTTTCTGTTTAACTCTTAATGGAAAGAAATAGTCCGAGGGGAAGACAGGAAGAAATCATTCTACCTAAAACCTGAGTATTTAAAGTAATTGAAGTTAACTGAGGTTAATGTGCACTTGTTTTTTCCATTACATATACAACAGAAATTTATCCTAAGTGACTTTGATTCCAGTTGGATTTTACAAATTCTTTTTCTGAGGATTATTAACATTTCTGCTATTTTAACAAGTTTATTAAGTGTTGAATGTTAAAAACTACATTTGTAAGTGACAGGTTTCACTGTCACTGAATGGCTGGATCATAAATTCTGTTTATCTCCTTAGGTTTCTAACACTCTTTTCTGCTGTTTTATTCCTCAGGCAAACTCCACTTTTGAAGAACTTGAACGCCTCAGACTGTTGACCAAAGCTTGGGAAGAAGTAGGACCTCAGCTGTGGTACTTCTTTCAAAACAGCCTGCAAATGAATATGATCCGTGTATGTTATAACTTAGCAGGGATCCTCAGTAAGAGCAGCCTTTCACCATCCTTTATTTTTACTAAGGGAGAAGAGAATTAATTTGGAAGGTTTGGCTGGAAGTACAGCCTTTGCAGCAAGGAATCTGTGGCCTTTAAGGCTGTTGGACTGTTTACTAGGCTTGGTTTGAAGGCTAGTCTTAGGTGCATTACAGCGTCTCTGTGACAACCTCAGATCTAGACACTCTTTAGAATCTGGCTAATGACTTCTTAATAAAGGCAGCAATCACTGCTTCCCTGTCTCTCAAAAGTGTCCTTCAAGAACTTGTCTGTTTTCTTGGGTTCTGCATAGGCAAAGAAGGCAATATGACCATGTTTTTGCTGGGTCCAGCAATTTACTACCTTAGGAAACCGTTTATTTCCACATCCCTTAGATGTGACTTTGATAAGCTGCAAGTAATACCTGTAGTTAAAGTTTATAAAGCAGTTCATACTAGAGAAAACATTTGTTTTTCCACACTCTTCTGTATTAGATTAGACATTTATTACACTTATCATCTTGCTTATAAGGAAAAAATGCAATAAATAGCCAAGGATAAATTTCTTTTCATCTGTTCTTCAAGTCTCACCTCCAGTTCAGCTATGCAATTGGCCATTTATAAAATTAATTCCTTAGCACACCCTTTTGTACTACTTCATAGTTCAGAAAGAGCTATGGAAATGGAAACATCTTGCTAAACAGGGCATGTAAAGAGGATTGTTGTAGTGAAGCTGTCCTGATGTGTTTCCTCAGGACTCTCTGAAGCACCCTACAGTGAGGGACTTCTTGAACAGCCAGCTGGGTGCTGAAGGCTTAACTGCTGAACACATAATCAACTTTCTCCACAATGGGTCTCCAGAGAGCAGGGAGAAGGGAATGGCAGACTTTGACTGGCGGAACGTCTTCAGTGCTGCAGACCAAGCTCTGCGTTTGCTCAGTCAGTATCTGGAGGTAAGGTCAGCCCTCTCACTGCTGGGAATACTTGTGGAGAATATCTTGAAGCAGGGTAGGCAGTAATTGGGGTCTGTAGCAACAGACAAGAAGGTTAAAATCGTAAGACATCTTCATTTGTTTCAAATTTAATCTCAATATTAAAAGTATGTTTTTTAAAATAATACAACAGTACAAGAATATGAATATTATTATTGAAAAAACCTTTCAATTTGATGATCCCCATATGCTATATTCAAAATGTTCGTTGAATGTCTGAATGCACTTTGATGCTGAGAGGCAGAAAGTGAATGTAAAACCTCAAGGGAACATTTTTTTTGTAAGTACTAATAACTGACAGGCCACTAATTTCAGCACGACCAGGACCAGAGAGCTCATAGTTCATTGGTAAATCCCCCTTCAAGTTTTTAAGCACCTGATCAAAATTCCATTGAAACCAGTGAGGGAGTTTCCACTTGTTCTGTAGCCACTTCTGACAAGATGTCTGTGTCTCTTTCCTGGAATGTGTTACCACCTTCTCTAGGGTGCTGTGGTTCTAGTAGGGCTCTCTGAGGCCTTATGAGAGCCACAACGCAGGAATTGAAGTGAAATTTCATTACATCCATAAAAAATGCTAAAAATGTAAATGAAAATATCAAGCCATTGTAAAAATACTTTGGGAAGATACTTTTAGTAAGCGATTACTCTGGTATGGGCAATCTAACTTACTAATGAGTTCATCAGACTCAGACCAAGTCCAGTGCAAAAAATTTTATATTTTTTTTTAGAGGCCTAGGCAGCTGCTGCATCCATTCCTTCCCAGAGCTGGGTAAGTGACACTAGGAGTTTTGGGCAGTTTTTTTAAATCCAGTGTTTTTCTGACTGCAGGTAAAGATATGTTCAGAACTGAACCTGAGATGGGGTGGATTCCTACTAGGTTAGATAAATGAAATGCCAACTCTTCTTTGTAAACTTATGAGCCCAGGCAAAACTGGTGGACCCTATGATGTTGCAGGTTAACTCCAAGAGTTTAAAAAAACTATTACTGTTGGCAGTAATATTAATACTTGGGAACTCTACACTTAGTATCTACCATATGAGGGTCAGGGTCTTTATAGAGATGAATTACATCTTACAAGCATCTCTGAAAGAAAAATAAATACTTAGTTATTATTTAATGGTTAAATAAGCTGAGCCTCAAGCTCACAGATAAAATTGATGCTGATTGTAGGCAACAGGACCAAGCCTAACTCTCCTAATTCCAATCCAGTTCAGTCTAAAAGACCATTCATCCCCTGCAAGAAGGCAGGAACTGAGAGTTTATCTGCCTTCCTATAGCTATTACAAGAGGGAGCAATGAAGCTTTTGCACAAAACTGCTGATTTTTCTGATGATCCTTTTCCATCATGTTAGCACAATTATTTCTTACGCAGGCTGAGTGGTATATATTACTTGCAGCAGGTCAGTGCTGGAACATCCACAATATTAGGGCAGTTACTGTACCTGGTAATAGACCTTTGTGTCCTAAAAGTTCTTTGTAATGAGCTTATTCTTTTAAGTCTGCTGTTTACACTGAGTTGTTAGCATTTGAGAATGTTTTCACACTGTGCCAAGCACAATGAGAACAAATAGCTCCCCTTCAGGGACACCCTACTCCCTACCATAGTATGCAATGAGGAGAGGTGTGCTGTCTGCAACTCTCTTTGGAGACTCCGGGTCTCTGCTGCAAGCTGCGGTGCAGCTGAGAATCCTACAAATAATGCAGTGGCTGCTCATTCTCGCCACCCCAAGAATTTCCTGTTCTTTCCTTTGATTACCTTAGGCCACAGAACAGCTAAGCTGTTTGAGAACTCTACCTAGTCACCTCTTTATGCTTACTATTTTCTGGTTTTATCTTCCAAACCTGTTCTTAGTATTTTAGGTTTGCTTTTCCCATCTTCATTGGACCATTTGAAATTGTTAAATAATTACTGGGAGAAGATCTGAAATAAATTTCCCCAAGCGGTTGATGAGTGAATTTTGATATAGTGAGGTTTATGAAAGCACAAGCTGTATTGCAATTCACTGAAAAAAGCCTAGGTAGAGCACACAGCCTTTCTATTGAATGCAATTAGTGTTAAGAGAAGGAAATTCTAGCTTTTGACTAGTAGATTACAATATAAAATCTCTTTTCACTTTCGAATGGTGTGAATTATTGCAACACTGGTGTCTTAGCCTATGTTCTTATACAAGCTTTGGTTTCATTCTAGTCACTCAGGAGATCTATAAGCACTTGTGTTTATGTTTTGAACACTTGCTGCTTCCTTGACTGGACCCCTGGATAAGAGCCGATACTACTCCTCAGCCTAGTCCAGTCTATTCGGCAGTGAAAATCTAGACAAGATCAGTCTGTCAGTACTTTGCCAGTGCCATTCCCACAGAGTCCCCTGGAAAACTACTACATGAGTTCTGCAGCTGCAACAAGTACCTTGAAAATAATTCCTCATAACAAAGAAACAGCAAATAGTCCTCCAGACACTTCAAAGACACAGTTACACAGCAAGACTTTGCAGTAGAAACACTGACACTTTGGCAAGAACTAAACTGAGTTCCAGAACTCAGTTAAAGATGCAGGATAAACGTATCCCAAAAAAATTAATACAACCTGAGCCATCAGTCTAATTTGATTTCTCTTCTGGCATACAAACCAGAAAGTTTTTCTGCCTTATTTTGCTTTCTGACATGAAATTCCATGTAGTTTAATTCTGTAAAACAAACTAGGAGAATGAACATTTGCAAAATATCAGGAAAAGTAAAGCTACAAGATAATAAAGTTACCAATATAAGCACTGTTTTGTTTTGCTGCCAGTTAAAAATATATTTTTATATAGAACCCATTAAACCATGATACTTCACATTTTAAAGGAAACAGAGCATGATTTATCACAGGGAAAGGTTAAATAAAGGAGTCTTTAAGATGTCTGCCCATTAAATAACAAGTTGCCTGTATGAGCACTTTGATGTGGAGTAATTTTTGGTTACTGACCTGCAAGAGATGATCAAGAAGATAAGATCAAACAAGTCAGCCTCCTGGAATTTTATGATGTAAGGTAACTCAATAAGTATCTTCCCAGTCCATCAGGGGGTTAAATACTTCTCTCTGGTAAAGTCTTGCCAATTCTGAAGGGTGGAAGCTGAATATACAAACCTAAGTCTGTAATTTTACAGATAACTAATGGTAGAGTTCATAGTGTTCACAATCTTTTTGTCTTACAATGCCTGTTAAAAGCAGGAGTTAAATGGGGGGACATGAAGGGCTTAGATCTTGATGACTTGGTGTCTTTTATATGGAGTGATAATAATACTTTTCACAATAATGACAGAGACTAAGAAGGAAGAGTTTGCTGTGAAGGGTAAACTACATTTTATTATTGAGATAGTCAAAGCATGTTAAATTAAGCCAGCAGGTTAATCACATGTCAGAATTCAGTGGGGACATAATATTATCAGTAAGATCAATTGACTAGTTGACTGGCATTAAATAGGAATACATGCCTAAATACCTGTGAGACTTTAAGATTCAAATTCATGGTCTGACTCTGCCAGCACTTCACTTGACAAAGTGCTTTTCAGCTGAAGTCCATGGCTAATGTGCTTTTCTTATAGATCAGTCATCCTTTAGCTCCCTGGTGTTCACTCAAGCACTTCCTAGGCTGAAAAAAATGTCCCAAAACTTGAAAAAGGATAGCATTTTGATTCAACTGGACAGCTAAGAAGCTTTCATGGCCAGATTTATTTTATAGCTGAGTTAATCTCCTGGATTCAGACTGTGGAGACAGTTCCTGATACTGGGACCTTATATGTGCTGCAGCTTTAGCCCTTCCAATTCAGATATCTGCCTTTTTGAGGGAACTTCCCAAGTATAGTCCAAGTAGCAGAGTTCATGTTTCCATGGCTGGATGATTACAGTGGTTTAAGTATATTTTTAAAAAATATTTAGTTCTATCTAATTAGTAAATGTGGCACCATAGACTTTGGCTGAACCTAATACTGGCTATACGTTTTGTACAGGCACATCTAAATTTGCCCTGTCATATTTAAATTGCAACAGCAGCTCTTGCTTTAGTGGCCACCCTTGCTTGATTTCTTAGTTGTTGGGATGGACATTTCTTGAGCTTGGAGGAGGCAATCCTTAAATATCAGGAATAAACTGCTTTCAAAATTATTCCATCCACTCACATTGACTACAGCAATGCTAAATCTGAGGTTTACAGTTTTTTAGGGAGAGTGATGTTTCTGAGCTTGTATTGAAAATGCTGTGTGTTTTGAATTTGTCATAAGAATTAGACTAAGAATGGGGTAGCTTTCAGGAAGGAAGATAGACTAAGAATGGGGTAGCTTTCAGGAAGGAGGGGAGAGTCAACTTTTAATAGTTTCAGCATAAGCTTTTAAAGCTGAAAATAGCAACTACTTCAGATGAATTTACCTCACTTTTCTGTTTTCAACCACCGATGTTTGCTTTAATGTATACCTCTTACTAGATTATTCCCATGCAATTTTTCTCTTTGTGATTATTTGTAGTGCTTGACCTTGGACAAATTTGAAGGTTATCTTGATGAAACTCAACTGACTCATCAAGCCCTTCATCTGCTGGAGGAAAACAAATTCTGGGCTGGTGTGGTTTTTCCAGAGATAGAGCCTACAGCCAGAAGTCTTCCACCACTTGTGAAATACAAGATCCGGATGGACATAGATGCAGTGGAAAAAACAAACAAAATCAAAGACAGGTAAGTGGTGGTTCCTTCTCAGTTCTTGCCTGCCGTAACACGAATATGAGAGATATAAGGACATTAGAATCTGCATTGGATACATGCATGAAATCCAACTGTATTCACCAATAGTTAGTATGTAATGCAGGGCAGAATCCATCTCTAGTTACCAGGTACTGACACAAGTGGTATCCCTCTTGTGACAGTCAGCCCAAGCAGTGGGTAAGCGCATGGATACATGGCAAAGGGAATGACTCTCCTCAGAATCTGTTCAGTAACCTGCTTAAGTTTTTAGTTGGCTTCATCACTGGGAGAAGCAGACAAGGAAGTCCTACATGGATCGTGACCCAGCTGTCCTCCACCTGGACAGCAGAACTTCTCTGCTGTTCCTCTTCAAGTGCCCCTCAAATGGTCTCACTTAAAGGGATAGCAGAAATAATTTCTCAGGATTGTCTACATAGAGGAATATAGGGTGTCTGGTAGTTGCAATCCAGCTGTTCCAGTTTAATCTCCAAAGATACTGTATTCCAAATACAGTTATTTCTGTTCTAGAACAGTTACTCTGCTACATGATTTATTTATGTATGTTTTTGGCCAAAATTGCTATTCTGTGTCAGTGTAGAGAAAATTAAAGGAAACAAAAGAACCTTCCTGGTCATATACTTTCTCAAGCAATGTGGTCTGACAAACCAAAATCTAGAAAAGACAAGTCCAGGCCGTGTCCCTACAGTTTCTGTAGCTAAGATTTTTATTTATTTATTTCCCTCCCACCCCTCCTCTAAAGCCACTGTTTGCCCAGATGATTTCCATGTGAGTTTTCTTTCGAGGTACTGGGATCCTGGTCCAAGAGCTGATCCTGTGGATGATTTACGTTATATCTGGGGAGGCTTTGCATATCTCCAAGACATGATTGAGCATGGGATTATAAAGACCCAGACCAACACTGAAGTGCCATTAGGAATTTATCTGCAGCAAATGCCATATCCATGTTTTGTGGATGATGTGTGAGTAAGAGCAGTTTATCTTAATTCTGATGAATACTTAGATTCCTGAGCGCTTTGACTCTAAAGCGCCAGTTCTAACCCTAGTCCTAAGGTATACATGCAAGAGCAATAACTGAGACATAATTGAATGAATTTGTTCTTTTCCTTATCCTGCCATAACCCAGATTCCAGAACCCACCTTTGCCAAGATTCTACCCCTAATCCCAATCCTGGCCTTTGTTGCAGGCCGGGCAAACAGTGTCCAGACCTAAAATGAACACAAAACACTGGCCCCTTAAAAATAGCAATTTTCTTCCAAGTTTTGCATATCACACAAAATCAAAAAAATGATCGGGGGGTTTGACCGGCCTTACTAGATATAAGGAAGAAATTTTTTACAACAAGGGTGGTAAAACACTGGCACAGGTTGCCCAGAGGTGGTAGGTGCCCCATCCCTGGAAACATTCAAGGTCAGGTTGGATGGGGCTCTGAGCAACTTGATCTAGTTGAAAATGTCCCTGCTCATTGCAGGGGGTTTGGACTAGGTGACCTTTAAAGATTCATTCTGACCCAAACTATTCTATAATTCTACTTTTCCAGCCAATAATAATAACCTAACCTAAACCTTCACATTGATTACAGCCGAGAATCTGTTGTCAACAGGGCACCCCAACTATAATGCTTTGATCCCTAACAATGTCAGCCCTGGAACCACCCCTGTGATTACACAGGACCCACCAAAAATGTGATCTTTTAAAAAGTTTTTATCTAACTAAAACTAAGTCTCATGCTATAGCATATGACCAGTGCCTATAGCAAAACTGAACACAAACACTGACCCGTTAGAACAAACTCTGCATCCTTCAACAATAACCTGATATTCTCTGATCTTCTCCCTAATTCCTGTCCATGGTTTTTATGAAGATTGACTGGTTTTTGTCTTAAATCTCACATGAATCTAGCAAAGGATTCCAGGACTGTGGCTGCAGTTCATTTTTGTAGGCACCAGGAGTTTCTTTCCCTGATGAAGAGCAGAATAAAGAAGCTAAAGGAGAAAGAGGTAGTTTGTTGCTCTGTAACAAAAAAAGAAAGAGTCTGTGCTTTTGGGTTTGTAAATTTCATGGCTACATGGAGGCAGTGGAGCTGTGGACCCCCATTAGCGCTGCCTGAACCAGCACCTGTGCTCCAGATATAATGAAGTGGTGCCTCTTCCCTGTTCACAGTGGGCCTGTTCCAATGCTGCAATATGTGCTACTCTAACTGTCTTGGTATATATTTCACTCAAAAAAAAAAAAAAAAAGCGCTATAGAAATAATTTCATAGTTCTGTCAGTGTGCTCTGTTCAGGCAAATGCTGGTACTTCAGATAATGGCAGATTGCAGATATACATAATTTGACCTGTCATTACCTGTTAGCCTGACAAAATGTTGCCCTGCCAAGCCCGCTGTTTATTTCCTCCCCACTGAGAACACTGCAGAGGCAGAAACCCCGTCTGTGCAAAAGTTCTCTGAAGCCTGCAGCAGCCACACACACTTCAGGGCTGATATCCAAACCCAGTGATGGCCTCTGCAGAGAGTCTGCTTAAGTGAAGCAAGCACATCCTCATGGTAAACATGTATGTTGTGCTATGTATGGCATAGTGCTGGGTTACATGTGTCCATCAACAGGCAAAACCCAGGGTACCCCAGGCCATTCCACAAAAGCATGGCTTTGTTTCAGCAGGCCAAATTGCTCTTCAGGAATTTTTGGTGAAAAAGTGCAGATTTTCCATTTATTTTGACAGTGGAGTAACTATGATAGCATATGGCAAAACTGTAGTTCTGTAGGGCTCAGGTTTAGGAAACTGAAGGGTTTTTGCTCCTTTTTGTTTTTCACAGCTCTAAGCTTTTGGCTTTTAAAGAATCAAGTCCATTTGGTTTTCAGGGTAATTTAATTGAAAAATTGCAATCCCAAATTGATAGAAAATATTTTCAGTTTTTTCACCCCAAAATCTCTTTCTCACCCTGACAGCACAGTTGGGGCAGTGCTTCACCGAAGATCATCTGCCAGGTCTGAGCAGCCATAGAGTCTGGGAGAAGGGACAGAGAAAGGGAACAGTGCCTTCATCACAGTATAAGAAGGGCCATCCACAGCAGACTGTCCCAGCACTGTCATTTTGGAAGTGGCATTACGTGGGACAGTCCCAATGCATTCCCTGAGTCATCATTTGTATGAATTTTAGCAGCCTTGCTGGCAGCCTCTGATGCTTTTAATGCTTGATTTGTTTAATTCTTTTGGCAATGAATCTTGGGAGCATAAAAAGACAGTGACGCTCCCGAATTGTTAACATTAGCATATGTCTTAAAATATTCTTTGTACATCATAGTAAAAGCACTATGAAGAGAGATGTACTTTCATGAGTGTCCTGGTTTGAGGACAACCACATATGTTGTAGCCTTCAGTAACCCTTAGAACTTCTTTGTAAAATAGAAATAACATTTATCTGTCTCATGGGAGTGCAGCAACTTTTAGTTCATTAGTATTTAAGTTGCTTGTGAAGTTCACTAGTAACATGTTGTTGATGTTTAGACTGAGAATTTCCAGCCCTATGTTTAATAAATGCATTCTTCCCCACTCCTTTTCCTATTTGTTCTTGGTTTTCATCTCACTATTTCTCTGTTTTGCCTAAATCTAATTCATTTCTCCTTCCTTGCTTTGGTAGCTTCATGATCACCTTAAACCGCGCCTTTCCCATCTTCATGGTGCTAGCTTGGATATATTCAGTTTCCATGACTGTGAAGAGTATAGTACTGGAGAAGGAAATGCGTCTGAAAGAGGCTATGAAGAACAGGGGTATATCTAATGGGGTGATTTGGTGCACTTGGTTCCTAGACAGCTTCACCATGATGGCTATGAGCACGTTCCTCCTCACAGCATTGATTATGGTAAGGATTGCCACTCTCAAACTCACTGTTGTGGTTGTACTGCTTATACCAGTTTGCTGTTGAGGAAAGAATAGTAGCCATTCACAGGGAGGTGGGAATGGCTGGTGGCCTGTTCTGATCGCAGCACATAGCAGGCACATTCTCCTACGCAGACCTCATGACAGCATCAGCACTTGGCAGGGACAGAGAGATAAATTCACTAGTAAGATTCATTGTGAGATCCCCCACAGAACAATACACCAAGCTGATTACTCTGTATATTGTATTTCCTGTAAACATAGACAGATCTAATCACGGAATTTTTAGAGTTGGAATGGACCTCTAGAGATCATCTAGTCCAACTCCCTGCTGACGCAGGGTCAGTAATAACTGTTGCTTTAAATAGAAGGGACCATAATATGAAGAATTTTAATCTTGTAATTTACCATATGTGATCCATTTATAATATTCAGTGCTTGCCTCCTTAGAAATTATGCCACTATTTCAATGGAAGAAGAGACTGCAACAACAGAACTTTTGAGATAGCCTGAAAAATAAGAAAAGAAAAACCAAAACCCTTTTGCTTCTGTGACTCAGAATTGCTGTAATTTTTGTAACTTTTCAGGACAGTTTGGATGTTGTCTCTAAGGACTACCTCTTATCTCTGTTACCTGAGAACCAAGCTCCTCCTAGCTGCTATATTTAGTTATATAAATCTGTAGCATTTTGATAAGGAACTTGCCTGTTTTCTGACGTGAGGAACTGGTATTTGTATAAATGCATCATTAGAGTTCAATCCACTCTATCTTATCAACCTGCCCTGATGAGTTGTTCTAGTTCCTTGTGGTTCCATTACAGCTTGGGTGGATAAAGAAAGCTTACTTTATTTGCTTCACTGGTTTAATTAAAAATCAGGAGGTCGTGAATACCAGAAAGGAATGTGCTTATACCTGTAATTCACTTCCTTTTCTGGATTTCACTATGCCAGTGTGAGGCACCTTTGTAAATACATTCTTATGAGAGATTGTATCACTGTTGATAAAGAAATCGGTCTCAGAGGCCCAGTGGGATGTTGCAACAGCGTTGAGACCTATTTATAGCCTTATAGACCTATTTGAGCCTTATATAAGGCTCAAAACAAAGTTGAGCCTAATAAATAGGTCTCAACATTGTTTCTTAGGAGTAAATAGATAATCAACAGTAGTCCATGCTCTTCTTGAGAGGGAGCATTTAATCTACAAAAGCTCTAAGGAAGAAAGGTTAATAAATGTTCACCCAGTGGGTTAGTTAGTACACAAGGATCTCTGAGAAACTGCACTTGGATTCCTCAGCTGTGATACCCTTCTGAAGTTTGAATATCATTTAGGTGCAGAAACTTTGTAATTTTCCTGTTGTTTTTTTTGTTTGTTTTTTTTTTAAGATGCATTTTTTCAGGCTTCCTTACATTGTTTTTCCTGCACATCAAGCAAGTGGACCAAGGAGAAGATGAGATCAATGGAAATTTATTAGGATAGTTTGAATCGTTTTATTTAAAATGTATGAATTTCCAAGCAGGCACATCTTGCTTGGAATCATTTGCTTATTAAGACAGGGACAGAATGTCTGTTTTCAATCAGTTATGATCTTAATTCAGTCATCAAATATGAATATGAACTCTACAGCCTGTTGTACTAACCTGAAGTCACAATCCAGGAGCAGGGATAAAATTAGATGAAGGATTTGTTATTGTAATGACCTCAGGTGTTGAAATATTACTACCTGGGAGAGGTAGAAGTCATATTAGGTAAGAAAGGCTGGGTTATTACTCATTACAGGTTACATGTCCATGACTATTCTGATCTTTTCTGCTAGTTCAGAAAGTGGCAATTCTTCTAAAATTTTCTATTTTCCTTTTGCTTACAGTGCGGACAAGTACTACATTATAGTAGTCCACTTCTCTTCTTTCTATTCCTACTGACATTCACCACAGCCACTATAATGCAGTGTTTCTTGTTCAGCACCTTCTTCTCCAAAGCAAATCTGGCAGCTGCCTGCAGTGGAGTCATCTACTTCACCTTGTACCTACCCCACATTGTCTGCTTTGTCTGGCAAGACCGCATGACTGTTAATCTGAAGATCCTAGCAGTAAGCTTTTCACTGATTATAGAGTATCTTTGGGTTCAAATTTTAGCTGTCCTTCTCACTGTGCGTGTGTGAGTAACAAAGCATTGCACACCTCTTCCTTTCTGCTTTTTTGATTCAGAGAGGGAGACCTCTGAATCTCTCTCAAATAATTAGGGATTGCAAGTGAATAAGCGTTTAGCAGGCCTAGTGACCAAGAGATATTTTCATGGCTTTTAGAAAATTCAATAAAATGTATTTTACTTTTTGAATGCTAGGAAATTATCATAATGTTAAAGAAGTTTTGAACACTTCCTTGTAAGTCAAAGCAAATTCAACTTCTGGTATGTTTAATAAATACAAAGGCAATTCACACAGTGGGGACAGTTATCTTTCCCATGTGCTATAACCTAGCTAACAGGGTGATATCTAAGGATGAGAAAACCTCAGGTTCACATTCCTTCTTTAGCTGAACATAGAGTTAGGATTTGAACCCAAGTGCCAAAGCTCTGAGAAATATATTCCATCTAAGAAGTTGTAGACATTCTCCACGCAGTGCTTCCTTGTTGGTTCTTTTCTGTGATAGGTAAGATACTTAACAATCCAGTGGAGCTGGAAACTTCTTGCTGTTTTTTGAAATGGAACTGTGAACTTGCAAAATTATTCAGACTGATTTTCTGTTGCTCAGTGAACCAGGAAAGGGAGAGGGTGTTTGAATCCAGCCTCCCCATCTTTGCTGAGCATTCTGACAACCTAGGTAAAAGTAGTGCCTTCTCTTGCACTAGGAAATGTAATGAAAAAGGAAAAAGAAAACAAAACTCTTTTAAAGCTATAACTAAATGTAAATATACCTATGAATTGGCTTTCTTAACTGATGTACTGTACACCATTTTTAGTTCTACCAATTAAGGCAACGAAGTACAAAACTTGATCCTATCATTAAGTAAGAAAATGAGTAGTGTTGGCCTATGACGACTTCTGATTTGGGAAGAAATCTTGAGAATAGCACACAGTCTAAGCAGCAAGACAACTCTTTTCTCACTCTAAAGTGAAAGAGGAGGCATCCATGTAAAAAAAAGATATGTGCTGGCCAGAAGCCATGAATATTTTTTCTCTGTTCCTGATACGTTTGGTCTTACATTTGTTGTTCAAAGTTTAGTCTCTGAAGAAAAGCTAATTACAAGGGATGATAAGGGATGGGGTGTGCATTTGTAGGGGGCTTTGAGAAAAAATAAAAATTATTAAGGACAAGTAATTGAACAATTAATGTATTGCTGAAAACCAATCATTTTTTACTTAGCACACTATGATAATGCCTCACTGAGAGTTGCTGTTGGGATCCGTCTTGTCCCCTCATTTTCCTAAGGTCTGGCATTCCTGGCTGGACTACATATCCTGTGGAACAGCACTATATCACTTCTTGCTCTATTTTTGCAATGCAAGATTGAAGAGGATGTTTGGATACTATACTGGTTTATTAGTTTGTTGTGTGAGAACTAGGTAGCAGACACACCAGGGGAGGGGATGGTTGTGGTTTTCCTTATCCTGAGCATCTGGTGTACTTTCTGTCTTGCTATGCATAGTGGCCCTGCCCCGTACACTCAGGAAATATTTTGTTTCTCCAAGATAGGCAAAGGTGTACACTGCAAACTTCTAGATGGATCTATAGTATTTTCTGAACAGAAACATTAATGGAAAAAAACAAGTTGTGAAGGTTACCTAATAGCTAAAGAAAGTACAGCCAAGGTTGAATTCAGTCTATTATGGCTAAATACTGCTTAGAATTGCTGCCATTCAGAGGATTAAACATCCCAGAGCAGTATAAAACTGAAACCACTTTTCCCTGATCATTTGTTAGGCATTACCAAGTTTTGAAGTCCAGTCCCTAAAGGTCTTTTTTTTTTTTTTTTTTTTTTTTTTTTT